>JAOANR010000006.1:27819123-28336886 GCA_030278955.1 Hygrophila difformis | reverse complement strand
AACAACTCGGATCAAGCCAATTGCAACTATGATGGCTACCATTTGTGTGCACCTTATTGGGATTTTGTTCGAGGCAGACTCTTGGTCACCTCTTCAAGTAGAGAGCATTCCCGAATGGAGAGGCCGTGAATGAAAACTTGGTTCAAATTGGTGAGGCGATAATAAAGAAACGCAGAGGCTTACCATTGGCTATCAAGGATTTGGGTAGCCTCATGTGATCTGAATTTGCTGAAAGCGAGTGGTTATCAATTGAAAGAAGTGAAATTTGGACTATCTTGGTTAATGATAAGATTCCACTTGCTCTGAAGTTGATTAACTACAATTTATCAAGTGACATGAGGAAATGCTTTGCTTGTTGTTGCATATATCCCAAGCACTATGATATGGAAGTGGATGAACTCATACAACTATGGATGGCAAATGGCTTTCTTCAGCCGCATTGTCTAATGGCCAAAAAGAATTGCCCCGTGAAGGTAAAAAGATTTACGAGGAGTTAACTTGGCAATGCTTCTTTCAAAATAATGCAACAAATCGTAAGGGAAAGACAATATGCAAAATGCACGACTTAATGCATGATTTGGCAAAATCTATAATGGGGCAAGAAATCAGTTGTACCCCAGGGTTTGTAATTGTTAATGACATGGAGTTTGATATACCTCAAGGCCTACGTCATGCAAGCCTTTTCAACTACAGCATCAGCAGTGCTTTTATTAATACAGTAAGATCCAAGTCTCAACTGGCAACTCTTTGTGCTCATTCATAACTCCTTTTATTGATGGATATCATAGTGGCGATTTCTATTCTTTCCTCTCGAAGCAACAATATTTGAGAGCATTAGATATATAAGACATTGCACCATAAGAAATCTAGATTTGGGTTGCCAACTTAAGCATTTGATGTTCCTTTTTATCAATTGTTGGGATATGAAAACGTTACGTTAACCGAGTGCTTCTTTATCTTCAGAACTTGAAGCTTAGGTACTCTTTTCACCTCCGAGAGCTACCTAAAGAATTGAAAGTAATGAAAAACCTTTGTTTCTTGGAAATGGATGATACTCATTTCCTGCACTCACAACACTCCACATCGGACGTATGTTCAATCTGAAGGAATGGAGCACACCAAAATCAGATTCAGTAGCAAGGTTTCCTCGTTTAACTAAATTAACTATTATAAGCTGCCCCAAGCTAGAAAGTATGGTATCCTTATCACGGCCGCTCCTGCATCGCTTGAAGATTTTCTTCATTCCAGAGCTCCAATGTTTGTCAGACAGGTGAACAGAATCTTTCAATCTTTTTTCCTATATTATCTATTATTCAAATTTTAACTCATTGCAGCTTCATTCACAGCCCGGAGTCTGTTAGAAAACTGAAAATAACAAACTGCCCGCAATTCGATGAGAGATGCCAAAAATCAAAAGCTTGGCCAAAAATATCACACATCCCAACTATAAAGATCAATGGGGAGATCATCCAAGAACATGAGATTTAATTGATTATTTGTCACAATTAAGGTTGGTGAATTATTATTTTTCATGGTAACCAATTTCTTTTAGTATTATTTTATAATAATAATCAACTAGTAATAGTTGTCTTCACCCATTACAATATTAGTTACAATCATAGCTAGTAAGGAAGTTTTAAGCTGTTTTAACATTCTCTTTTGTAGTTGTATCTACTCTTACGGAAAAAAAAGAAGCTCTAATGGTCCTATAACTTTGTATGTTTTCTCAAACTATTCCATAAAAATGAATTAATACAATCCATCAGGTAACAATGCTAATCTTAACCCAATCCATCCCACCCAACCTCTAATGACAATTAATGCTGGCATGGCAGTGGATTAGTGCGTCTAATGAGATTGACGTGGCCGCACCATCCACTGCCACTTCAGCGTTAATTGTCATTATGATTTAGAGGTGGGTGGGATGGATTGGACTAAGATTAGCATAGTTACCGGATGGATTTGGATAATTTATTTTTTATGGATGATTTGGAAAAACGAACAAAATTATGAGACCATTAAGGTTTTTTTTATACCCTACTCTTACTAAAGGTTTGACAGTAATTCTTACATTCGACGCAGATATGTGCACCCAGAAAATCCCTCAAAAATCCAATTCTAAAGACATCCATTTATAATAATAAGAAATTGAAAAAATATTGAGGGCATTTACATACAATATATCCAATGTACCCTTATGAGATCTTTTGCTAATATTTTGTTATGTTTTCACTGAAACCGAAACCCATAATAGTACAAGAACACAGAATACAAAATTGGAAGAATAAATCAAAATACACAAAGTAAAAGAAATTGATACAAAATCAAGAGATGTGAAGAATCTCTTCAAGGGCTCAGAACCAATCCTGAATTGCACCAAGCAACGCGCAATGGTCACCAAAATCTTCCAACACATAGAGAGAGCCGCCGGTCTCAAGCACTTCACAAAGGTATGACCGCTTAGATTTCTCACAGGCTCACTGGTGGTTTCCTCACACACAAATAACTCACACATTCACTCATTGAGAGGCTATTGTGATGGTTTTTCTACGCTGGTGTTTATGCTACATTAGTGAGATTTCCACACTAGTTAGGCTAAAGGAATGACCTATTTATAAGAGAGCACACATGCATGGTTACCAGAAAGTCATAAAGGAGTGGGTGTCTGGTTGAAAAATGGAGGTTAGATGCGGGCGCCGAACAAGTAGGGTGGTGGCAGTAGGGTGAGACGGTAGGGTAGCTGATTGAGGTAGGAAGACAGACGAAGTCAGGTTTAACAGGTAATGGCTAAGACTAAGGCTTAAGTGTTTGAGACCGATGATTGCCCATGAAGAGTGGTTTTACAAGGGCCCTAGTATGCTTGTGTATGCCAAGAGGAGATGTGCCACAACTTTTTACATACTCCACCTTGGCACATTCCGATACTTAGATGGGGTCAAAAAATAACTCAAAGGTTCATCATTGCCCTATACAACTTTTTTCCTGCACAAAGCAAAAGAAAACAAACACAAAGTCAATCATAATGAAAATAAGAATTTGCACCTAGCAAATGTGCATTTAACTAATAAATGCATCAACACAAATAAATAAAGATCCACAAAGTAAAAGATTTCACAAAGAAAATAAAGAAGACGATACAAAATCAGTGTATGATTCTAGGGCATTTTACCGTTACAGCGACAGTTGCCACAGCAGCGCTTTCAGCCTGTGCGCTAGTGTCGATAAGCTCCCCTCGCATATGAGATAGGTATAGACATTGCGGTTCTGTTTCGTCCTTTCGGACTCATCAGGCCAGATACACATCTGGTAACAGAATTTATGATAGTTGCTTGTTTTCAGGGACAACGCAACGCACGCTAGAGGCAACGTCCTCCAGGTGCCCAAATCCACATTGAATGAATGGGTACCGTTCAGACTATCGCCCAGCTATGACCGCGTCCCGATGACCGAACACACAGAGAAGCGAACTGGAGAAACATGCCATTCGGCAGCACATTACCCAGTATTCCAACACACACCGCATGCCATGATTTGGCTTACGTATTGGAATCATCATAACCCGAACGCATCGGATCCTATACCTATTGTGCCTTGCTAGCAAGATCATAGGCATTTTATCGTCACAGCGAGAGTTGCCGCAGCAGCGCTCTCAGCCTTTGTGCCAGTGTCGATAAGCTCCCCTCGCATACGAGATAGGTATAGACGTCGCGGTTTTGTTTCGTCCTTTCGGACTCATCAGGCCAGATACACATCTGGCGATAGAATTTACCATAGTTGCTTGTTTTCAGGAACAATGCAATGCACGCTAGATGTCTAGGTGCCCCAATCCACATTGAATTAATGGGTACCATTCAGACTGTCGCCCAACTATGCCTGCGTCTCGATGATCGAACATACAAAGAAGCGAACTGGAGAAACATGCCATTCGGCAGCACATTACCCAGTATTCCAACACACACCAGATGCTACGATTTAGATAGTGTATTGGAATTGTCATAACCCGAACGCGTCGGGTCATATACCTACTGTGCATTTGTAGCATGCAAATGAACTTGTTGATAATCTATGTGACTATGTGCCTGAATGTGATTCTACATTTCTACTTCTTCTATGCTCATACTCTTGCTAATGTGCCTATGAGGATGTTATTATTCCTCAAAATGATATTGTTGTTCCAGTGCATAAAATTAAAAATGATAATCAACCTGAAATTGTTTTTAATGCTAATTATCAATTAAGGGCGGGCACATAAAGAGAACACAAAAATTAGGACACAAAAAGGGGATCGTAATTTGTGAGTGAGAAAGATGCTGTGAACGCCATTTTTGGAAGAGATCCGGAACACTTCCAGATTGAAAGAACACAGCCACACAAATCTTTCACCGAACCACTCACCCAGCCGCTGCCTGCCCAGACCAGTCTTCCACCTCTGTCAGTGCGCCACCCCTGTTGGAATATTGGCTCACATTAAGTAATTAAATTGATTTTGGCACTAAAGCCCACCTTTGATGATGGGGTGTGGAATGAAATTGCCTAAATCGGAGTTTGAAAATTAACTCCCCAATCCTGGCCAAATTAAAGATTATACCGTTATATTAAGTAGAATGGAGTCAAAGCTACATTAAAAATCAAGTGGTGGACTCCACTATGCCCACACTCTCTCTATATATTGGTAATGCCCACACTCTCTCTAGAGATAGCAAAAAATAATCACTTCAAGAAGAGAGTGGGGGAGAGCGGTTGAGAATATTACTTCTCCTAATCATCAAGGAGAGTGAAAAGGAAAGGCCAAGGAGAGGAAAATCCATAGTTGATAGCAGAACGAGGTGTTTTAACAAGCAATGGATGCAGGTAAGTAACTAATTATATAGTTCTTAAATAGTATGTGTAGAAACATGAATTCACAATTTCCTAGGCATTATATTTTATCAAGTTTACTGTATTTTATATGAAATTACATTTACAGTAAACAAAGAAAACACTTACAACCCCCTCCGCTCTCTGCTCGCCCAGCGCCGCCGATCTCCTCGGCCCCCACCACCGCAGGAGCTCCTCTGCAACATCCTGCTGCGAACGCCACCGGCGCCCAGCCTACGCCTCGGGCACACCGCAGTCCGCCTGCGCGCTGTCCCCCGTGAATCCAGCGTCCGTCGCCTCTACCAGAGAACGCCGCCGCTGCCATCACCTCCGGAAGCTGCCGAACGCCGCCGTCCCCGCTCCAGATCCGCCGATGACTCCACCTCCCTTGCGCGCGACGCCCTCCGCCTGCGAATCCAAAGTCGCAGTCTTTGTGGGAAGCCGTGCCCGCTGCCTCGTCGTCCGGCTGCCTTCGTGAGTCGATGTCATAACCAGAGTGCTATTCCCGTCGTGTTATCCCTGTGTGTGCCTTCCCAACCATTTTTGTTGTTGTGTACTGTTACCAAGGTGTTGAGAAAATTGATTTTTGGGAGAAGGGGAGATAAACGGGCGCTGTTGTTTGAAAGTTGGAGAATGAAATTAATGTTGTTTTTATGATCTGCTGCTGGAAATGGGGTGAATTATTGCTAATTATGACAAAGAGAGTGTACGACAACGGACTAAAAGGAAAAGTGGTGGGTTTTACTTTTAAAAAGAAAGTGGAGACTTTCAATAAGAAAAAAGTAAAAGGGGCTACTCATTGTTGGTAAGCCGTGAATAGATTCGAGTTATTCTCGCGCTTAGGTAAAAGTCTGTTCTATTATTTAATTCTTTATGGATTTTTTTGAAAATATTAATCTGTTAGCTTGGATTGTCCGACCCAATGATAGACTTGGAAATTTGCTGCAGTAGATCGAATTTTAGGATTTTGTGTGAACTTTTGGTATAACTTTTATGGACACTTGCACACGGGCTGAGAGCACTGCTGCGGCAACTCTTGCTGTGACGGTAAAATGCCTAGGAGCTAGGATCTTGCTACCAAGGCACAATGGGTACATGACCGATGCCTAGGATCTTATTTAGCCTCATTTTTTTTTTCTTCCCAATATATTTATTATTTTTTAACTTTAACACACAATATACTACCTCCGTTCTTTTTTAAATGCCACAGACCCACATTTCACGCAATCTAATACACGTTTTTAATCCTCAATAACTCAAATTGCATACAAGCAAAAATTATGAAAATTTGATATTCTTAATCTATGCAATTAGACGAATCTAACAAGATCCCACTTGATTATATTTTATCTTATATAATTGTATTAAAAACTCGAATCAAAGTTACTCAATGAACAGTGACAAAACCTCTAATGTGTCACTTATAAAAGAACGGAGGAAGTATTATTTTCAATCATATAATTGTTAATTTTCAAATATATGAAAATATAATAAATTTCATTGCACCATAAAAAACATAAAAAAGTTATTTAGAGTACTTTTATTAACTTATTTGTAGGGTGGAAAAAATTACCGGAAATTCGGTATACCGAGCTTACCGTATCGAATCGAAATTTAGGTATGCCGAATTTGTTAATAGAGAATAGGGGGGATGGGAGGGCTAATTTTTCTGCTTTCGAATTCATTATGCAGGACTTAGGCAGCTTCGACCCTTACTTATTATATAGGGCTACGTGCAGGGGGATCGGTCAATAGTGATTTTATAGGCTAATATTAATTTTAATTTTATTTAAATTTTTATTCCACTGGACATTTCTAAAGCCCAACTTCACCTATCTTAAAACCCAAATCCATCAGCCTTATCTAAAGCCCAAATCTTCAATGCCAAGCCCAGGTCTCCATTTGCCCTAATTCCTAAAGGCAGATCTACCAGTCAGACTTTCCCTCGCCCAATCTTTTTCCTCTGGCCTCTTCATCTGTTCCAGCGCATTTGCTCCCGTTGAAGCCGCCATCGTCTCTGTTTCCATCTTCGTCGAAGCCATCGCCGACTCTTTTTCCAGTCTCCGTCGAAGTCGCCCTCACCACCTCCCGTATCCCTTTTTCCTGCACCGATTTCTAGTCGCCCCACCGTCAAACCATTCAATCGGAACACCGGCGACGTTGCGGACGCAAGTCCGGAATCCTAGAGTTGTCGCCGACACTCTCAATTCGTTCGTTCGACAATCACACACTCACTCACTCTTCATTCTTCACACAGTGCATTCCCAAATTCGTTCAAGCCCTAGTTTGCCCCAAATCCTCTTTCATAGTTTGCCGTTGTGCTTGTGCATACTGCATACCAAAACCAAAGATCAGACGTCTCTCCATTCTCCAATTTTTTCGGTATTGCATTTTTTTTCGGTATGATACGGTATACCGATTTGTTACGGTATTAAACAATTTTTCGGTATGTAAAATTTTTGGTATTTTTCGGTAAAAATTGAAAATTCGGTTTTCGGTTTGGCAACGGAATGTATTAAAGGATACCGA
The DNA here is from genome assembly GCA_030278955.1 of Hygrophila difformis. Classification (NCBI taxonomy): domain Eukaryota; kingdom Viridiplantae; phylum Streptophyta; class Magnoliopsida; order Lamiales; family Acanthaceae; genus Hygrophila; species Hygrophila difformis. The sequence goes on along the minus strand of JAOANR010000006.1, from coordinate 28,329,500 downwards.
AATTTTCGCTATACCGAAATATTCGGTATCAGTATCGGTATCGGTATAGTTTTTACCCACATCAAAAAATTCGGTACGGTATCAGTATTTTGGTATATCGTGTTTTGCTACCCCTACTTGTTTGAAGTATTATTATGAATTTATTTGGAGTACTGTTATGAAAATGTTTGAAGTATTTATCAAAGTGTTTAAAGTATTATTATGCATTTATTAAGAGTACCATTATGAACTTCTGTGAAGTACTGTTATGGAGTTAGTTAAAATATTGTTATATAAGTGTTTAAACTTTAAAGTACTGTTATCCACTTATTAAAAGTACCATTGTGAACTTGTTTGGACATTATGAACTTGTATGGAGTGTTTTTATGAAAATTGTTTTAAGCACTGTTATGCACTTATTAAGAGTACCATAATAAATTTCTTTGAAGTACCATTATGAACTTATTTGGAATGCTGTTAGGAACTTGCTCAGATATCATTATGAATTCGTTAGCAAAAATTTAAAGATTTTCTTAACTTTTTTGTACAATAAAATTTATTATAATTTCATATATATATTTGAATATTTCCAATAATTCAACATAATAATATTATTATATTTTAAAATGTAAAAATAATAAATATTGTGGGATGAAAAAACGAGGCTAAAGAAGACAAATAAAAGAATTAATAATACATTATTTAGGGAATAAATTTTTTATTCTTAAATGCTAGTATATTTTGAAAATAAAATTTTGTACTTTTGATTAGTATGTACATATTTGAATGAAATAAGTGTCTAGAGAGAACAAAATAATTAAAAATATTTTTTTTGGAGGAGCCGAAGCCAGAAAAAGGGTGGTAGGAGCCCATACCACACCAAATAATTAATAATATTTAAAGTAAAAGAATTTGAAAATATTTCATAAATTTTAAAATTAAAAAAAATTAAGATTCAAATTTAATTTGATCTGATGTTAAAAAAAATTAAAATATAAATAATCATATGGTATAATTCATATGAAATATACTAAAAATGAACGTGTCTATTTGGAGTATAGTTCATATGGGAAATAATTGTAAAAAACGTCCATTTTCTTATCATTTTTGTCCGATGTGTCCTTCGAATTTTTGGCCCCTATTATCTACTTCGTTTGCTAATTAAATTATCTTAAACTCACTAGTCTAAGTCAATTAGTGGTTTAATCGGAAAAAATTTAAAAAAACGTTCATTTTCTTGTCGTTTTGTCTGAATCCGTCCTCTACAACCATTGCAAATAATTGGCTCTAACTGTTGTGACCATTGCATGAAATATATTCCAATTTTGTGCATTATATATATATTTATTTATTTCTACCGTCTACATTATACTGTCACAACTACAAGTAAGATGTTTCCAATACACATCATATTCTCATGTCAAACATGAAGAAAGCTAATTAGATGCATTACATATTCTCATTACAATACTATCAAACATGGGTTCGAAATTAAATATTGCATCGGCATCTTCTTTCAAATAAAAATGCATGGAAAACTAATAACACTATATCTTACACATTACTACTATTCTTACTAATCACAACCTCCTTACTTCTTAAAAAAATAAAAAAATTCAACGATGTTGGAATCCGGATAGCAGATCAAAGACGTTGTAAAGGAAACTTCATTTAAATAATTAAAAAAAAGAGGCAATAATCAACTCTAAGCAAGTAAGTTTTCAATATCTACCTACTTCATTTCTTTCAACATTTGAATGCTATACAAATTTATCCGCTCTATGAGATGTCTCCTACACATTGGCAATTTCTATACACAATTCTTTCTTTGCCTGGATGACGACTCCACCAGTTTGTCATTGAGCCCTCATTAGTTGTGTTAATGGTTATATGTTCATTTTGTTTTGAAGGAAGATGCTGTTGGAATATGTAATTTCGAACATAATGTTTGATGCCATTATAATGAGAATATGTAATGCATATAATTAGGTTTCTTGATGTTTGATATTGGAATATGATATTCATTAAAAACATTACTTGTAATTGTGGCAGTATAATATAAACTGTAGAAAAAAATATAATGCTCAAAAGTAGAATATAAATGCAATGGTCATAAAAGTTGGAACCAATTATTTGTAAAGGTTGTAGATGACGGATTTAGACAAAATGACAAGGAAATTGACGCTTTTGGCAATTTTTGCGATTAAATCTCTAATTAACTAGGATTTGTGAGTTTAGGTCAGATTTGGTTTTAATTAGCAGACGAAGTGGGCTAATAGGGGCCAAAATTTGAATCGAACGGATCAGACAAAAATGACAAGAAAATTGACGTTTTTGACAATTACTCCATTCATATGGTATAATTCATAATTCATAAGTATGAAATATATGAAAAATCATATGAAATATACTAATATGAAATCATATGGTAAAATTCATAATTCATATACTAATATTTATAAATTTGTTTGGTGCACTGTTATGAATTTATTTGGAGTATGCATATGAACGTGTCTAAAGCCTGTTAGAAACTTGTTACGAGTACTATAATGAACATGTTTAGAGTACTGTTATGAATTTGCTTGAACTTGTTAGAATGAGAGTTATGAGGCTAAAAAAAAAGTTTAATAATACGCTATTTATTGAACAATTTTTTTATCCTTAAATGCTATTATTTGAAAAAGAAAATTTTCTAATTTTGAATAAGTACATATTTGAATTAAATAAGAGTTTGAAAAGAGAACAAAAAAAGATTTTAGATAAAAAATTGGAAAATATTATATAAAATTTAAAATTTTAAAACTTTAAGATACGAATATAATTGTTCTAATGTTAAAAAGATAAAAGCTAAAAAATATGGTAAAATTGATATGAAATATGCTAAAATAAAAAAATTTACCTAATAGTACTAAATTATAAATTAAAGCTTTAAATTGGTACTACTACTTAATAATTGAAACCTTCAAATTGTTAACAATTTTTTTTTTGTCTTTTTTTTAACAAAGTCGAAACAAACATGCTTTAAAATTTTTACTTATACCAAATTTGAATTATTAGTAGTTTAAAATGTGTATTGAATTGCGTAAAATATGAGTGCATAAAAAACATTTCAATATGGAGGAAGTATCTTTTAGAGTACTTAAGTATAATTGAATTATTAATTTGAAAAAAATATGTATGAGACTAGGGGTGAAAGTGGAACGGATATGGGCGGAGAGTACTCTTCTCGTATCCTATCCCATATTTTTTGTCGAATACAAAATCAAATACGAATAGACCGCATACAAATATGAATTTGAATATTTCGGTATACGGATACAGGACGGATATATGAGGAATTCGGATTGTGACAAATAATGGTATGATAATCTTATAATTTTTTGAGGACGGTGGATGGTGAGTGGCGGGGAGCATGAAGGATGGATAACTGGATAAAGGTTTTTCCTATTTAAATTAATCGTTTAGAGTAGATCAATGGACTAAATATAATGATATTACGAAGTATTAAATATTTAGATTATGGTAATGCCGTATTGTCTAATGGGTATATTAATTTTTATGCTATATGTAATTTATTTATATATATAAATGTATCCATTTTTTAAAATAAATTTAACACTTATGCATATCATGCGATCTAATATACTTTCTCCGTCTCTATAGGTTTGCAACGTTGATGTTTTTGTAGTATTCACAGTTTAACTTTGTCTCAAATTTTTATCATAGTTAATGAAGAAAAAACATAGTCCAGTGTGATCTTGTTAGATTTGTCTAAACTTATGGTTTTAGATATCAAATTTTTTTATAATTTTTAATTGAATTCCGTTAGGGTGCGACTAAGCATTTTGACTTGATGTACTGCGGTACATCGCAGCCATTGATTTAATTTATAAATTGATGGTTGAGATTAAATTAAAGGTTAAAATAGTAAATTTGCTACATTTAGTTTGTGAACGCTAATTCTTCCATTCTTCTTCCGTTCTTCTTCTCTTCTTCTTTGCATTTCAAGGATTGATCTCATACTACCCTCCAATTTGCTTAATTATGCTGCTATACATAGATATACGTCGCTGAAATATTTTTAAATAAAGTCATTGAATTGTTCATGAAAACGTACCCGAAATATTCTAGTTGAGTCGCTGAATTGTTCTTCATAGCATCGCTGAATTTTTCTTCATGGCATCGCTGAATTCTTCTTGACAGCCTCGCTGAATTCTTCTTGACAGCCTCGCTGAATTCGTCTTTGTAGCGTCGCTGAATTCTTCTGTGTAATGTGGCTGAATGCTGAACTCTTCTAGGATAGTGTCGCTTAAATATTTTTTATAGCATCACTAAATTATTTTTTTGTAGCATGATTGAAATTATCTATTAATATATTTGTTACCATTCGTTGATGATTATTTGAAAATATTAGATTAGATATGATATTATTTACCAAATATTAGATATGATAACATACTAAATATAGGTTTACCAAATATTAGATATGATATTATTTACCAAATATTAGATATGATAACAGAAATGTTTTTGGTAGCATCGCTGAATCATTCTTGGTAGCGTCGCTGAATTCTGCTTGGTACCATCGCTGAATTACTCTACTTGATCTCGCTGAAATATATTTGATAGCATCCCTTCATTATTTTTGATAGCATCACAGAATTGTTTTTGGTAGCATCGCTGAATTATTCTAGGTTGCGTCGCTGAATTATTCTTGGTATCATCGCTGAATTATGCTAGATACGGTCGCTGAAATATATTTGATAGCATCCCTTCATTATTTTTGGTAGCATCACATAATTGTTTTTGATAGTATCGCTGAATCATTCTAGGTTGCGTCGCTGAGTTATTCTTGGTACCATCGCTGAATTATGCTAGATATTGTCGCTGAATTCCTCTACTTGTGGTCCCTGAAATATATTTTATAGCATCACTTAATTGTTTTTGGTAAGATCGCTGAAATGATCTATTAATAAATTTGATACGTATCTTTGATTATAAAAAAGATATTATTTGAAATATTAGATATGGATTACCAAATATTTAATATGATTTACCAAATAATAAATATGATAACATACTAAATATAGAGTTACCAAATATTAGATATGATAACATGTCTAAATATTTGTCATATCGCTGAAATGCATTGTTTTTAAAATGAACTATTATTGTGTTATGACAATTATACCCTTTTTCATTTACAACCCTTGGATTTTAAATGGACGCTTCAGATCGCTGCCTTGATGTGCTGTGGGATTTGTTGATTGCACCATAACCGGACCCTTTTTAATTGTATAATACTCCTACAATTTAAGTTATTAATATTTGAAAATGTACATCAACATGCGTGCCTGTTTGCAATGGTTCAACCCAAAAAAATGGAGGAGGAGTATATTTTTAATGCTTAATATTTCAAATTGTACTAATCTAAAAATTAAAAAAAATCTAGTATTCTTATATAACAATGTTAAAAACTCGATTTAAACTTACTTAAATGAATAGTATTAAGTATTAACTATGTAAATGTTAAATTTATTAAAAAATAGATGAAGTTGTATATAAAATATACTCCCTCCGTATTTAAAAAATTTTAATATTCCTTATTTTCGCGCAATCCAATACACCTGTTTAAAGAGTAATATCTCAAATTTTATAAAGTAAAAAATTATAAAACTTTAATATTATAAAACTATGTAATTAGAGGAATCTAATAAAATCTCACTTTCTCACTTGATTATAATTTATCTTATGTAACTGTATGTTTTATCTTATGTAACTGCATGAAAAAAAAGAGTGTTTACTACGCCACGTTACTTTACTTTTTTTTTAATAGAAGGAAGTATATATAAAAATATCCGGATATGGAACATCGTATCCGTCCCACTCACTTTCACCCCGAGACACTGTAAAAAGCATCGAGTTATATCAAGATAACGGAAGAATTATATGGTCATTTCATACTGTGTAACGATTCTGTCGCTCGGCGCTGTTCGCCGTCCTCCTTCCGAAATCAGTTCCGGCGCTCGACCGCTGCTGCTCGCCGTCCTTCCGCCGCTCGCCCGCTCGTCCTGCGACCCACTGCTCTCCCTCTCCGTGCCCGCTGCCGGTTGCTCTCCCTAGGTGAGTCCTGTTAGTTTCTGCCCACTCCTCTCAGTACTCGCCGCTCGCACAAATTTTCAGTTAATTTGTTATTTATTAGTTATTATTCCCTGTGCTTACAAGATGAAGGCTTGTTGTTTTTAGCCTTTCTTTTTCTGGTTCTGTTGTGCTATAGCAGGAGTATAATGGAGTTTTGTTTGTAGTTAGTGCATTTGGTGAAAATGAAGATAGTAGAATTTGGAATGGATTAGTTTCGCTGCTTAACAAAAATCTTATTTTGTTTACTTACTTAGATATTTGCAATTTGATTAGTCACAGGATTAAACATGACTAGATAGAGCTTCTGTATAATGGGACAACCGTACTCCACTATTACCAATGGACAACATAAGGGAAGAAGCACTACAGTCTACACCTAAGGAACAACATGAAAACCTTTTTCGAAATTACCCTTTTCCTTTTTGGGCTCGGAACTAAAAGAATGGTTGGGACAACAAGCATCCATCTTGTTTATACTTTGATACCAATCAGATGTTTCACTAATATTTCGAATAGCGATCCTGAATTGAAGTGTTAATTCAGTTTGTGTGTGATGGGTTTTTGGTAATTTATTGACTTAATACAAATGTGGGGCCAGCCGGGTGGGTGGATGTAGTCTGCAGTCTGCACTGAAAATAGTGTCTATGATCTAAAATTTATGGTTATCTTCAGATGTCCTTAACATATTTGGGTTAGTTTGTTTTATTGATATGCACGGTCTATTTTCAAGGATTTTATTATTTAACTTTCTTCCATGTTAGTTATTGTCAAGCCTATTAATTACATTGTAGACTATAATTTTCATATTTTGCCCTGAAACATGTAGCGTATCCTCAGAATAATGTTTCAAACTGTATATGGGAAGTTGTTCATGAATTCTTAAGTTATTACAGTAGGAGTGGCCAATAAAACCTTTTGTTTTTGAAACATGCTTTGTGAACTCTTCCTTTAGTATAAGGCCAAATCTGAAGACAATACAACGTTTAAGTTTTTGGGGAGGCAACTGTTATATCAGTAGACCAGTTTCTTTTTGAAACGTTTCTATAGATGGAATTTATTTTATTATTTTTTTCCCACAGTAGATATGTTTATCTCCACACTGCAACCATCCGGCATCTTCAGCTATCACCACCACCACCACCAGCAGCAGGAGGTCAGTCCATTTCTCTCCTTTTCCTTTTTCCCTCCATCATGTAGATGGGAAAACGAATAGTGGTTTCTAATTAACCATTCATTTTATGGCAGCCACACTGGACTACTTCCTCTCTACCTTCTTCCATGCTATGGAAGTGCGGAGTACGTCGAGGAAGAGTTGTTGCTGCCACTATGTTTGTCAATGAAGAGGCTTCATCTTTGGATTCATCTTCAATCTCTACTTCTTCGTTCCCACTTTTTCAAACCCCTCCCCCTCCCGAGCCTACTCCTGCTTCTGAGGTTCCTATTACAATTATTGTTTTCTAATTTAGTTTAATTCTTTTATCCACCGGGACTTGAAGTGCAAAAACTTGTGTGTTGCACGTATGTGCTCCTTCTGTTAGTTGGAGCTAGCAGATCCGGATTTCTATAGGATAGGATATGCTAGGAGCATGAGAGCTTATGGCATTGAATTCAGGGAAGGACCTGATGGTTTTGGAGTATTTGCTTCAAAAGACATTGAACCTCTTCGTCGTTCCCGGGTATTTTCTTGTTTTAAAGGAGCATAAATAGTTAGCTTTGTCTGTAGTTCTCTCTTTCATTTGTTCACAAAGATCAATTTAAAATTGTTTGTTCAATTGTATTTATCCAAAAATTGTTGATGAAGTCCTTTTTTCGCTTGCAGATGATTATGGAGATTCCATTAGAATTGATGTTAACGATAAGTCAAAAACTTCCGTGGATGTTTTTCCCTGACATCATACCATGGGGTCACCCTATCTTTGACATTATCAACTCAACCAATCCCGAGGTAAATGTGGGGGCAGTCTAATTTCTACTACCTCCGTCTCGGTATTTTTATTACGGATGGTTTTTTGACACTATTCACTGTTTAACTTTGATTCAATTTTTTTATCATAGCTATGTAAGAAAAAACATAGTCAATTGAGATCTTATTAGATTCGTCTAATCTTGTAGTTTTAGACAATTAACTTTTTATAACTTTTCGTTATACACAATTTAAGTTATTAACCGTTAAAAATGTGTATTGGCATACGTGCTGGGTGGGTCCGTAACAAAAATAGTGAGACGGAGGAAGTATTAGATTATTGGCCATTGTATCATCTTAAGCTTAAGCCTGTTAACTTGCAGGCCATTTTCCTTGTCATGTAATAGCACTTTTTAGGAATTCTATTGTTGTTAAAATGTATGTTTCTATTTGGTCGTGCCCATCTAGCATTTATTTGATCATAATTTTTATTCCTTATTTCATTGTACTTATTTTGCTTTTTGCTAGACGGACTGGGACCTGAGACTGGCTTGCCTGCTCTTATATGCATTAGATTGCAACGACAATTTTTTGCAGCTGTATGGTGACTTTTTACCTGGTGCCGATGAATGCACCAACTTTCTTCTAGCTACAGAGGTTTGGCTTTGTTTATGTTATAAAATCTTTATGGTGTCTTGTACGCTGTAATGATGAGTTTTATGAACTAGGATTACAATGCTTTATTTGAAATTTTGTTTTACTTGGCTTAATTTCCCCTCCTATCTCATGGATTGCAGGAAGACCTTTCGGCATTGCAGGATGGAGAACTTGCTTCAACCATGAGGGAACAACAAAAACGAGCTTTGGAGTTTTGGGAAAAAAATTGGGTATTGAGCTATTTTGTACATATTTCATTTAAACTACTGTTCCTGCCATTCTTTGCCTAATTCTAACTCTGTAATTCTAGCACTCTGCTGTGCCCCTTAAAATTAAACGCCTTGCTCGAGAGCCAGAGAGATTCTTGTGGGCATTGAGTATTGCACAATCTCGCTGCATCAGCAAGCAAATTAGAATAGGTGCCCTAGTTCAGGATTCACATATGCTTATCCCTTATGCTGGTAAGAATCTCTTGAATAATATTTTGGTGGTCGTTTGTTTTTGTTCTTATTTTTTTCGGTATTTGGTTCCTCTTGGAGTAATTCTTTTTTTACCAAACTTGGGTGGTTTAAATTTTTAACTTTTTATCAAGACTATCATTGTTGAAACTCTAAAATTATGTTGGCCAATTTTCAGTTGATATTGATCCACATTTAATATCAAGCCATCTGAATTTGGTCTTTATACCTACTAGTTTCCTAAGTTTGGCATTTTTCGAGCAGTGCAGTCTATCTGTAGATATATTGCATGCTAGCAATCATGGAAAAGATATTTTGCCAGTTCTGATATATGATTTCCTGCGTAGATATGTTGAACCATTCTTTTCAGCCAAATTGTTTCTTCCACTGGCGCTTCAAGGATCGAATGTTTGAGGTGATGATAAATGCTGGGCAGCGAATCAAGAAAGGAGACGAGGTATTAAATAGAACCAATTAATGATGAACATTATGTGTTGAAGTATCAATAATATGTTGCCATTAAACTGAGTACGGAAGTTATTAACATGGTGACCGAACTCTTAATTCTTCTTTTGTGTATTTCTGTGAAAGAAGGAATCTTCAAACTCTTGCCAACAAAATGATGACATAAAGAAATCACAATGCCACACATAGTATGAGAACTGAAGGTTGTAAGAATAAACAACTGGTACATTATATGACTTAACAGTGAAAGTTAAAAGCACAATGGCGAAGGGCCGAATGGCAATAAAATACATTGCAAAGAGCAGCTTTTCGTTGGATTTATGTCTGGAATTTATATAATACAAAGCCATTATGATGTCTGTGCAGATGACCATTGATTATGGAAATGGGCAGATGAATAACTTCTTCATGAAAAGATATGGGTTTTCATCGCCGGTGGTAATTTTCCTTTACTGCCTCATTTGTTTATATCTTTTTGTCATTCTCATTGTTAATAATGTAATAACAACAGCTTTTCTACTGTAGAGCATAAATGAAGATCTAGCTTCTATTGGACAAGAAAAATGCTAAGAAACAATTAAAAAAAAAAAAAAGAAGATAATACTCCCGTTTCTTTGTAACAAGAACAATCATAACTTAAAATTCATGAAGATCACTGAGTCTTTGATTCAATCAGAAAATGTTGTCCATAATCTCCCTCCTACTTTCTCTTCTACAAATCAAATCATTAAATTTTGTTTCCATTCTAATTATAAAATAAACAAATTAATTTTAATTTCCAGTCAAGCAATTAGACATGCAAGTGCTTGAAGTTCTTTTATCAAACTCTTCCCCCCTCTCGCCTTATTGTTTTTCCTTTTCCAGATGTGGAATTTTTGTTCTCACAGAGAGGCCTGGCCTTTTAATACTCACAATGAACAAAATGTAACATTCTTGCAATAGAAAGTATTGGTCCCATATTGTTGGAAACTAGTGTTGCTGTAACAGACTGCTGAAATTTTCATCCCTGAAACTTAGGTGCTGCGACAACTCTGGTGCTGCATTTATTGCTATTTGCGGGACCTGTATCCATGTTTTCATCCTTGCCTATCTTCTTATGATTTTAATCCAAGTCAGCTTTTGGACACACAAACTCAAAGTACTGGCCTGAGGTTGCAGTAACTAGCTAAATTTTATTCAGATGATCTAAATGAGTACTGCCAAACAAACTTGACCTATAAGTTCTTCAAGTTCCACAACACCAAGTTGGCAGCCATTTTCCATGACAGAAGATGTTTGATTGAATGACTACATAGTTACGAGTAATTGGAAAATTTGAATGATCCAATATGCGTTTTCATTTAACTTGATATTATTTATCTTTTTTAGTAATGTAGCTGCTGGTCGATTTGCAGAATCCGTGGGATGTTATCCACTTCTCTGGCAAGGCACAAGTTCACTTGGATTCTTTCTTATCCGTATTCAATATATGTGGCCTTCCTGAAGAATACTATCACAACAGTAATCTTTGCATCCTCATCATCGTAAGTATTTCACCTACAATTAGTTTATGTAATTAATAGATTTTGTTGCATATCAGGTAAACTGTCTAATGGTGAGGATGGTTTTGTTGATGGAGCGGTGATCGCTGCTGCAAGAACTTTGCCCACTTGGTCAGATGGAGATATTCCTCCCATACCAAGCGCAGAAAGGAAAGCCGTGAAAGAGTTACAAGAAGAATGCCACCAAATGCTTGCAGAATATCCCACTACTGCCCGACAAGATCAGGAACTTCTAGGTATTGTTTTGATTGTTGCATATCCGAACACTGTTAAAACATTTCAGTAACCCTTAATGGAGTTTCCAAAGTAAGAACTATGAACTCATAAACATATGCTCTTGGTGGCCTTCCTAAATTGCAATCTTTCCGATCATTAGTCTTGTAGAAGCATAAATAAAATTTCTGTGTACTTGAAATCTGCTTGCACCATCATTGGAGGTTATTTCTCAATCTTTGTCATGCTACGTAGTGATTGTAAAGAACCTGAATGTCCTGTGCGTATAGTGCTTCAGTTGTCTTAAATCCTGTCCTCATTCCATTCCTGTTTTCAAATTGCAGAGTCGATGCCTGAACCAAGGAGGACTCTAGAAGCTGCAATTAGGTATGCTGTTGCCACGATAAAATTATTGCTGCTGCACACAACTCATGAGGTCTGATTGTTATCGTAATGATTATTTTGTTCAGGTATAGATTGCATCGCAAACAGTTCATTGAGAAGATCATCCGGGCACTGGATACTTACCAAGAACGGATACTGTTCTAACTTCTAATGCCGAATAGCAATGCTGACGGGCCTTGAGCACAAATAGAGACACCCCACCAGTTTCCCTAGAATCATTTCAAGTTTCAGAATGCTCATTTTGCCAAGCATTTACCATCAGCTGCGACCTTGGGACAGAACAATGCTACCTTGGGTTGAAACTTAAGCATTCAGTGACCACCGTTGATGGTGAGAGAAGATCAATATCGGGGACTTGTTCCTACAAGCTGTTGGGTTAAGTTTGCTCTGTCTAATCTGTAGATTGATGGGGAAAACCTTCTCTTATATCTGGACATCACCTAAAAAGCATAATGTACCAGGAAAAAGGGATGAATATGTGATTGGCCAACCTTAGAAGTTATATTTATTGTGGTCTATAGTTACTCAGAGCACCCGGAAAATATATGTAGTTTTTGGTCTGCACAAAGAACCTAAAAAGCCTTGTGTTTAATCCTGGTAGTGGAACCCAATTACTTTTAGCCAAGGCCTGAACTGTCATTTTTCTTCACTCTGAATATATTATATATTGGACTTTCAGCTGTTCCTCGGGCTCAGAGTCTTGTTTGCAGCTCTTTGATCTGGTTTGCAGGTCTAACTAAGAGGTAAAGGTTCGCATCAATGGTTGTGTGTTCAAGAAGCGATGCAAAGTTCTCGATCTACAACTGCAAGAATCACATTTCGATGCCATTAAAATATCACATACTCATTTAGTCCTTTGCAAGAACGGGAATGAGAGGAAACTCAAAATGATCCAGGTCATGAAGGGATCAATGGGGACATTTGCAAGACAACGAACCAAACGGTTTCACTCTGTAATAAAGACAGGAGAGCTAAATCTGCATAGGTATGCAGTGACTCATAGAGAGGATGAAATGATCTCTTACCCACAAAGTTTCGAATCTCAGCCTCTCAGGGGAGATATGATACTTGTTCGACCCTCAAAATATCCAAACCCCCGCCCCCTCTACGCCCCCACCTGAGATCAGTTGACAAGTGCCTGTCATGGCAAATACAGTCCTTTTTTTTTGTCTTACAAGTAGATCAGAATCACAAACACTCCCTCACCCACCAGTGGAAGAGCAACAGTGACACCTCACCACACTTCTTCCCTTTCCAACCACAGACACACATCAACCATCCATAAATTAAACACACACTCTAGTATTACCATTATTGCATTATTTGTTGTGCCTGTTATTCACCAACAAACTTACTTACATAAACAACTACACAATGAAGAAGATCTCAACCATGCTGAGGCGGTGCAAGACCCTGTCGAGGCAGCTAGGTCGCGCGTCTTCCTACAGCAGCTTGAGGTCCAAATCCGTCAGGGACCATTGTTACCAAGAATGCTGGCCGCGGGGTTCCAGTCATGAGAATCATGCCAAGGAGCCTTGTGAGACCATATTCGTGGGGAGCTCGAGGAGGCGATATGTGATCAGCTCCAAGCATTTGAAGCATCCATTGTTGAGTGCATTGATTGACAAGTCCAGGGAGCAGCGGGCTGCGCTGGATTGGGATATCTCAGTGAAATGTGAAGTGGTGCTGTTCGATCACCTCCTGTGGATGCTCAAGAATGCAGATCCCGACATGGGTTCGGAGTCCTTGGAGGAGTTGGCAGAGCTTTATGTGTATTGAGGACCTCAGTTTGATGATATGCAGATCTATACTTGTATGCATAATGCATGTGGACATGTGGTGTTCTTTCATGGGCAATCTGTGTAAGAGAACAAGTGAACAAACACTTTATTCTTTTGTAAATCTCTTTGAGGGCTGAGGCATCACACAGTGTGTTGTAAGCTTAATTCACATCATGGATGTTATAAGCGTGAAGATTTTGTTACTTGGTTGGTTGATTATACCTCTTTGGCTTTCTTAATTGTATTAATCTGATGATGTGAGAAACAAAGGAGTGTATAAGAATTCTATGTTTTGATTTGATAAACTAAAACATATGAAATGATTTAGATTTTAGTATGAACTCGAAGGGAGTAGATATCATGCAGACTGACTGCATATGCTGTGATGTTGGAAGGGAGTATTTGTGTGATGGATTATAGTGTGTGATGTGTATGATTGATTACATGATGTTTGGGCCAATCATTTAAACGAATAACACCATTAGAATCATGACTACATATATACTTGTTTGATCATATATCTTTTAATTTTTGGTAAATTTATTATCTATCCCATTATTTTGTGTACGCAATTATTATTATTTAGAGATTAAATTATTATTGTAAATAAATTTTTTATTAGGGTTAACTTGCAATGATTGCATCATCACGAGCACCCCGTAAAAAAGATCTAGTTACATCCTACGACCAAAATAAAGAAGATCCGGACAATGGAGGTATCGAACACCTTATTATCAAGGCCAAAAATGAAAAAGAGAACTATAACTTATTGTGATGTCTGAGTAGGCATTAGTGATATCTGGGTGGATATATATGATGTCTGCCGTTACCATAACATATATAAATGTTTGATCGTATATTTTGATTTTTGAATGATTTGTCATCTATCCCATTGTTTATGTAATTAAAACTTATTATTTACAATTTTCATTGCACTTAACTCATTAACTCGCAATGATGGTATCATCAGGCACCCCAAATAAAAATCTAGTTCCACCCTACATTTAGAGCTGTAAACGAGCCGAACCGAACCGAGTTTCAAGTGTTTGAGCTCTGTTCGTTAAGCTTAATGAACAAACACGAACCGAGCCAAAAATCTTAACGAGCCAATTTTCATGTTTGAGCTCTGTTCATTTAACCTTATGAACGAGCTACTAACGAACGAACACGAGCCTAGTCGAGCTCAGTTAATGAACCATTTATTTTATTAATAAATTTATTTGTTTTATAATTAAATTAGGTGTGAAAATGTAATGTATATTGTAATATAATTTATGAGAGAAATATAAAATTAATAAAAATAAAAAATAGAAAAAACAACTAGATAAAATATTTATTTTTTATAATATATATTCCTTTAAAAATGAATTTCGAACTGTTCGCGAACTTAATGAACGAACACATAAACCAAATTATGTGTTTGAGCTCGGTTCGTTTAACTTACCGAACGAGCTGTTAACGAACGAACACGTGTCGAAACGAGCTCAGCTCACGAACTGTTTGTTCTATTTACAGCTCTACCTACAATCAAAATAAAGAAGATCCGGACAGGGAGGTGATGAATACCGCATTGTCAAGACATAAAAAAAAAGAGGGAACTACAAGTACAACTTATTGTGATGTTTGAGTAGATATTAATGATGTCTGGGTAGATATATGTGATGTTTGCCGTTGTTATCTATACTCTCCCATTACACATCCACAACCCATCACATAAATTACTTATCCCATATATTTGCACATGCATGCAGTTTCTTCAATTGCACATTAATTCTACTGATTGGGAACTTATACAATACTCCCTCCGTCCCACTTTAATTGTTCTGTTTGACTTTTTTGGTATTGTTCATTGTTTAACTTTGACTCAGTATTATTATAAGTATATCTATATAATAAATCCTGAATACTTTTTGGCCTATGCAGACTCTATTGCCCTTATTCAATATAACTGATTCTTTTTAATCTTTAGGGTTTTATCAGTAATTATACCATCATTTTATAATCAATGGCTACAATTAATCCACGTCATCGCTGATTAATCGCTGACTAATTCCAACCCACCATCCACGTCATCAATATCTATATATAGAAAATAAATCTGTCTATTAATATAATAAAATTTTAAGAAAATCTTCTTATATATCTTAAAAGATATAAATTTTTATGACACTTAAAAGATATAAATCTATATAATAAATCCTGAATATTTTTTGGCCTGTGCAGACTCTATTGCCCTTATTCAATATAACTGATTCTTTTAATCTTTAGGGTTTTATCAGTAACTAGATTTTTTCACCCGCTGCGCAAGGGTATTGAAATTAAATGAAGATTATAAAATTATAATATAATTTTATTTTTTTGAGATTACATAAGGTTCGAAGACTTATGCTTGAATGGTGGTGGAAATGTATGTAACAAAAATGTAAGGAAATAAAGGAGAAGATAGGAGGATAAAAAAAGAAATTCAAACTCCAAATAGGTGGACATAATACAAAATATTTTTTTCATCATTGAAAAACTAATATATATAGTTTCGCTTTCATATCTAAAATAGTAAGAGCAATTGGAAAAAAATAACCTTTAACAATTCAAAATTTGATTTACTACAAAAAAACTATGTATGATTACCATAAATCTTTACATATTATTTATACTAAAATACTTTTTATATCCTTTTGGAGTACAAAATATTTTAAAAAAATTTGTATAACAATTTACTCAGACTTTCATATACATTTTTATTTTATATCGAAATAATTAACAATTGAGAATATTATGTTAATAATTGAACTATAATATTTTTTTGTTTTTTCATTTTCTTTATTTTTTTCCTTTAAAAAAATGATGTAGAATTTGTTTGGAATGATATGGAATTTTTTAGGTGATGAGTCATTTTGTATTAATCAATATTTTTAGAGTCAATTAACTGATTACACATTAAATAAGGTTTTTCAAAATTTCTTTAGAAATGATGAATTGACGTTAAAAAAGATAATATAGTCTGTACAAACTAAAAAATATTTAAAATTTATATATATAGGTAGATATAGATAATTTAATATACTAAAATACTAACACTATATCTTTTTTTAATACAATAATACTTAGTTTTCCTTTATTTATCAAAACTATTTTTATGAGATCAAGTTTCAAAATTAGACCCAATATACAAAACTCATTACTAAAATTTGATTAAATTTTTTATTACTGATTAAGATTTTAATGATCAAGTTTGAATATATATTTTAATGATGTATTTTTATTTAAAATATGATTATTATATTCCTTATTATGCTGATATGACCAAAATTAAATTTATTTCATAGTATTTCTTAAAATATATACAAACAAATAATTTATATTATATAGTTTTAATCAATTTATATCTTTTAAGTGTCATAAAAATTTATATCTTTTAAGATATATAAGAAGATTTTCTCAAGATTTTATTATATTAATAGACAGATTTATTTTCTATATAGATATTAATGACGTGGATGGTGAATTGGAATTAGTCATCGATTAATCAGCGATGACGTGGATTAATTGTAGCCATTGATTATAAAATGGTGGTATAATCTATATAATAAATCCTGAATACTTTTTTGTATGTGCAGACTCTTTTATCCTTATTCAATATAACTAATTCTTTTTAATATTTTGGGTTATATCAGTAATTATACCACCATTTTATAATCAATGGCTACAATTAATCTACGTCATTGATGATTAATCGCTGACTAATTCCAACTCACATTCCACATCATCAATATCTTTATTTAGAAAATAAATCTATCTATTAATATAATAAAATCTTAAGAAAATCTTTATATATATCTTAAAAAGATATGGATTTTTTATGACACTTAAAAGATATAAGTTGATTAAAAATATATAATATAAATTATTTATTAGTATATATATTTTAATGAATATTATTGTAATATTATTAAATTATTTAATTTAGGTTAAAATTTTATGTCTAAAATATATAATCCTATATGAATAAATAACCATATTTTAAATACAAAATACATCACTAAAAATATATATTGAATAATCAATTTATAATATGTAGTATAATAGTAGGGATGATAATCTATATAATAAATAACATATTTTTATTATGTTGACTATATTGTCCTTTTAAGTTATTATTAATCTCTTTATAAATTTATATATTATGGGTTTAAACAGTAATTTTACTTCAAATATATGCATATCTATCATAAAAATATATATCAAAGGTGTAGAAAATAAATTCACTTCATCCTAAAATTCAATGACCGTAGGATTGCAAATCTATTCATCTCCGTCATTTATCCCTAATATTAGAATATATAATATAATAAATCATGAAACCATAATTTTATTGTTCTGCATATATTGCTCTTTTAGTTGATAATTCATTATCTTTATAAAAATATATATTATGGGTTTAACTTTATATTCCAAAAAGATTAATGTTGAAAATTAAATAATATACACAAGAAAATAAGTACTCCATTAATAAAAAAAATCAATCTATTATTTTGTGTACATAAATTAATATTATGATAATTTATCCTTTTTATGATAGTTTATCTTTTATATATGTTTTTATTAGTCAACATATTTTTTCGGTGATTAAGAATGAGTTACAAAGGTGAAAGTTTTAATATACTTAATTATTTTAATTATACAAATTATTTTTATAATTAGGAGGGTTGGTAATCTTAATAAATTAATTTTTCTATTTATGTTTTATTTGCATAAAATTTGTTTTGGTAAACTATTTGCATAAAAATTTGAATTTATACTTTGGTATGTATTATGATAAAAAATTAGAAATTTGTTTCTTCTATTATTTTGAAAAAAATGATAATAGAAATTATATATTATTAAAAAAAGATATTTTGTTTATAAATATACTTTATCTTCTATCATTTTAAATTAATCAAGTTAATATTAGTTTGTATCGAGTTAATATTAGTTAATAGAAAGGAGCTGATAACGAACACTTCCTTACGACGTGGGCCTTTCCGCCAGACGAATGGGGCCTCTTATTAAGGCAGATTCCGCTTGCACTTGGTTCCCTCGGGCCCATTGATTTCGTTTTTTTGATTTTTTTTTGTAGCCTTTATATGCTGTTAAGCAAAAAAAATAAAAATAGAACTAACACTCGTGCGCGTAGCGCGGGCGAAAAATCTAGTATTTGATAAAAGAAAAAAGTCGAGTTGGGTCTCGTTAGAATTATAAAATCATGGAGATTTAAAATATAATATTTTACATAATTTTTTGTTGTATATATTTTTATATATTAACGATTGAAAATGTGAATTGGATTGTGTATAGAAATCAAATTTAAAAAAAAGGTTAAATGAGAGGGAGGCGGTACAATTTTTGGTGACATCACAAATTTCATATTTCACGCCATAACTGCATATGCAGTTGGTGTGTGAGTCTGTACACTATCCAATCCGGAACTCGAATCCCTAAATTAAAAGGTCATAATTGGGCCTTGAAATGAGGCCCAATAGAGATTTGACCCATTTAGGAAGCCCAATTACAAAACCCTAAATACGTACTACGTAGTAGTATTTACGTTGTAGTCTTTTTTTTCAAAAGAGGAAATGAATTTTTTAGGCCATTACAAGGCACCATTTCCACATTTGGGCTATTATGAAATCAATTTCCAATTTTAGGCCATTAGAAACCATCTTTGACCAAATTAAGGCCATTTAGACTATTTTGACTTTTTCAAACTTCAATTAACCCTACCAACTTTTACTTTATTTCATTTTGACCCCAGATTTTAGTTTCTTCATTATCATTAGTCCAATATCAGCCCATCATGCTTCCGATAATTAAATTAAGCACTAAACTTCATACCTTGGCTTTGACCGCCTTGCTGCCGGGTTTCCTAAGCTCCGGGATTTTACGGACTTCCTCCAACCACGCAGCCGCGACCGATGGTTCACCGATTCTTGGCTCCTTCAGCAACAAACAGCACAGTCCTATTTCGTTTCCTACCTTAGGACGTATCAAGATATGAATAAAGGGTTTTAATTATATTATCGGGATATTTGGGATATTTGGAAGCCTGGATTTTACTGAAGAAATATTAAAAATATTATTTAAATATAATTTCCCCTAACGGAGAAGACAGACACTTAGTTCCTCATGGAGGATACAAGACTCTTAGGGGAATACCCCATACTTTTACAGACTCGAAAGGAAATATGCAGAAAGAGAAATATTACAAATACTTTGAAGAGTTGGGAGGAATTTTCGATGTCTTCCATCTGCTTCAAACTCCTTTATTTATAGGCGCCCGCGGACTTCAGCCCCGGATTCCAATCTTCCTCTAAATCCTTGTGACGTCACTGCGTTCGTCACTTGGCCTTAATTTCCACCGGCTACATTATTGTCCTTTTTTGAATTATTGTGTTAGGTGGCTTTTGTCAACTTTCCACCTTCTCTTGTCGGCCACTTTCTGCCAGCTACTCTGCCCTTCTTTGTCGGCTTTTAATTATGAGTGTTTCCGACACCTCTCTTTCTTTTACATCCAGCTAATCTTACTTTGGCTTGTGAAAGTTTTTTGGACGTTTCTTCCCTTTGTCCTGTTCGGGTCCGGATTTTTTCTGGGTTACCCGGATCTTTGTACCGAATAGGGGTTTCTCCTGTTCTGCACAATATGGGCATATGTGGTTATCCCATTGGCCAACATGCATCATGTTGCATGCCTTTTTTCTGGTAGACTCGGTTGCTGGCAACTTGTTTTCCCAGATGAGTAACCTCTTCTTTTCGAATGAGGTTTCCGCAAACTCTGTGCTTTTCCCTGTTAAAGAATTAACCAGGAACGATCCATTTAAATTGTTTGAGAATATTTTAAACGGATATTTAACCTTTTCCATCTCGGTGAGACAGACCCAGAATCCCCATGCTCGTCGGGTGGAGATTTCATCTTCGCTGATTGAAGATACCAATGGTGCCTTCTCATCCATAGACTTAACTCTGTTGAAGGCAATCATATCAGGTCTCTGTAATTTAATAAATTGAAAGACCGGATAAGAACCTTTTCCGACTATCTCTGGTGCCGCTGAAATGAACTTAAGCTCCAGAATATCTCCTCTTTGCAGGTGCGGGTTGTTCTGCCATGATTCGTGCACCGCACTACTTATCCATCCCGGAAGTTTTTCGATTTCCGGAAACCCTGGTGATGTAGTATGAACAGATGCTAATGCTCCAAAGTCATACCACTTTTGAACCTCTTCTGGTTTCGATCCTTCGAGCATCCATACCCTGTTGTATCTCCCGGATGTCTCGATTACTGTTTTGCTAGGGTTAATTCCCTTTTTGGAAACCAGTTGTTCCCATTTTCCTTGGTAGTCCAGCCAGGCAGTAGATAGGACCTTCTCGTCTGAATTAACCTTAGAGGTGCCTGTCATTGGCCTAAGGTTAATTTCTTCCTCTTTCACCCCAGAGGCAGTGGGTTGACTTGAGCTTTCGGAAATGTGACTTTCCTCTTGCTCAACATTTTTGTCGGTATCCGACAATGGTTCCTTTGAAGCAGTGCTTGAATCTGCTTCTTCATATGTGACCACTTTAGCTTTTTGGGCACATTTCTCTTTGTTTACTAGGGAAGCTGACGCTTTCCTGATTGGCTCTAATACTGTTTCCCATAGTGCTGTCATTGCTATATGGGAGGTTCGTATATTGTTGCGGACCATGTCCACATCGCTCTATTGTATTTGGCCAGCTGCTCGTGCATTGATCTCGAGCTGTCCAAAATGCTTCGATAGCTCCTCTAGGTTTTCTCTGAGGTGCCTGAATCTCGTAATGATGGAATCAGCTTCAAATGCTTCCATCTCTCGTTAGGAAATCTGCAAGAACATTTTCATGAGATTTTATAACATCAATATCATAAGTATAATATTAACATTCAGCTTGCCATCTGATAATACGAGCTTTTTCAATTTTTGATTCAAGTTTATTTTTTAAAAAAGCCCTAACATTAGTATTATCAACTTTTAATACAAATTTCTTTGCAAGTAAGAATAAAGGTCATTTTTTAAATGTTTTCCATACTGCAAAGAATTCCTTCTCGTTAATATGCCAAAGTTTGGCTTGTTGTTCAGTGAACAACCCTCCTGTGTATCTACAAGGTTCTTGACCCGTAGTTGTTTTTCTCATGAGCACTCCTGCCCATCGAAAATCATTGGCGTCTGAGTAGACTACCAGCTCATCCTCATCCTGAGGTATCGCGAGTTTTGGCAAGCTATTGCAGACTTGCTTTAGTTCACGAATTCTCTTGGTATGGATTTCTTCCCATTTCCATCTAGAGCTTTCAGTCTCTTTCGGGAGTGGTCAAAATCCTTTCTATATTTTGCAAGGTCTTTAATAAACATACCCGCAAAATTTAAAACTCCTAAGAAACTCTGAAGTTGTTTCTTGTCTTTTAATATATCAGGAAAATGCGGATTTTCTCCACAATGTGTTCCTGTAACTCTATTCCCGCTTCATCAATTTGAACTCCTAAGAATTCAATTTTGTTAGCAGCGATAGTGGCCTTTTTCTCAGAGAGAACTAGACCTTCCCTGTGACATGCATCAGAAAATATTTCAAGATGTTTAATATGCTCTTTAATATTTCGAGATGCAATCAGAATGTCATCTATGTAGAAGAACATAAACTCTAGATAATCCTTAAATAGATTATCCATCTTTTTTTGGAATATCTGAGGGCATTAGAAAGCCCCATTGGCATAACATTCCAAATATATTGCCCTTGTGGGGTGGAGAATGCTGTGAATTTCTTCGACTCATTCTCCATCTTAATCTGATAGAAACCAGATTTGCAATCAAATTTAGAAAACACTTTAGCACCTTTGATGCAATCAATTAAGTGTTCTCTACTCGGAATGTAATAACCATCAAACTGTATTATTTTATTAATACCTTGATAGTTTATTACCAACCTGGGTTTACCTCTCTTTATTTCACCGTGGTTTCTTACCAAGAATCCAGGACTACTATAAGCTGAGACTCCAGGCTCGATGAGTTTAAGATCAATATGCTCCTTGATAATTTGCTGCATATCTTTCTTATCCTGCATATTCATTAAGATGGGTTTGTATCGAACATACTCATATTTATATTGTTCTTTTACCTGTAGAGTAGCTTCGATCTTATTTTTATCCCACCATGCCAGAGGATCCTCGTTAAAGTTTCTCTGGATAAGTCTTTTGACATTTTCGAGGGACAATTTAGTTTCCCCATCAATGTCTAGTGAAGTTATATTTAATGACTTCATTTCCTGCATTGCTTCTTTGAGGTTTATAATTTCCTCAATAGAAGCTTCATCAAATCCTTGCTGTCTAAAAGACAACAAAGCCTTACCAAACTTTCTTTTATCCTGCATTTTTGGATGTGTTAGTTTGGCATCATTATCACCACGTTTGCTGCGAAATAATATAGGCATTAACCTGTTGAATGCCTTTTCCCTGCGCAACACCTGTATCTCATTTCCACAACTTGTGGTAAATATTAACAAATTTCTTTTGTTATCTTGAACATATTTTGTAAAGGATTGTATAAAATTGTCCCCTAACAAAATATCCGCTCCTGTGTCATGAAAGTAAATAGGAGGCGTTTTTACCTTATACCAAGGTGTACCTGTAGATGCAAAAAATGCGTAGACAGAAACTGCAAAATAATTTTATTAATTTCACAAGAAATGTCTACAATTACAGAGAAATTTAAATATCAAAGAACATGTAGAAAATCAAACTATATGGGTTCGACTTCTGGTACTCCTTTGATTCCTCCAACTTTGAAGACGTCGAGATGCTTTTATGCTTCTGCTCCGGCTTCTCGGAATTTCTACAGCATTTTGTTGCTGTAGGATCTCAAGTGTATGAGTCTTGAGAATGAGTAGACGTGTATGAGTCGTCTCTCTATGTGTCTGAGTGTATGAGTCTCAGAGTATGACTGTTTAGAGGTTGTAGAAGTGTATTTGATTCTTCTTCGCCTCTTTAATATTTCTGCAGCGTTTTGTTGCTGTAGAATCTCAAGTATATGAGTCTTGAGAGTGAGTAGTGTATGGAGACCTATCTCTGGAAGTGAAGTCGTAACCCCAATATGTGACAGGGTGCCTCTATTTATAGAGGGAAAAACCCTAGGGTTTGTGGATGATGGACCAATTGATGGGCTGGTCCAACCCACATTTCTATCGGGTCAGTGAGCATGTGGGCCTTTCATCTGGGCTTGTTCACACTGATTAATTTTCTTGGGTTGGCCTGCTTCGAGCATCCATTAGGCCATGGGACTTGTGAGTCTTTCATTTGGACTTGTTCACATTAGCCCAACATAATTAAATCCATTTGGCTTGATGGATCCAAATGGCCCAATAAATATTAATAATTATTTCAAGCATTTAATTTATTTAAAATGCCTAGAAAATAATTAAATTAATATTTAAATTTACACGTGTCGCATTTTTAGTGGCGAATAAATTTCACGTGTTTACAGATGCCCCCTCGAGACTTGTTTAGGGCGAAATAAAATATTTAAGACCTGAGCGAGTCTCGAAATATTTTTTTTTATTCATGCCTACCCATTTTGTTGGGCTTCGCCGGCAATGTATATATATATATATATATATATATTTTCTTATCGCCATCCTGTCTGTTTTGCACGCGACCTTTTCTCTTTTGATACGAGAAATTGACGCTTTTTGAGTAGGATTTAATGAATATTTCCCGTAACTCTTCCTCAAATTGATTTGAAAAGTACTATATGGAATTTACTTGAATTGTCTTTTTCCAATCTTTTTGAAATTGATTTGGAGCCTTTGAGATGTATATATTTGATTCGTCTCAAACATATCTCAAATCTTGTCGTCTTTTTGTCACTAGGACTTGGTTTACATCCCATTCACATTTGATTGGAGATCTTGCTGTACAAGGAACTTATATGCAATTTAGAATTGGTTGATGGATCGTTTTTGGTGCAACAAATCAATCGATGAATCTTCACCTTAAACTTGGCATTATACAATTCAATCTCCAAATCAAACTTAAACTTGATATTTATCCCATTGAATCCCCAAATATTTGTCAAGGGATCAAATCTGACTGTTCAAGAACCCTATAAATTACCCCCCACAAAGGCAAGAGCAGCAGATTTTTTTTTTTTTTTTTGGAATCAAATTCTGAACAATTCACTCAAGTTTCTGGCCAACAGGAAGACCGCAGGCAAACAAAGGCTAGAGAGAATAGGTAAACTTCTTTCTTTACCCATAATTAATTGAGGCAAGAGTCAAAACAAATTCTGATGTCCCTCGTCATCTTCCAGATTCCAATTATCTGTACATTACTCATAGTCTGCAGCTTCTTTTTTCTTCCTTTTTGTGCTGCTTTTTTTTTTTTTTTTTCCCTGTGCATTGTTTTTGTTTCCTTTGCTCCTTTTTGTTTCTCTGTTTTCTTTTTCCTTGGCTAGCAAACCATGATCAACATTCAACCGACCAACTCATCAACATCAACAATCAAGTCCGTCCCCATCCGGATCATAATTCAAAGCGAGAGTGTACCTGTTTGTCGTCATAGTAGACGGGATGTTGGCCACACGGCGCTGCCGTTGGCCTCAATCCTTAACCTACCCGCCACGCTTTTGCCGTTCAGAATTGTTGCCGACTGCCGGGTTCGTCATGGTAGACGGGATGTTGGTCACACGGCGCTGCCGTTGGCCTCAATCCTTAACCTACCCGCCATCAAGAAGCCTTTGACAATGGCGGGGTTGGCGACGGCGCTGCCGTTCGCCTCAACCGTTATTTGTTCAGAGGGCTTGCTGCCGTTCGAATCCATCACCGCTGCCGTTCGCATCGCCCGAGGGATACGGCCGCTGCTCCACGCTTTTGCTGCCATCGCCGGAGAGGGAGACGGCGTCGTGTGGAGCCCGTCAACGTTGGAGAGCCGCCATGCCGAGGAGGAAGGCATGAGAAGTCGCCCGCTGCTCGCGAAGGTGGAGCTCGGAAGCCGCTGTCCGGAGTCGCCGTCGCCCGTCGCTGCTCGAGCCGCGCTTTGCGTCGTCGTCGATGGAAGAGGGAGGCTGCTCGAGGAGGCGTCGCGTCTGTTGTCGATCCAGGCCGCTGCCGCCGTCGCGAGGGGAGGAGGCCGGCGTAGGGAACCCGCCACCGCCGCTCGCTCCCGGAGCTTGCCACGCCGCTGCTGTTGCTCGCCTGCCGGAGCCCGCTGTCGCCGGATCTTGCGTGAGAAGGGGAGGCCTGCAGGGGTGGAACCGCCGCCGCCGCCGCCGCTGTGGAGTCGGGTGGAGGAGCCGGGACGCCTGAATCGCTGCCGGAGGAGCGCCGTCGTCTCTCGTCGCCGCCCATCGTCGCTCGGAGGAAGAGAGGAGAAGGGGGGCCGCCGCTTGCCGCTCGCCGTCGCGCACTGAGGAGGAGGCCGGCGAGCGGAGGTCGCCGCTGTCGCCACTGCTGCCGCCGCGCCGAGAGGAAGGCCGGAGAGCCGCTGGAATGCCGCCGCTGTCTCGCCGCCCCGCTGCTCCAAGTCGTCGCTGGGGCTGTTGAAGGAGGAGAAGCTGCTGCGTATTTTTTTATTTGGAGAAGAAAGTCCCCATTTTGATTTTGGGGCTGCTGCCTTTTTGGAGAAGAAAGACCCCAATTTGATTTCTTCCAATTTTGGTCCTAAGAGTTTTCAACCCTATGAGTTTAACCCCTATGAGTTAGTTAATCTAATTTGGCCCCTAGTTTTCTTAGAACACCAAATTTCGCCCCAAATTTCTTTGGTATTTGAGGACAGGTCCCAAAATATTTAATTTTAAGCCCACAATTTAGTAGTGAACTTAAAATTAATTTTGAACAATATTTAACATGCATTTTTTTTGTTCTACATGTAAATATTCACTCTTTTTTGTATTGCCCAAATTTTGAATATGTGGAAATTTAATTCCAAGTTCAAAAATTTAAAATGAACTTAAAATTTAATTTCCAATTTTGACATGCATTTTTTTTTATTTATTGCATTCATCTTGCAAAAATTTTTTTTCATGTCGTTCAAAATAACATCGCATTTATCTTGCAAATGTATTTTTTTTCTCTTTTTTTCTTTTCTTTTTGTTTTGCCTATTTTTGTTTATACTCTTGTAGGCAAAGAGTAACGTGCAGTTTAAGCTCGTGCGTCAATGAGCATTTTCCTTGATTTTTTCCTTCAAGACCTTGCAACGGTCATGTCAACCACCTTTTATGCTGATGGCTTGTCGCATGAACTTTAGGCCATTGCCGCCAGTCAGCTTCTGTTGGACAATTGGACCATATTGAAGATGCGTTTGGTCTCCAGAATCATGTCTTCGGCGTTTTTCCTTGAAATTTTGTGCCCAGGGCCTCAATTTGATGAAGATCCATGTGATATGCACTTGACGCGTGCCATGAAGAACTTCGAGATGGATTATTGGTATTCTTGAAGGTGATTTGGTCCTCCACAAACACATTTCCTTGCCTTAACAGGAGCTTTTGGGCTTGATCCGGTTGAAGATATGAAATTTGAAGAACTTCGAGAGAGGCATTGAGCTTGATCCTCTTGAAGCTTTAGAGACTTGAATTTGAAGGACTTTGAGACGATGGACGACTATCTCATTCCTTTGTAAGGCCATATGAAGACGGCTTTGAACTCTTGGAGGAGCGTCACGTACTTCTCCGCTTCAGTAGGGTGCTGATAACGTTGGGCGGGGTTCTTTCTCATCGCCTAAGTCTACTTCACGCATTTCATCCACAGTGACCTTGATTTCTTCTTCAAGTTGCATCGGTGTTGCGTTAGCGTCTTCTTCATTTGGCTCACTGCAATCAATGGTAATATGATTGACGGATTCAAAGGTGTTTGTTTGATCATCTTTGTCATGCTTTGTGAAGACGATAGTTCGTTTCTTGAGCCTCAACCATCCGTCGGATGAGACGGACCATTCAACTTGACGTTTCATACGGGAAGGTACCGTGCTTCTCACATCGTTGCCGTAGTTCGGGTCGTCCAATATTCCTTGCTTTACTAGAGACCGCTCTTCGCTTGCCGATGCTTTGTTTTGTGATTGGCATTTTGTAGAACCTAGCCTTTTGAAGACGGATTTTGCAGAGTCTTCTTTGGCAACAGCCCCGAGTCTATCAAAAACACTTGGCTTCACTTCTTCGTTTGCTCCAAGCCGGCGGAAGATGGATTCTTTGCGTTCGGCTGTCTCCGTTGACCCAAGCCTATCGTGGACACTCCGTTTTTGCTCTTCTTTCGACGGGCTACCAATACGATCGAACACCGACTTACGTTCACGCTGGTCTTTTGGGGTGCCATCTCCTTGACTTGCTTCGGTGATGTAATTGGTTGTAGCTCGTTTTATGACGATACGAACCGGTGTTTTCATTATTTCTTCAGCTTTGACGAATATGGGCGCTTTCGATGCTTGGGGCGCCGTGTCGAATTCCGCAACATATCCGAGTCCACTCCGGTCACCTTTTCTCCGATTGTTGTTTGGGAGCTTTCCCAACGGCGATGGCTCATTTGGGTTGAATCCAGACTTGGTGAGCAGTTTGAATGCCTTTGGACCGAATTCCTTATCGTTCTTTAGTCGGCGTGCCTCACTACCTTTGAGTTGAATTTTCACCGTTTTCTGCGACATGCCAGGATCAATGGGCGTTAGTGGGAGTGTAAGCCCCTCGAATGCCTCTTCCAAGATCGATTTTCCCTTATCATCACGGACTGGTTGATCATCTTTACGTTCTTCTTCCCCGCACGAAGGTGCCTTAGCTTTGGACGAATCAAGGTAGTATTTAGCGTCCCCGTAATAAGACTCGGCCACCGCGAATGGTTTGTCATCGGCGATAACCCTTTTGACGACGCCGTTGTGCACGTACTTGAAGCACTGGTGCCATGTTGAGGGAACAACGCCGTTTTCATGGATCCATGTCCGACCAAGAAGCATGTTGTATGATGTTCTTGCGTCAATGACGTGGAAGTATGTGATTGCGACCATCTCATCAATTTGCAGACGGACTCGGATTGCGCCAAGGGATTTTTGCCCCCCTTGGTTGAAGCCTTGGATCAACATTTTGCTATTGGATAGTTCTTCCTCCGAGATGCCCAATTCCTTCAGGGTGTGAAGTGGCATGATGTTGACGGCAGAACCTCCATCTATCAGGACGCGGTTTACTCGCTTGTTGTCTACGTATCCAACGACGAACAATGGTCGGTTATGAGCCTTCGAATTTTCCAGCTCCATCGGCATGTCGTCATCGTTGAACGTGATGGAAAGCATGCACTCACTGAGATGCAAGTGATCTTCGATTTGCTTGGTGTGGTTTTGCTTCGACGTGCTTCCAACTTCGAAGACGGTGTTGCACGTCGTGGACTTGTCGGGAACTTTGATCTCGATTGAGCCAACTTGGATGGAAACGGTGTTGGCAGTCTCCGTTTCATTTGCCAAGGTGATTTTGCCTTGTTTGACGAGATCCATGACTTTGTCTTTGAAAACGAAGCAATCTTGGATCGGGTGGCTCACCAAACGATGATACTTGCAGTATAGTGGGTCGTTGGTCATCCCCGCTTGCTCGGGACGTTTCATCTTTGGTAGCTCGATGAGGTCTTCTTTCATCAAGTCATCGAAGATGCTCGGTAAGTCGGAGTCAAGGAATGGGTATGTCTTAGCCCTTCTATCTTCCAACGATGACTTTTGACGTTGAGCTTGTGGTGGCTTCGGCTTGTCGCTTGTCACCGGCTCCTTCCCACGTACCTTTACGAAAGTGGCGCTTGTAACCATCGCATCCTTTGTTGGCGGCTTTGACGGTGGTTCACCTCTCTTCTCCCATTCGACTCGATTGTTTGCACGAGTTTGTTGAACGGGCGGACCATAGGCTCCACTTGACGCCAAGCTTAGCTCCATGTCGTGAGCACGAGTTGCAAGCTCCTCGAATGTTTGGGGACGAATGCCTTGTAGGATGTAT
Organism: Hygrophila difformis; assembly: GCA_030278955.1. Classification (NCBI taxonomy): domain Eukaryota; kingdom Viridiplantae; phylum Streptophyta; class Magnoliopsida; order Lamiales; family Acanthaceae; genus Hygrophila; species Hygrophila difformis. Next base: position 28,299,979 of record JAOANR010000006.1, on the reverse strand, counting down.
CGTAGGCCCCATTGCATGCCTTGGATGCACATCTCAATCGCCGACGTCTCAGACAAACGATCCTTGCAGTTGAGGCTTAGGCTCCTCCAGCGGTTGATGTAGTCAATCACCGGCTCGCCCTTTGATTGTTGCGTGTTCGTCAATTCTATCATGCTGACGGTACGCCGTGTGCTGTAAAAACGGTTCAGAAACTCTTGCTCAAGTTGATCCCAACTGTCGATGCTGCCGTGTTCCAAGTCGGTATACCATTCGAACGCATTTCCCTTTAGTGAACGAATGAACTGTTTGACGAGGTGATCTCCAAACGTAACCGCTTCGTTGCATGTCTCTACGAAATGGGCGATATGTTGTTTGGGATTCCCTTTGCTGTCGAACTGCTGGAACTTGGGCGGTTGATAGCCTGCTGGCATCCTCAACGAGTCGATGCGGGCGCTGTATGGTTTGAGATACGTCAAGGAGGATTTTGATCCTGTCGAGACCTCTTCCTTCAGCGTTCCCGTGATGAACTCTTTCAGTTGATCAGCCGAGATGAAACCGTCAGGAGTGACTTGAACGTCAGTGGTTGCTTTTCCTTTTGCCGAAGCGCCTTGCCGGGAAGTCTCTCCATCGTCGCGGATCTCCACGGGTTTGTTCACCGCTTGGCCGCCGTTAGAGCCGTCCAGTCTGTTCATCATTTGCTCCATGCGTGCATCTTGCAACTCGGATCTCTTCACAAGCATTTCCACGATCTTTGTCAGGTTGGACATTTGCTCTTCAAGAGTGCTGGCTTGGGTTGTCATTGCAGCAGCATGACGCAGGGCGGATGTTTCTTCTTGATCTCCCTGCGGGCTTGACAACGGCGTGGAAGATCCCGATCTATGGTCGTTTCCTTCTTCCAGCAGCGGCATATCCGCATCAACTTCTTTTCCCCGGGCAGCATCGGCGGCCTCCATTGCTTTCTTCATGTTCCTTGTGGTGACATTGGGCATAGCGGCACCGGATGTTGAAGAGTTGCTCTTGGAGGTGTTCCTTGAAGCCATTGGATTTCGTTGACGACGTCTGGAGGAGATGAAAGGCAGAAGTGTCCCACTGGGCGTGCCAAAATCTGTAGATGCAAAAAATGCGTAGACAGAAACTGCAAAATAATTTTATTAATTTCACAAGAAATGTCTACAATTACAGAGAAATTTAAATATCAAAGAACATGTAGAAAATCAAACTATATGGGTTCGACTTCTGGTACTCCTTTGATTCCTCCAACTTTGAAGACGTCGAGATGCTTTTATGCTTCTTCTCCGGCTTCTCGGAATTTCTACAGCATTTTGTTGCTGTAGGATCTCAAGTGTATGAGTCTTGAGAATGAGTAGACGTGTATGAGTCGTCTCTCTATGTGTCTGAGTGTATGAGTCTCAGAGTATGACTGTTTAGAGGTTGTAGAAGTGTATTTGATTCTTCTTCGCCTCTTTAATATTTCTGCAGCGTTTTGTTGCTGTAGAATCTCAAGTATATGAGTCTTGAGAGTGAGTAGTGTATGGAGACCTATCTCTGGAAGTGAAGTCGTAACCCCAATATGTGACAGGGTGCCTCTATTTATAGAGGGAAAAACCCTAGGGTTTGTGGATGATGGACCAATTGATGGGCTGGTCCAACCCACATTTCTATCGGGTCAGTGAGCATGTGGGCCTTTCATCTGGGCTTGTTCACACTGATTAATTTTCTTGGGTTGGCCTGCTTCGAGCATCCATTAGGCCATGGGACTTGTGAGTCTTTCATTTGGACGTGTTCACATTAGCCCAACATAATTAAATCCATTTGGCTTGATGGATCCAAATGGCCCAATAAATATTAATAATTATTTCAAGCATTTAATTTATTTAAAATGCCTAGAAAATAATTAAATTAATATTTAAATTTACACGTGTCGCATTTTTAGTGGCGAATAAATTTCACGTGTTTACAGTACCAAATGCTCCTCCACTCATGATATTGGCTTGTCGAATACCCTTATTTAGTACTAAGATTTTTTGGGAAAAATCTCTTCCTGCAATAATGGGTAATGATTCCATAGCTTCGCTAGGGAAAACTCCTGGTTTTGCCGTGCAAATACCTGATCCTGAATCAATATAAGCTGCGAAATATTTTGACTTATATTCTTCATATATTATCCCTACTGAGATATAAATGGAGAATGGACTTGTCATTTAATTCTGATGGTGTGACCCTTCAGATTAAATTCTATACCATTATCCTTTCTTACCCATGGTTTATGATTTTCGAGAAAACTTAATCCCAAAATCATAACCCTATTGTCTTTTCCGGCGGTGCCTAAGACTCTGATCTCGTGTCCTGCAATTTCAATTGTTCTTTCATATGTTCCAATTGATGGCTGCTGCAAGTAGTATAAGTCATCACATGGAAAACGGTTAATCTTTTCAGTGATGTCGAATATTACTCGTATTTCTTTCCATCCTTCAGGGCATTTTATCTTTATATTATCTACCCCAATGGATTGAGGAGTTAGATCTTTGATGAACTCCTTCCCTTTATATGCCATAATTCTGTCTTCCGAAAAAGACATACGGCTTGCTTACTCAATTCTAGCACTCGTTGATCTGTCTAAAATTGGATGATCTCTTATTTGTATGTCTACTCATCCTAACCTTGGAATCTGGGTAGGATTTGGAGTCATGACTTTAGCAAATTCCTTGAAAATTCTAGGAATTTCTATATATTCTTTCCTGAGAAATAAGTCAGAATGATGACTATTGGAAAGTGCATAAGAGATTCTATAAGTTATAGAATATGGCCTGTTCCCTTCTTTCATCAGATCTTTTCTTTTAAAATCCTGATGAAGGGTTAGAACTCTACTAAAATCTTGGTCAGCTAAGTTATAGGAAATTCTGGGATGTATGTCAAACATTAACTTTCCAGCATATAAATTTCCTACCATAGTTCCAAGAAGTCCATCTCTAAGGTTATTGATTCTTCTATCAGTGACTGATAGATGTAATTCAGAATCAATGCCTTCTTTGAAGGTTGCCTTAATTACTACTTCAATGGCTCCTATGTGGATCCATTTCATAGTAATAGCGATTTCCTCCTCCATTCTGCTTAATTCCTCAAGAATTTCTTCTTTAGGAATTAATTGCATATCCATAACATTACAAGTAAGTTCCATAGGAATTGCAAACTCACCTGCACTTACCTTGTAGATGATGTTATGTCTTCTCTGGTTGAGTCCCATCTGGTTAAGAACTCGTCCAATCCCGCCAATTCTGAATCTGTCATATGGGCTGAGGTTGGAATCTTGTCGCATTATTCTTTCCATGGTTCGATTTGAGATCGTCATCCTTGAAAAGAATCCAGACAGGTTTTCAGTGGTCTGAATCCTGTCTTCTTCAGTCAGATTCGGTTGAAGATCCATCTGAATATGAGTCCGAGTCACTTCTTAATTCTTCCTCGTAGATGCTTTAATCCGAGGGGATGTCCTCAAACTGATAGACTGGTACCAGCTTTCCATGGTAGACTGCTTCCACGATATCCTCCGTGGCTTCGTACATTCGCACCTCACGATTCTGAGGGCAATCGGGTGAGATATGACCTCTGGCTCCACACTTCCAACAGTTGCAGTCCTTGAAACTTTCGTTGGCTCGGGTATGGGCTCGTCTGAATGTTGTCTTGGACGTCGTTCTCCCCGTGCTCCTTGCTGCTGAGCTAGTTGAACCTTGGGATGAACTCTTCGTCGTTCCAGTTCTTTGTCCAGTTTTGTATGATCTGGCCTTGCTCTTGGACCATCATGCTCTTCTTCTTCGGAATGGAGGTCTTCTGAAACTCCTACTGTATGAGCCTCGACTCTTCTTCTTTTTCCTCTTTTCTCCTGATTCTCCTATAATTGTTGGAAAATCATTATTTTCACAGCAAAGAGGAGTTCTTTTTATTTTACCTCTTAGTCTCTTGATGTTCTTTTGGGCTGCTGCCTGTTGACACCATTCTCTGAGCTTATCCTTTAAGAAGGACATTCTTCGAGCTATTGAGTCCACTGTACCAGGGGGTACTGTGTACGATTGGATCAACATTTCTCTCAATGGGCTGCAGATCTTTGCAAAGAACATGGGACATGCTACTTCAGCTGTCATTTCACTCCGAAAATAGTATTTACGAAACCAGTAGATGTATTCGTCTACTGCGCAAATACTTCTTAACTCTATACCCAATAATGCTTGGGTATAGACCTTGATTTTTTCGGTTCTCTGTTCTTCAAAATAACCATCTCCTACAAAATGGGTTTTGAATAAGAGGCCAAATCTTTCACAGATTGTGCTTTTGGATTCTCCCTCGAGTATTTGCTCTTTTAAAGCAGTCGTGGAGTTTTTCCAGCCCAGCTTTGCCGATCCTTCGAGACTCAGCTCTATTAATCTGACAAAGTTTTCTTTATCGAGTTCCAGGGTGGTTGCTGCAATCTTCATTGAAGCTACCCATTCATCGATCAGGTCTTCGATGTTTCGGAAGTCGATAACGTCTAGGTTTAGTGTTATGCCATATGGATTTAATGGTTGTAACATCGTCTTGGCCCACGGTGTGAATTCTGGTGCTCTACTTGGGTTCCGTCCTGGGTTTCGTCTTGCATTGAGATGCACCTCAGGATACCTGTTCATGTAGAAGTCTGTACTTTCTCTCATTGGAACATCAGGCGGTCCATCATGGGTCACGTTGGATCCTGATCCTTCCGCATAACCCAATTGAAGAACTTCATTGGGTTTTACATTAACCAGATCCATAATCCCAAGTTGGGAAAATGATTCTGCTAATTCTTGTAGATCTGATAGATCTGCCCTGGAAACACTCATTCGACTGTTTTCAGGAGATCGATCATAAGCTCTTCTTGTGATTTCTGCTTTGGAACCATAGTTGCTTTACCCTTTTGATGTAAAGCTTGTACTGGTCCGAATGCATCTCTAATATTGGCTTGGTTATTCTTGGAAGATTCAGGAATATCCTTCTGCCTTTTCTTGATATCCGAAATGTCAAATTTCAGATTCAAAATTTCTTTCTTTAGATCTTGAAATACTTTCAAGATCTCATCTGTTGTCCGATTCAAGTTATCTATTTTCCCAGGTATAATTAATACCCGGTTACCAAAATCTTGAATCGTCTTTTGGATTTCTCTTAAGTCTTTTGATAACTTAGAGCTATCCGGATCAATTTCTTTCCAGTCCATTCCTCTCATTTTTAGGAAAGAAACTGATTTTGATAATATCTTGTCCCATGGACAAGTTCAAGAAATTCCTTTGGAATTTTCTATTTTTTATTTTCAAAATTTGGAAATAACTCGTGGGTTTCAAATTATTTGAATCCATTAAATAATTAAATCTTCTCCATTAAGAAATAAAATATTATAAATAATATAATTAATATGTTCTTCAATAAAACCTAGGCTCTGATACCAATTTTCAAGCGCATTGGGTGTCATTTATATAGTGAAAACTTAAGTATATTGACAAATGACTAAAGTAAATAAAGTCAAACTTTCTTGGGGTTTTAATGAAAGAAATGAAAAGTTGTTGGGAATTAATTAATTTTCAAATTGGTCCTTATGGCTTAATTTCATTCAACATGTGTTTGTAATGGTCTAATTTTGGAAATTCAACTTATAATGACCTAAAAGTGGAATAGACTCCTTGTAATGCCCTTTTTATTACTTTTCCCTTTTCAAAAACAATCAGATTTCGGAAGTCAGAACCCGATCGCCCGAACAAACGAACGTCTTGCCGGTGGACACAATCTGTGGAGAATGGTGAAGTTCCTGAAGCCGAACAAGGCGGTGATCCTCCTGCAGGGTCGTTTTGCCGGTCACAAGGCGACGATGGTCAAGAATTTCGATGATGGCACTCGCGACCGGCCATTGCCTCGTCGCCGGAATCGGCAAGTACCCGAGCAAAGTGATCCGGAAAGACTCCGCGAAGAAGCAGGCTAAGAAGTCGCGTGTAAAGGCATTCATCAAGGTCGTCAACTACAACCACATCATGCCTACTCGCTACACGCTCGATGTGGATCTCAAGGACGTGGTGACTCCGGACGCGCTTTTGTCGCGCGACAAGAAAGTGACCGCTTGCAAGGAGATCAAGGCGAGGCTCGAGGAACGGTTTAAGACCGGGAAGAACCGCTGGTTTTTCTCTAAACTTAGGTTTTAACATTTGAGGTGAAATTATACTCTATCAGTCGTGCTCGTGCCTTAGATTTTCTACGCTTGTCGGACTGAATTTTTATTTTGTCTATTGATCATATTATGAAAATGAATTATCTTTTTCATCATGGCATCTGTAATTCATTACTATCATAATAATTCATACAAATGGTTTGTGTCTTCTTTTCCTGGCAAATTGTTATTCTAGTTTGTTATGATGTTTCTTTTTTTCATTTTTTTTCAAATTTTTTTTTTTTTTTTTTTTTTGGTTTCGTGGGTGCATGTTAAATGTTCGGTCCCTTTACTTGAACTGTTCGTAAAATGTGTGATTACACTATATATATATATATACATATTACATGGACTATATTTCAGTGAGAAAGGAGTCTTGAATCTTATTTTTCTTGAGTCACTTGTGTTTAAGAAACATATGCTGATCTTTAGTGTTGTGATTTCTTGTAGGCTGAGGTTTAGAATTAAAATTTTGATTTTACCCGAATATCTACCATGATGTAAAAGGTGCTTCAGTCACTTGCCCAGGTGAAACATATGGTTGAGGCCCTAGTTTTTGCAGTGTCAGTTCTTAGTATGGAGAATTATAGTGAAACAGGATTTGATTATAGAAGTTCGATTGTGAAATTATATACCTTGCTGAAGACAGTAATTAGAGCTTCATTTTTATGTTGTTTCGGAGGTTTCAGAGTAATATCTCGATGACCATTGCTTAAATAGTTAGAGCCTTGATTTTCTTATGTTACCAGCATGAACCGTTTGATGCCTTTTTGTATTTATGCCTCAAAATTGTGATTGAGCATGCTGTATGTATTGTTAGAGATTGTAATTCTACACTGAATATTGTAGAATGAGCTTATTTGTGTCGGACCATTTTTCTGTTATAATAATGCATACTTGGCAGAACATATCTTATTATTTCGGCCATCTTTGTTCATTGATTTCATAGTTTCGTTGTTTCTTCTACTCTCTATGATACTAATATATGTGGAATGGGTGCCAAAACGACAAGAATTGTTGAGAAATCATGATGGGTCTGAGAATGAAGAAATGTACTGAATAAAGATCAACTAATGGTAGTAGTATGGAGTAAAGAATGACATAACTCACACAAGAAGTATACAATAGGTGAAAATAATGAAAGAATGACACAAGGAAGGAACACTAGAAAAGGTACAAAAAAGCAGTACGTATGATCCTGTGCTAGGCTAATACAGCAGCACAACGAAACATGTAACTCGCATCTAACATATATTCTCTGCACTCAGAAGCAGCAAATGTCGAAACACCAGCAGCAGCATAATCCAGCGAGGCTGCAAAACAATACCAGGTGAGTTTATTACATTCATGATTCTTTATTCCCTCAAATAGAAATAGCTAGCGCATCATGCATAATAATAATAATGACATAGTAAAATAATGTACAGAAGATTCAGCATATCTTACCATCCTTTGAAAAAGCCACCTCCTCTGCTCGTTGTCTGCTCATTAATGTGTTGTTGTGTTGTTTCACCATCCTTGGTGGGATACCCCATGGGTGGTGGTGCCATCACATACGAATTATTGTATTTGTACCCATCTCCTGCAGGGGGAGGATATGAAGTTGGAGGCGGCGGGTACGCAGCAGCAGCAACTGCAACAACAACAAAGGTACACATGTTAAATATGTTAATGTTTACATGTACTCGCAAATAACAAGTGATGGCATTCAATCTGCAACCATACCAGGAGCTTCATGGTGCTGGTTGTATTGGGTGTTCATATTGGCTTCTGAAATGAAACTATGTTCTTTCTTGTGATATTTCAATGGGGGGGATAGGATTGTGATTTTGTAGTAGTTGAATGAATGATATATATACATATATATATATATATATATAGGGAGAGAAGAAAACGAGTGAAATATGAGTAGAATAGTCGATGATCCCGGCGATGTGTGAGTCAATAATGGTTATCTTAGGTTGGAAGTAAGTAAGAAGAAAGGACCGGCAAATGGATTGGGTCAGTTCAGTCGGTAATAAATAACGCGTACAAGGAAGATTAGACGAATTCTGCTGTTTGCATTTTGCATTGTGGAAGCTACAGCTACTACCTACGAAGTAATTAGGAGTAGTATTCATTTCATTTCATACTACTATAAGGCGGCTGCGGTGTGTCTTCCTCCTCCTGTTTTGGATGTTGTCGTGGATTTCTACTGGGCCCCACCTCTAAGCCCAACAGCAGGATTCGTAGTGGATCGTGTTAAGGCCCAAATTTGAAATTCGTAGTTTCCCCATATTGTCTAATTGAATTCCTCCTCCATCATTTCTTAATATTTTTCTCTTTCACTTTAATTTTAATATCAAGGAATTAAATTAATTAATTCATAAAATTTTCATTTTTACCTTTTTAACTAACTTTTTTATAATGAATAACATTTATATGAGATAAAGAACAATATTGAATATAGATATCTAAAATGAATGTGTTTTTTAATTATTTTTTTTTGGTGAACAATTTTTTTTAAAAAATTATTTAGATAAACTATTATTATTATTATTATTATTATTATTATTATTATTATTATTATTATAAAGAAATTATATATTTGATTCAAAACTAACTTATGCAAAGTGAATTTTGGTGGCCCTACATGCATGGGTATCCTCAAGTCACATTGGACCAAATATTAAGATTTCACAAATAAAATTTAAATAGATGTTACAAAAAATTTAATACTTCGATTTCATAAATGTATATATTGCATTATGTGTGAACTTTAGTAAGCTTGCAATTGGATGAATGGATTTGTGGAGCATTTAAATACTTAATAATAAATCGTTTAATTTATTTGGATTCTCGAAAAGATTTAGAAATGAATCTCCTGTACTTTTAGTACATTTAGGGTGAATTTGACATTGATTCTAATGAGTCATTTCAAATCCTTTCATAAATCCAAATTCATCCCTCCAAATGGACCATAACGTTGTGTTTGGATAGAATGATTTAGATTTGAGAGAGTAAAAAGAATGGATTTGAATTTTTTGTCTGGCTTAAAATAATTTATAATTAAGGATTCTATGCATAAGAAAGAATGAATGGATTTAAAATGATAAGGTAATGAAAAATAATTTGAAATCCACTTATCCTAAAATCTAAGTGGATGAATTTGTAACCTAAAATCCATATGTATCCAAACAATTATAAATGATTTGAGATATGGATTTAAAATACCTTCAACTCAAATCCATCCATTTAAATGTACCCTAATATTTTTTTTAAAAGAAAAAAATAGTAATAAAGTAGTTTAAGGCCCTGTTTTTTAGGTCTTAAATAAGCTGTTCTGATCTGAATTTTATAAGTCCGGTCTGATTTGAATTGAATTTGTCTGGTATGGTCTGAATGTTTCTGGTCTGATTTGATCTGAATTGGTCTGGTGGACTGATCGTATCTTATCTTATGCATCTTATGCAGTATAATTTTATTATAATGATCCGATGTGGTCTAGTCTAATCTGGTCTGAATGAGTCTGGTCTGATATGATTTGATCTGGTCTGGTCTGAATATTTTTTTATCTGATTTGGTCTAATCTGATTTTAATCTATATAATACTTCCTCCGTCTCACAATGATCTTTACATTTGGTAAATAGTACTCCCTCCGTCCCAGTTGAATTGTCTCATTTGACTTTTTGACACTGTTCATTGTTCAACTTTGACTCAATATTATTTTAATTATATATTTGGAAAAAATAGTCGAGCTTGGTCTTATTAGATTCGTCTAATCGTATAGTTTTAGAATATATATTTTGTATATTTTTAGTTGTATATATATTGAGATATTAACGATTAAAAAAATGCATTGGATTGTGTGCATTAATCAAATTGGACATTTCAAGTGGGACAGAGGGAGTACTATTCACACACAGACTTTCACTTAAAGTTTTATCATAGTTATATAAATTAAAATATAGTCAAGTGAGATCTTGTTAGATTCGTCTAGTCCTATAGTTTTTAAATATCGAATTTTTAAAATTTTTAATTGTACCGAAATTGAGTTATTAATGGTTTAAAATGTATATTGAACTGCGTGAAAAGTGAGCACATCAAAAATATTGTGAGACGGAGGAAATAAGTAATAAGTCCTTTCGATAAGTCGTAGAGAACAGGGACTAAGTGGGTTAGCACTATTGCCTACACAAGGAGTGTGATGAATATTTCATGATCTTGGCAATAACCACATGGTGATGGAAAAAGAAAGACATGTCACAAAAATAAGACTTAATAACAGTGTAATAATAGTCTTAATAATATGTAATTTCAAGAATGCATCGTGTTTCAACTAATTCAACCTCATCTCGTACGGGGATAAAGACTTATCCATGTGGCCAAATCCTAGCTTTTCAATCTTATGGCGGGTTCTTTTCCCAATCCGGCCCCTTATCCCTCCCCTCTATCACTTTTTAATTTGTGTGTCATGAGCTCCACCGAAAAACTAGTTCAACCCCATCGCCTTTCAATTCCATATCTTAAATTTCTGACTACCCACAAAAGCGAGAACCCGGACAACCCAATTGCCCTAATGTCCTTGTTTCCAAAACCTCCACCGAGTCAAGATTGTCCAAAGAAGAACGAACCATTAACATGTTAATATTATTAACCCTTTCTTACCAATTAGGTAATTAATTCCAACAAGTTGTTTTAGACAAACAAGCCTTCCTTATTAGTACTACTTGAAGAAAGCGGCTATCATATCACTGAAGATATACTCCCAACCCAAAGCTTTTTGTTGCATCAATAATAAAGCTTGCTTGTGATCATTGAAACAAGCCTCATTTGATACGTACGCCATGCCCCTCAAGAGAATGGCCAAGAAGATCGGTCCAAAGGCGGACATTAACTTCAAAAGACGGCAGGATGAGATGTAATTAGGACGACTCCCATAACGGGCAGATTATATTGCATTTGAATAAACCATGAATCCATTGATCATCCTTGTTATGATATCTAATCCATATACTGTCAAGAAACCCTAATTAGTGAATTGGTAGGGAGAGCCTCATTTTCAATTAACCGAAGAAAATAACTGCACCATATATAGCCGGTGCCTTAAGTGACCAAATCCAGTTCCAATTAACGTTCATCAACCAATGAATTTTCAGACTTTCTAATAAAAAAGGAACCACAAAGCTTTTGGGAGTCCTTAGGAGGCATTGAAGCATATCAAATGATGTGGCACGTGATGGCGTGGCAGCCGCGATCAAATGATGTGGCACATGATGACATGGCACCCGAGACTCCCAAAAGCTTTGTGGTTCCTTTGCTTTATGATGGCACAATCTTGAAGATAAGATCATGTCTGGACAACCTTGATTAGATTTTGACATCCTTGTCAATTTGGTATTGTCATACAAAAATTAGATGGTTCGTGAATTCATAGGCTCTTAGGATGTTTGGAAGATGCTGTTGTTCTTTACTTGCATTGGAAATTTATGCAAATTTGGTTTGGAATTCGATCGGGTTGCCTTGTATGTGGGGATTGAGGATGCAATTTGTTAATGGAGCTCTTTAATTTGCATATGGTTGATTTGATTCATGGGCATATATATATATATATATATATATATATATATATATATATATATGGATGACTTTCTTCCTTATAGGGCTCTTTTTGCAAGCATTGGAGATTTGTTAAGACACTCTCACTTTTCTATCCTGCGACTCTTTGGGATCAGGCTTCAGAGTTCAGACTATATATGCTCTGTCCATTATGTTTGACGATGCTCGTTTCTAATTTCTTGGTCTATACATCTTATTTTCCTTTTCTACCCAAAAAAAGTAAAATAAATGACAATAAAATCAACAATAGTGAACTCGAGTAGTAACGAAGCTCTAGTAACTTAGGTACATTATATTGAGGGAAGTCGTTCAATTTGTGTACACATTGATTGAATTACATAGTAGTAGTTGCCTATTGGAGTATTATTATTATTATTATTGTGAAAAAAAAGTAAATGCCCTTTGATTTATTGTGTGGATGGATACCTAATTGATGGTTGTTGAATCATTCATTACCAGTGGTTGGTTTGCATTGTTTGATGGATTCAAAATTTCTGCAACTTTGGAATCTAGGCAATGATAGCTCCTTAAAGGCATGGTCCACTGTTGACTGCCACTTGAACACCAATGAGTTGATTGTGACTGCTGCTTTCTTCTTTCAGGGTAAAAAAGATTTCTTGTGTTAACCAAGAAATTTTGATTGAAAAATATTGAGGATTGTTACAAGGTTTACTGAGGGAATTACAATAATTTAAGCAAAACTGTAAAAGAAAGAAAGAAAATTGCAGAATGAAAGAACAAGAATTAAACTTGCAGAATGAAAAATGCAGAAAGGAAATTGAAAGTAAAGCGATCCTCTTGGGAGTGTTTGTGGATGGATCCTCTTCTCTGGAATGCATCTCCTCCTTTTATAGGGAGGAGGACTTCACCCTCCAGCATACGCGCACGCGAGGCGGCGTGACTTAGGTGGGCGGCATGCGGCGTGCGACAAAGGTGGGCGGCATGCGGCGCGCGGCTTGACTTCTGTGACAGAGGTTGGCGGCATACGGCGCACGCGAGAGGATGGCTGCTCGAGGATTGACAGCTTGGGGGGGTTGATGGTCCACATCACTTCCTTGTCGCCCAGCTTCCCTTTGGTCATTATCCGGATAAATCTTGAATTGGAACGAGCCTTAAAAAATAGATTGGGCCTTCGAAAGTGCGTCCTCTTTCCCGAATATATTTTCATGGACTGGGCCGGGCAATCTGGACATCGGATATGGGCCTTAATATTTTTTTGTTGGTGTTAACAGATGCCCCCCTTGCGCTTTCAGTCGATGGAACTGAGACTGAAAATGCGCATACATTTTACCAATGCCGCCGTCGGCATTCGATATTGAGAAACCGCACATATCACTCTTGGTTTTATTTACTTAGCGCATTTGTATATATAAATGGCGGCCTACTTTTTTTTTTTTATAACAAGTACCCTCGCGCATTTTGTCTGATTAACGTTTTAAGACAAATTCGCATGCTTAATTTTGAATTTGGAGGTCCAGGCCCATGATGCCTCATGCTCTTTTCACTTTGGTTGCCGGCCACCACCAGGGGATTCCGGCCGTCGAGATCGTCGCCGGACGCCGCCGGAAGCCGTCGAGGCCGCCGCCGCCGCTCCAGGAGGCTGCTCCGCCAAACCGCTGCCAGGCCGCCTATCTCCGGCCGCCCATCGCACGGAGGCCGCCGCGCCGCCCCACGCCTGAAGCCAACCGCCGCCGTCCGCGCAAGGCCGCCACCGGAGGCCGCCTGCCTTGGCCGCCCCGGCCGCCTGCCTGGCCACCCCGCTTGGCCGCCCAGGCCGCCTCAGCCTTGGAGGCCGCCTGCTTGGAGGCCGCCCCGCCTTGGCCGTCGGCCGCCCCTTGGAGGCCGCCCCACCTTTGCCCAGAGCCGCCTGGCTCCGTGCTCCAGGCCGCCCAGCTCCGTGCCTCAGGCCGCCCTCCAGTCGTGCGAGGCCGCCCAGCTCCGTCGCCCTCAGGCCGCCCAGCTCCGTGCTCCAGGCCGCCCAGCTCCGTGCCTTAGGCCGCTCTCCAGTCATGCGAGGCCGCCCAGCTCCGTCGCCCTCAGGCCGCCCAGCTCCGTCCCTCAGGCCGTCCAGCTCCGTGCCTCAGGCCGCGCCGCTTCAAGAGGCCGCGCCGCTTCAAGAGACCGTGCCGCTTCATGAGGCCGCGCCGCTTCAAGAGACCGTGCCGCTTCATGAGGCCGCGCCGCTTCAAGAGGCCGTGCCGCTTCACGAGGCCGCGCCGCTTCAAGAGGCCGCGCCGCTTCAAGATGCCGTGCCGCTTCACGAGGCCGCGCCCCTTCAAGAGGCCGTGCCGCTTCAAGAGGCCGCGCCGCTTCAAGAGGCCGTGCCGCTTCACGAGGCCGCGCCGCTTCAAGAGGCCGTGCCGCTTCACCCTTGGCCGTCCCGCTTCCAAGAGGCCACCCGCTTCAAGAGGCCGTGCCGCTTCAAGAGGCCGCGCCGCCCCTCTTCCAAGAGGCCGCTCGCTTTACCTCGCCTAGGCCGCCCTCCAATCGTGCGAGGCCGCTTGAAGCCTCCCCACCGAGGCCGCCCCTGCCAAAAGCTACCGAGGCTGCCCACTTCATCCTTCGAGGCCGCCCGCCTTGGCTTGGAGAGGCCGCCCTCTTACGAAGCCGCCATCGTCACGAGCCTTGGCCGCCATCTTGTTCTGCTTGGGGCGCCTCTTGTTTCAAAGTGGGGAGCCGCCAGCTCCGGGAGGCTGCCATCCCTCACTTGAGGCCGCTGCCAGCATTGGACAGGGAGGCCGCCATTACCCCTGCTCCGGAGGGCGCCATCACCCCTTGCTCCGGAGGGAGGCCGCCATCACCCCCTTTTGTTCGGAGACCGCCATCACCCCTTGTTCCGGAGGCCGCCATCTCCAAACTTTAGTCCGCCACCCAAGGGCCGCCATTCAGCTCCAGGCCGCCGTTCAAAGGCCGCCATCCAGCCTGAGCCGCCACCCTGAGTGCCAGACCGCCACCTTGGTCTGTTCCAGGCCTCCATCGGCTTTTCTTCCCGGGTCGCCATTCGAGTATCAGCCAGGGTGACATCCTCAGTCAGGCCGCCATACTCAGCAGGACGCCATCCTCAGTCACCGACTACTCGGCCTCCAAGGCCGCTGTCGACGGCATTCCAGGGCCACTATCCAGGGTTTTTATCACCCAAGGTTACTGCATTGGCCACCACCCTTAGTTCGTCTTCCTCGTGTTTCAATTTCTCAAAACGAGTCCCGTGTATAGGTAGACGCTTCTCATCTTGTTCCTCAAAGAACTTTTCCAAGCGGGCCGCTTTCTCGGCCAACTGGGCAAGATCGGTTGCATCATGCACAATTAAATGTTTCTTTAGTTTTGGCAACATATTAGCCACTGCTATATTGGCTATTTCCCTATCCAGGATTGTTATGGTGCACCGGCCTTTAAGCCGTTGTAATCTATTGATAAAAGTACTTGCCGCCTCATCGGCATACTGTTTGGCATTAGTAAGGTCTGCAAGGTTTACCAGTGATAGTGGAGTGTAGAACCTATCATGAAAAGCCCGTTCGAGGTCGGCCCAATTTTGAATTGAGTTAGGCCGCAAGGAAGCAAACCATGCGAAAGCAGGTCCGGTGAGGGATGAACAGAACAGTCTTAATTTCAGCCAATCATTGGCCGCTGCTTCCCCGCACTGAGCCGTGAACCTTCCAACATGCTCCCCAGTAGACTTGCCATCATCCCCTGTAAAGGTGGTGAACTCGGGCATCTTGAAGCCCCTTGGGTAGGGATGCATGGTGTCTACCCAGTCAGGATATGGCTTCCGGTACGTAGGCTGCTCCATCGGCTGTAGCTGAATCCCGAAGTGCTGCTGCATCATATCTGCGAGCAACTCCGGTGAGATCACTGGTGTCTGCGTAGGAGGCATGGCGGCAGGTATCGCGGGTGTTCCACATGGTTGTGGTGCCTGCCCTCCTATGGCAGCAGCTTGGGTAGGAATGGCGGCTGGTGCCATGGGAGCCGCCACTACTCCACCTGGCTGTGGCGCCTGCCCCCCTAGGGTTGGTGGCATCCAACCAGGGTTTGGAGGCGCCGCCACATAGGATGTGGTTGGAACGTTCGGCACATGAGGTGCCGCATGTTGTGGCGCTGTGTTAGGTCCGACCGCCATACAACCCGGTGTAGCGCTGGTTGCCATCAAAGGACTCGACGGAGCATAGATCGGCACAGGAGGTGCCGTGTAACCCAGATTCGGCATGCTGGGTGCCGCATAGGCATAAGTAGTCTGATACGAGTATGGGAACATACTTGTCACGTCTCCGGACTCTTGGAGTGGCGACTGGCCAGGTGTGGTTCCCCAAATCCGATGTTGGCCTCCTGACGACCACAGGTATGGGGTGCTTGGCGGCACAGTAATGTCGTTTGTTGGAACATACAAGGAACCGCATATTCGGTCAGTTTGGTCCGCCATGGCAGGCCGCAACACATCCATTAGGTGTCTTGTGAGTAAAGGCATAAACTCGGCCATCGATTCAGTTATCGATAGCCGTATTTGTTCGGACAATGTAGGGGTCTGCATAATCCCCTGTAGTGGTTGAGAAGTGCTCGCCGTCTCAACGGCGCCCTCATATGGTGTTCTAATCGGTGCCTTCTCTTGTAGAGACATCTCTTCAAATCTATGTGTCAAATCGCTTACCAGTTTTCCAGATCTGAGACGCATATACTCTTTAAAGCGGATATGGTTTCAATTTCGTGTCCCACTGGGCGTGCTAATTTGTTAACCAAGAAATTTTGATTGAAAAATATTGAGGATTGTTACAAGGTTTACTGAGGGAATTACAATAATTTAAGCAAAACTGTAAAAGAAAGAAAGAAAATTGCAGAATGAAAGAACAAGAATTAAACTTGCAGAATGAAAAATGCAGAAAGGAAATTGAAAGTAAAGTGATCCTCTTGGGAGTGTTTGTGGATGGATCCTCTTCTCTGGAATGCATCTCCTCCTTTTATAGGGAGGAGGACTTCACCCTCCAGATACGCGCACGCGAGGCGGCGTGACTTAGGTGGGCGGCATGCGGCGTGCGACAAAGGTGGGCGGCATGCGGCGCGCGGCTTGACTTCTGTGACAGAGGTTGGCGGCATACGGCGCACGCGAGAGGATGGCTGCTCGAGGATTGACAGCTTGGGAGGGTTGATGGTCCACATCACTTCCCTGTCGCCCAGCTTCCCTTTGGTCATTATCCGGATAAATCTTGAATTGGAACGAGCCTTAAAAAATAGATTGGGCCTTCGAAAGTGCGTCCTCTTTCCCGAATATATTTTCATGGACTGGGCCGGGCAATCTGGACATCGGATATGGGCCTTAATATTTTTTTGTTGGTGTTAACACCTTGATTATGTTTTTTGGTATAATAACAACAATAATAATAATAGTTACACTGTAGTATTCATCCATGTTGTGTTCATACTTTGATACAGCCTACAGTTTCATTTGATCACAAGGGGAAAATGAACATATCCAAGAGGGGGGTAAAAACAAGAAAAACAAGAAATGGTAAGTAGTGTTACAACTTTCATGTACATGGCCAGACAGTATGTTGAAATCAATTACAGTGGTTCACCTCACATGAGCACCATATTTGTTGATATATTGCAGAAAATGATACCAACAATTGAACTGGTGTAAACAGGTCTGGGGAACCCCATTTGCCTGAGCCTGACAAGGTGAGAAGTAGTACTACTTTTTACATAAATTTTCAAACTTTAAATGACATGAATTCATTATCAATGTTTTCTGAATTCCTAACCAGGAAAAGGGTTTTTCATAGAAAGTTACTTGACCCATTTCTTGGTTAAGTAAGGCCTTGGATGAAATGGGCTTGTCCTGTCAGATTTTCCATTAATCTTTCAGTTGGCCTCAGTAAATTCAATTCACTGAGCATTGTTTTTTTTTTTTTTAACTTTACACAACCATCAGAATCATTGCTTGTGAGCATCTATCTGTGAGAAAAGAACAGTAGCGTCTGAATAATGAAAAAAGTTCAAACCAGGGAATTAAATAAGGGTGTCTCCCCAAATGCATATGAATGGTTCTGTGTTCCATCATAGTGCCCAAAATATCAGATATGATTAAAAACTCATTTAATGCTTATATAAATACATACATACAGAAGCATACTTGCAATATTGATTAGTATAATTGAAAGGGCTCTCCTTTATGTGGCCCTGGCTGATAGTATTAAATTGTACTGTTGCATATGACCTTGTTTTCTTGTTCTGACAGGATCAGGTCTCTGATAGCAACCTGGAAATTTTTGGGCTCTCCGAACATGATCAGAATCAATATATGGGAGCCAAATTGCAGTGCCTGTCAGGGGCCTGCAAATATCTTTTTTGACCGCCGACAAAAAACCTATACTTTTATGCCCGAAAAGTCAAAAACGACCCTGGGTCGACAACAGGGTCGACGTCGAACCCATTGGAAGAAGTCGAACCCGGGCTTAATTAATAATGGGGATTAAGAAACCCGGGTTCGTGAGATTAGAGAGGGTCGGGGTCGGGGTCGTGACATTGACGAACCCGTCGAGGATCCTCGAACCCCGGTTCGTAGTCGAACCTTTGGGGTCGACTTCGACCCCTCCTAAGATTCTCTGCCATTTGTGGGGACCGGAGGTCAGTGGTTGTCGTCTCGACCCTGGTGGGTTCGATGTCGAACCCGCTTCCGACCTGGAATAATTGCTGACCACCCACCATTAATTTGAAGTCAATAAATTTCGGATCTAAGATCTAAGTTGCACACATGCACAGCTTCATTTCTCAAACTTGAAGGGAGTATTGTTGCTGCATTTTGGAAGGGAGCCTTGAGATCCAAGGGCATTGTTGCTGTTTACTGCCTCAATTTTGCTGTGAGGTATAATTTTTAGTATGCTTTGTTTAGTAATTCCGATTATTAAGTGCTTAAATGCAGTGAGTAGTTAAATATGTTGTAGTATTAGTTTAAAATGTTGTTTTTGTGTTGTTTGTGTTTATGTTAATACCAAATATAGATGTGTAATTGTTAGTAGCACAATGAGTAATATTAATTTAGTTAAAAATATGGTATATTAGTATTAAAAATGCCGAAACAGTCTTAATTTTTAGGATTTATTTCTTAAATTTTATGTTTTATGTTGTTAATTATCATTACAGTAGAACAACTAAGGTTTAATTTGTTTGTTTTCATATTTTCGTTGGTATTATTATTATTATTATTATTATTATTAATATTATTTATTTTAACTGTTATTATTATTATTATTATTATTAATGTATTTAATTATTAGTATTATTATTATTTAATAGCATTAATTAAATCTTATTCGTATTTATTATTAGTATTATTTATTATTGATACTAATTATTATTATTATTATTATAATTATTGTTTTATTTCGGTTTAGGGTAGGAGTAATATTAGTATTATTATTTAATAGTATTATTTAACTGTTATAAGTATTTATTATTAGGATTATTAGTATTATTATTATTATTATTATTATTTTATTTCATTGGTAGGACTAATATTATTATTAGTATTTATTTATTTATAATTGTTATTGTTTTTATGAATATTACTATTATAATAAGTATTATTATTTTTATTACTCTTATTACTATTATTATTATTTATTTATTTATCGTTATTATTATTGTTATTATTTTTTATTAGTATTATTAAGTACTAATAATTATTATTATTATAACAGTCATAATATTATCATTTATTACTATTATTTTTATTACTACTATTAATTATTATTATTATTACTATTATTATTATTATTACTATTATTAAGTATAATTATTTATTATTATTATAACAGTTTAATATATTATTTATTATTGTTAATTTTATTACTATTATTATTATTATTATTTATTACTAATATTAAGTATAATTATGTATTATTATTATAACAGTTATAATATATTATTTATTACTATTAATTTTATTACTATTATTATTATTATTACTATGAATAAGTATTATTATTTTTATTACTGTTGTTATTATTAATTTATTCTTATTGTTATTATTAATGTTATTATTATTTTTTTATCAGCATTATTATTTTCTTTATTGAAGTCGGTTATTGAATTCGGTTATAATCTAATATTATTATTATTAGTATTATTACTATTATTTGTAATATTATTAATTATTTATATTATTATTAGTATTATTATTATAACTAATTATATTACTATTATTAATATTATTGGTAATAATATTATTTATTATTAGTAGTAATATTACTAATATTATTATTGTTAATTTATGTGTTATTAGGTGTGGGTGATTGACTAAACGTAGCAATGTCATTCTGGGAGTCACTGACCGGGAGCACATGGTACCAGGGCGAGTGGCATCCACACGACGAGGAAGAGCAAGGACGAAACCGTAAGTTTTATTTTGCAATGCTGCGTAAATCCATCGTAATATGAATAATTTAGAAATGTTAACGCTGCATTACATGAGATTACTTGGTATCCATAGTACTCAGTTAACGCTTAACCCCATCAGTATTTTCTATAAGTTTGAGATATTATTGGGAATTGAAGGGATACAAGAGACACAGAACTCAACTAACTACGACGCGCAAAGAACCATGTCGTACGTTGAGCTACATTCTGGAAGCGTGATGGACAACATATTTGGCCCGACACCGACAATAAATATATACGGGAATGAAAATGTAGCTGGGAGCAGCCACGGGTACGGAGTGGTACGGGGAAATGTGGACGGAAGTAGCGGTATGGGTAATTTTGCAGGATATGGGCGCGGTGTAGCACATGGAGGAGGAAGGCAGTTGCGGATCGAAGATGTGCCGGAGCCGGTGGAGAATGTATGCGGAGATGCAGTAGTGACCGAGCGGTTGGAGGTCGATGGTCATGCAGACCGTGCTGAAGAAAGTAGTTCGGGATCGGAGAGTGAGGATGAGCTTCGTATGCCCATGACTTGGGGAGATTTTCAGTACTATTACAGTATTGTGCGAGATACAGAGCGGAATCAAGAACGGATCGAGAGGGAGGGGCGTCCAGGGCTGCAAGCTGGTCATAATCCACGTTGGACGAGGACAGAAGAAGTATACACTGTCCCGGATATGAGTCATGGGATGTGGAACCTCCCTCGGCCACACTTTGACTTACCCGAAAGGCTGGTCGATGAGCACGTTGACGATACTGTGGATTCATCATTCGCGGTCGGCTCAATGTTCGCAACGAAGGCGAAGTTGCAAGCGATGCTGACAAAATATCTTGTGGGTGCCCGGTGTGGTATGCGCACGTGGAAGTCGGATAAGGAGAGGTACTGGGTGAGGTGTAAGGTTGAAGATTGCGAATTTGAGATGCGAGCAAGTGGAACGGCATCGCTTTGGAAGGTGTACAAATTGGTTCCGCATTCTTGCAGCGCAGACCCAGACAGGCCACAACCGACGACACTCCCCTCGAGACATTTGGGCAGCTATTATGCATCGGAAATAGTTGTCGAGGAGAAGACGCTAGATCCTGTGATGATCCAGGCTAAGCTGCAGCGTAAGGGCGTTAATATCTCGATAGAAATGGCCCGGAAGATAAGAAACCACGCAATCTGCTCAATTTTTGGCGATCACGATGAGTCATTTAAGATGATCCCTTCGTACTTACACATGCTGGAGGAGACGAACGAGAAAACCGTTACGGATTACGTTCTGGATGGGGATGGGAAATTCGGGATGGCCTTCTTCGCACTCGGTGCCTCTATTGCGGGGTGGCCACTGATGAGGCCTTTCATAGCAATTGATGGGACACATCTAAAGGGAAAGTACAGGGGTACACTGTTTGTACCTACACCGTGGGAACTGTCTGATATATCCGCGCATGACCTGCCATGACAAAAGTCCCCAAGGGAACCGCTCCCATGCCTCTGTGTCCTCTACCAACCGCCACATCCAATCCTCTGGCTGGCGTGCTCGCGGATCATGCCCAAACACCAGATGGAATGCGGTCAGCACCCTCGCAACCTTCAGAACATCGCCCGGCCGGTCCCTGACGGGAAAAGGACAAGTTTACTATCAGGGAGGGACTATATTTTTCTTTCTCTGAACAACATATACATGTTAGGAAATTTATACTTATTATATCAAATTGTGATTAGAAGTTGTACCTGAACGCCTGCTCCTTCTCAAACTGTCTCCTCCACACCGGTATCTTCGCCTTAAATAGCTGGCGGTACCGCATTCGAACGCTATCCGATGGAAGCGACACACGCCCAGAAATGTCGACATCCGTAGTCGGAGAAAACCGGAGTCCCGTATACATGGCATGCTGCTGTCGCCCATACTGAATGAATGTGTCGCCCACCCTGAAGGTTATGAAATCATCACTCCCCGTGGTCCAGATCTGGTCGGCAACCGGCTCATGGAATACAACCTCGCGCGCTAAAAGCTCGTTCAGCGCAAGGCCAGAAACAGACCCACGCCACCAATCAGGGCGAAAATAGTGTCCCAAACATGATCCCCGCAGCTCCGCCAACCCCTCAGGATCCGCCTCCTCAAGTACGCTCTGTATCAGGGGGACAACAGTCGCCTGCCGTGTGTATAACAACAAATGCGGGGACGAATTTTGGCACTCGGGTCTCACGAACCACCAATCTCCCTAATGTTTATAAAATGATTAAGAACCTCCTTTAGTAATGGTTAATAGTTTCATATTTAAGGTTTAGGGTTTAGGGTTCAAAATTACGTCCGTTTAAAGGGTTAAATATTTGATAGTGTGTAATATTATACTCATATTTATTATTTTCGAATTAACAATAATATTATATAATTATTAATTAAAGGATTTACATGTTAGGGTTTAAAGGGTTTAGGGTATGTAAGGGTTTTAAGGGTTCAGGGTTCAAAATTACAAGGGTTTAAAGGGTTAAATATTTGATAGTGTGTAATATTATAATATTTAGTATTATTTTCGAATTAACAATAATATTATAATAATTATTAATTAAAGGATTTACATGTTAGGGTTTAAAGGGTTTAGGGTATGTAAGGGTTTTAAGGGTTCAGGGTTCAAAATTACAAGGGTTTAAAGGGTTAAATATTTGATAGTGTGTAATATTATAATATTTAGTATTATTTTCGAATTAACAATAATATTATATAATTATTAATTAAAGGATTTACATGTTAGGGTTTAAAGGGTTTAGGGTATGTAAGGGTTTTAAGGGTTCAGGGTTCAAAATTACAAGGGTTTAAAGGGTTAAATATTTGATAGTGTGTAATATTATAATATTTAGTATTATTTTCGAATTAACAATAATATTATAATAATTATTAATTAAAGGATTTACATGTTAGGGTTTAAAGGGTTTAGGGTATGTAAGGGTTTTAAGGGTTCAGGGTTCAAAATTACAAGGGTTTAAAGGGTTAAATATTTGATAGTGTGTAATATTATAATATTTAGTATTATTTTCGAATTAACAATAATATTATATAATTATTAATTAAAGGATTTACATGTTAGGGTTTAAAGGGTTTAGGGTATGTAAGGGTTTTAAGGGTTCAGGGTTCAAAATTACAAGGGTTTAAAGGGTTAAATATTTGATAGTGTGTAATATTATAATATTTAGTATTATTTTCGAATTAACAATAATATTATAATAATTATTAATTAAAGGATTTACATGTTAGGGTTTAAAGGGTTTAGGGTATGTAAGGGTTTTAAGGGTTCAGGGTTCAAAATTACAAGGGTTTAAAGGGTTAAATATTTGATAGTGTGTAATATTATAATATTTAGTATTATTTTCGAATTAACAATAATATTATAATAATTATTAATTAAAGGATTTACATGTTAGGGTTTAAAGGGTTTAGGGTATGTAAGGGTTTTAAGGGTTCAGGGTTCAAAATTACAAGGGTTTAAAGGGTTAAATATTTGATAGTGTGTAATATTATAATATTTAGTATTATTTTCGAATTAACAATAATATTATATAATTATTAATTAAAGGATTTACATGTTAGGGTTTAAAGGGTTTAGGGTATGTAAGGGTTTTAAGGGTTCAGGGTTCAAAATTACAAGGGTTTAAAGGGTTAAATATTTGATAGTGTGTAATATTATAATATTTAGTATTATTTTCGAATTAACAATAATATTATAATAATTATTAATTAAAGGATTTACATGTTAGGGTTTAAAGGGTTTAGGGTATGTAAGGGTTTTAAGGGTTCAGGGTTCAAAATTACAAGGGTTTAAAGGGTTAAATATTTGATAGTGTGTAATATTATAATATTTAGTATTATTTTCGAATTAACAATAATATTATATAATTATTAATTAAAGGATTTACATGTTAGGGTTTAAAGGGTTTAGGGTATGTAAGGGTTTTAAGGGTTTAGGGTTCAAAATTACAAGGTTTTAAGGGTTAATTATTTCATAGTGTGTAATATTATAATATTTAGTATTATTTTCGAATTAACAATAATATTACATTTGATAATATAATAATTAATAATATTATAATAATGTTTATGGCCTAAAGGTTTACGGTTCAGTGATTAGGGTTTAAAGCTGTTAGGGTTAAAAATTTGCAACAACCAATATTTAACAAAAATCAATAATGTGTACAGCGTAGGGTACAAAATTAAACAATGAATTATAGAGATTAAACAATTAGACGAATCTACGATTTTAAATGAACGAGTAAACTAAGAGTAATCTACTAGTTTAAACAACCATTACAAATTCAACAATCGATAATGGACCGTGTTCAACAACCATTATAATATTTAAACAATTAAATATTGAGATTCAACAAATAAAGCTATAATTAAACAAAAACAAAAAAAAGGGCTAACCTTGGCGGGGTCGTGGCCGGACGGCCCCACTGCCTCCGCCGGGCGTTGCTCCTCCGGCCCGGCGGCCGTTCTATCTCCGGCGGCGTCGACATTGACGCCGCTTAAGCCTCCATCGCCGCCGAGTGCGTCTAGCGGATGCACCCCCGCATCCTCGTCCTCCACAAACCACCGAGAAATGTCACCCCCCGCATCCTCGCCGTCCATCGTCCAGAAATCCCCCTGCCGCCGCCGCAACCGTCGCCGTTAAAATCGCCCAAAAAATCGCCGGAGAGAGAGTGAGAGAGAGAGCGTGAGTCGGTGGGGGGGGGGGTCGACGTAGGAATTCCTAATAAAACAAGTCGGCCCCAGGGTTTACTTAAAGCGGGTCGACGTCGACCCGCCAGGATCGAGCTCGAACCCGCGGTTCGACGTCGACTCCGTGGGTGCGAGCTCGATCCTGCCCTGGGCGTCCGCGCTTGGGTTCCCGCCCACGTCCTCATTATTTTATTTTCAAATTATATTATTAATTAAAGCGTTTTTAAAATTTAATTGTTAATCAAACATTTAATTGATTAAATTTAAATTTTTTGGGGTGTTTTTAAATCATTTAAATTTCTTCATTTATTAACTTGTTAATATACTTATTTTGTTAATAATTATTAATAAATTTAATTGTTAATAAATTGTAATTGATTAAATTTATGTGTTATTCGTTAGCATAATAATTATTTGTTAAATTTGTAAATTGATTATACTAATTTGTTATAAATTGAATAATGGTAAATTATGAGTATTAATTTACCATTATCAATAATGGTAATAAGTTACCATTACCGATAATAATGGTTAATTTTTTTTAATAATTATTGATAATTATTGATAATATTGATAATAATATTATCAATAATTTATTGTGACTGATTTCGTATTATTACTATTCATATTATTAGCATTAATATTAATTAAATTTTTTAGATCGCCATTATTAATAATATTTTGTAATGTTTACCTGTAGGTATTGTCCAAATACAACAATTGGACATGAGCGGCATTCGAAAAGACAACATAGGCCTGGGCGGCATTGGTAATGGCTACACTTCGACTCACACGCGTCACACTTGGTCTGGGCGGCATTGGTAATGTCCGTTCAGAAAATTATTCTAGAGATAGATTTGGCAACGCGTGTACCGGGAGCCGTAGAACTCATGAAACGGTTGGGAATAGGGAGATGGAGGAAAGAGAGCAGTCGGCTGAGAGAGGTTGAGCATAGGGAGAAGAAACACTATGGCCCGACATAATAAAGGGGCATCGGGAGAAGAAACACTACGAGTCGACATTCCAAATATTACTCCTTCCGTTTAGGGAGGTTGAGAGAGGTTGAACATAGGGAGAAGAATTGCAAGTTCGTACTACAGGTTACTGTTGCAAGTTCGTACATCCATTTCAGTTGGTATGGGAGGTATTGGAAAATACAATCGGGGTGACATGAAGGAAAAATTAAAGTCGGCATTATCCCCGTGGAAGGTCCACAATGACCACACTCGGAGGGGCAAGCATTAGCGTGGTGTCCACCTAGAAATAAGTATGTCCTTTGGATAAAGAAAATTAGCGCGCGTCTTCTTAACTGTTATTATTATTATTATTATTATTTGGCCGCGTACTAATATCATATTGTGCACAATGTTTGCTATGATAACTGTAGGTCATTTCGGAGATTGGGTGAATTTTGCCACATGGGACATCAACATTTCGCAGTTCCACTTCAGGGGAATGGGAGGTATAGGTAAGAGTGTCACGTTCGGAATCACAAGCGTCGCAGCAGTGTGAATGCTGCGGTCGTCACATTCCGAATATTGCTCATTTCGGAATGTTGAGAATGACCTATGAATACAAGGAGCTGCCGAAGATAGTGGATGGGGAGGCGGCAAGTTGAAAATTGGGCATACACGACATTCCAAAGGAAATTGGGCGGTTCAGTGGCCAATGCGAGATGCCAATGGGAAAAGGATAGCAGCGGATTGATCACAATATAAACTCAGGCGGCCAGAGTGGTATTAGTCGTATTAATTTTATTATTACTATTCATATTATTAGCATTAACTTTACAAAAATGTATTGATCGCCGTTATTAATATTATTTTGTAATGTTTACTTGTAGGTATTGCCCAAATACAAGAGCAGACGACATGGTCGCCACGTTTGTAACAACAAACATTGGCCTGGGCGGCATTGGTAATGACGACGGTTCGATCCACCTCCCATTGTTCAGGGGTCAAAACGGGAGCGGGTGCACTAGGACCGTAGAACATTCAGAGGGGCAAGCCTTGGTGGGTGGTATGGAGATGGAGGACAAAACGGCACCTGAATCTTGGGCAACTCTATTAAAGACCCTATGTCCATGCATCTGATATGCACTTCCAAATCTCTTTCAATTTGAGAAGACTCCTCCAATTCAGGGTTTTGGTGTTCAACTTCAGTGGCTGGAGAAAACATGAGGGTTTTGGTGTTCAACTTCAATTTGGATGTATTTGGAATGGGCGGCATTGGTAATGACCCTAATTGGAAGCACAATCACTACATCAGGATGAATGTAGTGATCGTGACATTCCAAATATTACTCCTTTCGTGTAGCATGAGTATAGCCTGTCCCACATAGGTCGTGTTGCGACAGGTTAAACACTGGCCATGCATCAAGCTCAAATCTTACATCACAGAGCTTGAAGAATCGGCTTTCCGAGAGGATAAAATTCTGCAGTCCCCATCATAGCCACCAGCACCGTAGATAGCACCATTTATTTCGGTTGCATATGGTGCAGAAGGCTGCAGAGAGTAATCAACGAAGGGAGTTAAATTGAGCTACTAGGATGAATTCCCAACAATTATTCACTGGAGGTAATTTTACAGTTTTTCACATAACAAATCTAATGGTTTATTATTATTATTATTATTATTCACCCTTATTATTATTATTATTATTATTATTATTATTATTATTATTATTATTATTATTCAATCTAATGATTTATATATTCTGGATGCTTAACTGCAGGTTAGTGTTGTAAGTCGGCAGTTTCATTTCAGGGGAATGGGAGGTATAGGTAAGAGTGCCACATTCGGAATCACAAGCGCCACATCAGGGTGAATGTTGCTGTTGTGGAACACTGGGCATGCATCAACAGTAACCACGATCACAACATCAACGTTAATGTTGCGGTCATGACATTAAAAAAATTACTCCTTTCGGGAACATTGAGTATGGCCTATCAATTTTGTCCGAATCAGGAATTGGAAGGTATTGGAAAATACAACATTTGGCATGGGCGGCATTGGTAAGGACCGTCATTGGAAGCACAATAACTGCATCATGAAGAATGTGCTGACTATGACATTCCAAATATTACTCCTCTCGGGACATTCAGTATGGCCTTGCAGATTCAAAGAGCTGGAGGGGATGGTGTATGGGGTGGCGGCAAATTGAAATTTGGGCATACACGACGCCTTTCATAATTACAATTGTTCTATGTTTGTTACAATATTATTAGAGAAAATTATTAATCAAAGATATTTATTATTATAACAAAAGAGAAAGTAATAAATATAGTCAAAATAATTTTTGCTATTATTAAATTAATAATAATAATGTATAATTTTAATATTTATATTAATATTTAAATTTTTAGTATTAAAACTAAAAATACATTATAATAATTATTCTACAAACAATAGTAAAAGAATATTAATAATAATGATAATAATTATTCCATTCCCGTGCACCAGCGCCGACGGGTCTAACACGGACACGGTAAACCACATACCCCTCTTTTGCCCTGTAGCCGAGGCGTCTTGCCTTGTCGGGGCGAGTAGGGTGGGTGACGCGGACGCCGGCGGGAATCTGACGATACTCCCAACAACGAACCCCAAGTATGAAGCGCATGACATCGGATTGCTTCTTCTTCCAGAGCTCCGAGACGTAAGAGTAGGCACCCATGGTGATGGTGTTCGACTCGTCGGCGCGGGTGCACTGCAATGGAATAATTATTATCATTATTATTAATATTTTATTACTATTAAAAAGGTTTGACTATTTCTTCACCTATAAATACATTATAATAATTATTCTACAATCAATAGTAAAAGAATATTAATAATAATGATAATAATAATAATATTAATAATAATAATAATGTAATATTAATAATAAATAAAACTTATTATTATTATTTTGTTATAATAGATTTTATAATATTTGTAGACGGAAAATTAAAATAATTATATTTCCATAATACTTCATTAATTATAATACAATAAATATTGTCATTTTAAGAGTATTAATTAAAATAATAATAATAAATATCATTGGATTAAAATGAAAGTAATAAATAGTCAAATTAATTTTTACTATTATTAAATTATTAATTTATCAAATTTTTAATATTTGTAATAATTATTTTTACACTAGATACTAATTCCACCTTTGATAATAATACATATTGTTTAATACTTTTTAAAAAAAATTTATAAAAAAATCTGAATATTTATTATAATTGTAAAATAATATATTAGCATTACATTTAATAAATCGTCAGTTTAAATATTCAAATTATTGTAAAATTATTTATACTATAATATTTCTTACTATTTATTATTGATAATAATTGTTCAAATTTAATTATAATAATAATTCATAATAAATAATAAATAATTTCTTAATATTATAATATTTTTTTAATACTATTTATTAAAATTTATTATTGATAATAATTATACAATTTAATTATAATAATAATTCATAAATAATAAAAAATAATAAGTAGTAAGAAGGAGTACTTATTAATTAAGCCCACACGCAAAAAAAAATAAAAATAAAAATAAAAGCCCGGGTTCGACTTCTTTCCCCGGGGTCGTGGGTCGACTTCGGAAACCCGGGGTCCACCATGACACACGACCCCGCCTCCCTAATCCACATTATTAATTAAACTCGGGTTCGACTTGTTAAACCGGGGTCGACGTCGACCCCATTGTCGACCCAGGGTCGTTTTTGACTTTTCGGGCATAAAAGTATAGGTTTTTTGTCGGCGGTCAAAAAAGATAGTTGCAGGCACCTGACAGGGTACTGTCGTATATTACTTCTGATAATATATTTGTGGGCATGGCTTACACCATTTTTAACCATGACAAGGTCTCTCCCAAGGTCCACCTCCATGTCATTACTTAATAAAAAAAAAATTAAAAATCATAACACCCAACCTTTACAAGGTCGACCAAAATTAAAATCCAACCCCAAGGTCTCCCCTCCTTTGGCCAATGAGAATGGGACATTTGTCTCTTTCCTATTGGCCAGCTAAAATTTTAATCAAATCTTATTAAAATCATTATATCTTTTATATTTTAAAATAAAAATAAATAAAAAATATACCATATTTTATAATTTTTCATTCTCTACAAATAGAGACCACTCTTGCTATATTTTTATTAAATACATAATATATCAATTTTGATACATTTAATCCATTTAAAATTTATATAAATTAGAAATAAATAAAAAATATATTATTATTTTCGATTTTTTATTCTTTATAAATAAGATAAATATTTTATATTTTTGACAAATTAATATTTTTTATATTTCAACATGATTTAAAAATATATAAATTAAAATAATTATATATATAATATGGTGGTTGGATGGTTGGGTGGTTATTGATAAAGTATGTAAAATTAGGATGGTTGGGTTGGGATGAATATTGATGAGTTGGATGAGAGAGAAAATAATAAAATAATGAGATGGTTGGATGGTTGGGTGGTTGGGGTGGTCATGGATAATGGTAGTCTTAGGGTTGGGGACCCTCAAAACCACTATAATGGCCTTGTGGCCATGTTCATTTTTCAATGTGTTATAATGGTTAGGATGGCTACCATACTTTACACTTTGATTGCTCTATTTCTCCTCCTTTCTTTCCTATCTCAACTAAGTTACTCTATATATTTTCCATAGAAAGGAGTCCAATACAACTAAATGTGAAAGAACTTTCTGAAAGCCTATGCTTTGTTTAATACTAGTATAAGTTGAAATGGCACAAAATGGTTAAATAAACTGGCTTTGATATTTTTTACATTTCATTTCATGCTTCCAAAATTGTTTCTCAAATAAAAAACATGCAACAGACTGGCTGATATTTTCCTTGTGTTCATTTAGTACTACTACTACCACACCAAATGTAAAAGATATAGTATTAGGTTTCCAAATGTTATATTGATTTCATTGTTTTATACATTCACAGTTGTATTCGTTAAGTGAGTAATATGTAAAGGTTTTTTTGTTTTTTTATTTTTATTTTATATTTTACCAAAATCACTCTTATAATTAAGCTGAATGCATTGTTCAAAGAATAAGTTCGATTACCATTTGATAATCAACCATTTTTAACAAACACATTATTGGAATAATCACTAAACTTTGAATTTAATTTAATTTTATTTTAATGAAAATATAAAAGTATGGATGTGAAATTGGGAAATTTGGCTTGGAAACTGGGCCAAATTTTGAGAAAAAAAGGTATAGGGGTCAGAATGCATGAGAAAATGGGCTAAACAGAGGGTTACAAAAGGGATTAGGCCTTTTGTGTTAATATATTATGAAATGGGAAACCATACATTGCAAAAACAGTTAAACAAAACTAAACCTGATATTTTTACATACACGCTTCAAAAACATTTGGTTTCTCTCAAATAGAAGAGCAGATTCGTTCTTGTGCTCACTACTACAAAACCAAATGTCAAATATATTAGGTTCCATACTTCCATTGAATTTGATTGACTCAACAACCTACAACACTGTCTTGAATTCATGTCACTATTGGGGTTTTCTATTTCCACAATTTCTAGAGACATGAGAAAAGCTGTATAAGTGACTGGTCTCTTGGTGAAAAATTCAATAAGCTAAGAAAATTTACTGTTGCATTACTATCAAGAACTAGTAGTAGTAATAGTAGTACAATAATTCCATGGGGTTTTCTTTTCAATTCCCTTGTCTTGTTTTTCATCAAAATGTTAGCATATCCTTACAGAATAGGCAGATCCAAAAACATGAAAGACAATAACAGTGATGTGAAATTCATTGTGGGAGGGAGGACCATTCACAAATCCACCATTCAGCATTGGAATAGATGGTCCAAGAAGTGAATGATGATGGTATTTGTAGCTATAGGGTGAGGTGAGGAGAGAAGTGTGTTGGGTGGGGTGGGGGTTGAATTAGTGAAAGGCCCTAAAATCCAGCAATGGTGGGACAGTGGGGGATTCCTGCATTTAAGCATATAAACAGCATCCATTCATTCCCTTAAATTGGTGTTGTACAGATTACTATTTAATAGTGATAGATGATTCTTGTTTCTTGTCACTTTCAAACCCCTCTAAATCCTCTGTCTGCTTCACTGTTGTAGGAAAGGGGAATGGACCTAAAAGCATGGCAAGATTTTAAATTGTACTACTAGTATATGCCATTGCCATCTTATCTCCCTCTCTCCACTTGCCTTCTTTGATTGGGATTTCTCTTTGTTCTTATTATTATTGCTTTCTTGAATTTTCTTTCATTTCCCAGTATTCTTTGACATGTCATTATACATTTATCAATTAAACACATGCATGATACATATAAGCCCACATTATGCACTTCATGCATTAATTGTATGGGAAAAGGTTCTTGCAGATTTAAATATTATAAACTGTCTGGTATGCTGCTAAGTTCAATTACCACTCCATGGAAAATCAAAATTATGGTGGAAACTGCCATTATTTTCAAATTTTTGTATCATGACCATGATAACATATATAAATGTTAACCTGTGAGGCAATTTGCATTTGAATTTTTAAAATGGAAGAAATTGAATACCAACTCATCATATTTAGAAATTATTAATTTAATATAATATTTTGTGAATTAAGCTAAATTGAGCGGTGATTAGTAAAATTATATTGGTTCTTTTTACATAAGTTAATTTGTAATATTATTGAGCTTGTGCTTCCATTTGATTATAAACAAAATAACAACAACAAAAAAAAAACCCTAAGTCAACTTACTAAATACCTTCATACACTTAAAACTCTACAGCATTTTCATATGTAAATGACTTGGAGTACAACTTAGCCTTAAAATTATTTTGTTCATAAAATTTAGATTCTCTTAACTGATAATGCATTTTTTAAAATTTGGATTTAGCACTTGAATTTAGGCATTTTTTAAATTTGTGAACCACGTCAATTCCTAGTAAAGATAATAATATGGTGAAGAGAGAACAGTAGTTTTTGGGACAGTGGGTGGGTGGGTTGCTTATTGATGCTCTCACACATGTATGATGTATGTCCATCAATTTTGAATAATGAGTTGGAAAATTAAAGATAAATATATATACTGGCAATGCAGATCTTCACTCCTTTATGGTGCACTTTTATTACCATTCTGATAAATGGGTGTCTTCTTTAGTTCTTTTTCCAATTATGAGACCTTATTGGAGGTTGATTCAAAGCTGCAATAAACAATAAGGCTGGTCTTTATCTTGAGTCTTACTCCAGCTGCAGGAACCTAACCCATTCATGTAAAAAAAAGGTAAAGTGGGAAGTGATGGAAAGTGCCATCAAGATACCCACCCAATTCATCTGCAAAAATATATAATGATGATGATGATGACGATGACTTGTTCAAGGTTATTTTGGTTAATGCTCCTAACTTCTTTTCACCATTTTTGGATTCTTATTCTTCACTCCCTTTTAATTTGCATAAAGATTGAAGTTCACTCCCTTTTAATTTAATTATTACTGCACTATTATTTATTACTTTTGTCTAACTGTTTTTGTTACTGATCATTTTTTTGCACTATTTACTGTGTAGTTTTGATTCAAATTTTTATCATAGTTATGTAAGAAAAATATAGTCAAATGAAATCTTGTTAGATTCGCTTAATCTATAGTACTTTTAGAATATCACTTTTATAAACTTTCCTTGTACATAATTTAAGTTATTAACCGTTAAAATGTGTATTGTTATGCACATCGGAGGACAGCGTAACAAAAGCATCGAGACGGATGAGGTATTTCTTTCTTTTCTTTCTACCCAAAGCACTTCAATTCTTGATATACAACACATACTACAAACACAAACACATATATGTAATCTTTGGATGTTTTAGGTTAAAATATATGTATATGATGATGGTTGAAAATTTGTGGGGTTTTTATCTGGAGGGAGATTATCACTTATCAGGGTAAAGTTAGACATTGTCAGTGCAGGGTTTGTGGGTAAATTTTGAGTTTCTTTTTACATGAAAAGGGTTGTGTAATGGAGTGGAACATCATCAACCTTAATAGGAGAGAAGGGGTTGAAGTGAAGGGACCACAAAATAATGAAATGGTTTTGTGATATGTAAGAATAAGTGGGTATTTCTTGAATGCTGCAATGATGGAATAAAAACAAAGGGAAATCTTAGATGAGATGTGGAGCTTTGCAGATGATACCCACTAAGGCTTCCATGCTGCTTTCAATGGACCCATTTTTATATTTACATGTGTAGTATGCTTCCAAGCATATATTTATTTTTCAGGACCCACTTACTTGTTGGATGAAAATTTGGCAAATATAAATGGACACATGGTGTGATGAACACATTTCCATGTCCTTACATGTCTTGTACTAAAAGATAATAGAGAATTTGAACAAGGCATGGGCATGGGACCTGCCTTGCTAGGGCCATTTATATAACTTTGTTTAGCCCTTTTTCTTGTGCTGAGTGTACACATTTATAATACTAATTTGTCTTCATCGATAACCAGAAAAGATCGATGTTGAGTTATATTATTCTGTTTTTATTAGATAGATGATCTTCTTTGAAAATTATGCACACCTTAATTAAAGCCTTCGTAGTCAGTCACGCTCCTTCAGATTAATTAAGTTTATTTTATTGCTTATTAATTAATTAATTACTACATATATATATTTCTGTATTTTCTGAATTCTGAAGTGTATTCAGAACAATGACATATTTCTTATTGAATAAAATTGTTCCAAAGTTTTGCATTTCTTTATTGTGTCATGTTACATGTCGACATATACATACAATATGCACTTTTGATTAAAAAGTATGGTATTCATATTTGATCGAGTAGTTAATTATTTCCGCCAATGTATATATCAATATATTGTATGATATGATTAAATTATACTGCCTCTGTTTTTTAGTAACGGTTCCATTTCTGCATTTCACGCAATTCAAGACACGCATTTAAATCTTAATAACTTAAATTATATACAAGTAAAAATTATAAAAATTTCATATTCTAAAACTACGTTATTAGACGAATCTTATTTCACTATATTTTATCTTATATAACTACGTTAAAAAAATTGATGAAAGTTATTGAATGAATAGTAAACATTATGCAAATGGTTCAGTTATATCAAAATGGAGGAAGTATGCATGTATAAATATCTTATAATTAATTACCCCTTTGACAAAAGGCTTTTATAACATAATGGATCCTTTAATGTCACCATTTTGAAGATTTATCAAAATTCTTTGTGGGCAAAGTAAATCAAGAATTACCTACTTCGTTAAGGATAAGATGGGCATAACTTAGCACTAAATATATATAGTTTGGATTTGGTTTGTGAGCTGAATAAGTTCTTGTTGAAGTGCTAAATGAGTATTTTACATGTGTTGAGTGTTTTTATAAAGGACAGACACCATTAGATACTCAGCATATACCCAATTAACACCCAACACACTTCATCGGGTCATCGGGTATATTTGACCTTTTAAAGAGAGAGGGATTGCCATTGATGCAAATGCATTTACTCCTACTACAAGAATTTTAGGGTTTATCGATCGTCAATGCGGTCGGCAACCCAATGACGCGGGTCGTTTTCAGGGTTGCCGACCGACTTGCCGACCGCATTGGACGGTCGGTAATTTCTTGGTATGGAATCGGAGGCCGACCATTTGTCTTGGCGTCGGTGATGTTACCGACCACCTTGCCGACCGCCATCCTGGTCGGCATTTCTACCGACCGAAGTGCCGACCGACTTCGACCGACAAGTCGGTCGGGAATGAGGCAGGAAGGACCTTCTGAACCACGCTTTACCGACCGCATGTGCGGTCGGTATGTCGGTCGGTAGATCGTGGAGACCAGATGCCGACCGCATGTGCGTCGGTAAATTCTGCAGCAGCAGCCCCAGAATGGCTGTTTTTTACATCCATCCCTGCTGCTCAATTCGAGCTATTCACCAACAAGTTCAAGTTCAAGAAACCATTACAACAATGCCCAACAAATTCAGCCATCAAACCAACAAATTTATACCAAACTTCCAAACAACACCAAACATCAATAAAGGTTCGAAAAACACAACTACCACAACATGTATATCTACAAGTTCTAGACAATTAAAAAAGTTCATTACCAACAAGTTCTATACAAACAAGTTCAATACCAACAAGTTCTACAAACAAGTTCAATACCAACAACCTCAAGTCTAATACGAACAAATCCACAAATCAAATGCAATATCTAAAGACAACAAGTCTTATGAACTGATCAACAACAAGAGTCAATGAACAACAGAATCACCTCCTCCAAGACCATCATCCCCGCGGTCTGGGGATCGAGGACCCTGAACTCCCAGCCATCTCTCCATCTGCTCCGCCATGGTCATCTGTGTCTGGGAGAGCCGATCTAGAGTCGCCCTGTACGCCTCAAACTGGGCATGCAACTGGGCCTGCGTGACATACCGAGAAGTAGGAGGTGGAGGGGTGGAATCAACAGCATCCAAAGGCCTGATTGACCTCGCTACAGAGCCTATGCCATATACTGCCTTGCGCCTGTTGTGGCCACCAGCAACATCTAGGAAGACGCGATCCGGATCAAAGCTACCACCAATCTCCGGATCCTGGCTCAAAGTCTCAGCAACGGCATTAAACTCCTCCTGTTTTAGAAGGTTAAAAAAAGGTCGGCAACTAAGTTAGTATTGAAGCAAACCATAAATTGATCACTATATTTAGAATATGCACCTGAATATGTTGTGACTTATCTGCTACCCAATTATCCTTTTGGTGTTTTCTTGTATGTGTGTACTCATGGAGCTCATGCAAGTGGACAGGCCCATCCTTAGCAGCTGACTATAAATTTTTAAAAAATGGTAGTGATGAGAATGTTTCATTAAACTACTTTATAAAATTAGAAGTAAGGGATGTTCAAAAAATACCAGATCATCAAGGGTGGCTCGAAATGTCTTGGATCCCGGAGTGTGTGTGGGGAGGGCTGGTGCATCCTCCTGACCGCGGCGTCTGTTCAGTTTTCCCCTTTTTCTTTTATCCTTGAATGCTTGGGAATCCCATATTCGCCTCCGATTCTCTGCCACAACCGCATCCCCCGGCATCGGTATTTTCTTACTTCTTATGTCTAACGTGTAATCCTTCTACCTGTTATTTGCAATTAAGGTAATGAAACTCTCCCGTATTACACAATAAAATGCTATAGTTGTAATTTAGAACTCACTGTGCTATGTTTTTCTTCTCCCGCTCTTTCCTTATAGCAAGGGCATGCTCGGGAGCCCAACGAGCAACTTTCTGCAGATTGAGTTAATGTTACATTTAGTAATTTGAAAAGTACACATTATTACTGCCTTAGGCACATCATACCTGGAACTCTCCCAAATAGAACTCCTTTGTCTCTTTTGAAACCTTGCCCCAGCTAATCCCATTTACATCTGCACGTCTGGGATATATGTCTGTAATCTTCCTCACAACTGAGTTCGGGAAGTCAATACTGAAATACAATGCATGTTGTTTCGATACATAAGATGAATACCCGCAAATTCTATAAAGAAACAAAGGAGTATATTTAATTTAATGTAATATGGCTTACTTACATCCCATCAGTGGCTTTCGGCGCAAGAAGCACCATGTCAGTCCCCTACTGAGCAGCGGATGAGTAGCTTGTGCAGAGTCAACCGATCTTAAAAACGAACAAAAACGAATATTAATAGTGAAGGTTTTAGAGTACTTTATTTTAAAATAGATAGTGGGGGTGGGGGTGGTGTCTCTGGAACGGCCTGATCTGAATCAGGAAGTCCAGTCTGCTCCTCCGCACTGGCGATAGCAACTGAAATTCAAGAGGTAAGAATTAGCAATACATAGTTGATCGTATAGTATGGGAAATAAATGTACTTTCAATTACCTGCCATCCGTCGCCTATAAGCCTCCCTCGCCCTCCGGATCCTTTCCGCTTCCTCGGCGGATGTAAGGGGTCGTTGCGGCGTGTTCGAAGATGAGCCATCCCTCGGTCAGACATCTGTACAAGAGCCAATCATACTAGGAATTAGTGATACTTCTAAATAAAACATACAATGCGTGAAGTTTCATAAAGTATATAAGACGTCTATCACATTTCAAATTTGGAAATCCTCGTCCGAAGTCTCCTGTGATGTATCATCCGGATCAATGTCATCTGAACTAGAACCAGTTTCAGCTGAGGATTCTGAGTCAACAACATCATCCCGCTGAAGGTCCATGTATTGGACCACGTTGTCTGTTAGTCGCTCCCTTCCAGACGTGAAACTTGTAGTTTCGATACCAAGATGCTCTGGGGCGTCGACCTGAAAGGCTTCAGGTTCTTCCCCATATCTCACGGTTATTACACCTCTAGGCTTCACCTTACATACGACCAGCCATTCATTCGTACCCGCACTTGGCCTCGTGGTTGGGAATGAAACATAGCACACCTGTTCCGCTTGGAAAGCAAATATAAAAGGATCATATATAGGCAGAGCGAGTGGTTAATCTCAACAAGCTTGTAGTTCAAATGGGTGCGGGTTCCAATTCCCTCACATGGATCAAACCATCTACATTTGAAGAAGGTAATTTGCTTGATAGGCAGTGTCGGGTACTCTATGACAATAATCTCTTCGATTATACCGTAGTAGTCTCCGGACGTGCTCGTGATGCAAACACCACTGTTGTAGGTCGATCTATTCTTGTCTTGTGATTCTGTGTGAAATTTTATCCCATTTATGAAGTACATGTTATATGAATTACACGTGGGAAGTGGCCCCTGTGCTATGTGGCTCAAACATGGATTTTCGGGTGGATGTTGCATCACATATGCCTCCAACCATTGAGGGAAATCGTCCGCTATTGCAGTTTGAATATCTGCCTCAGTTATTCTTGGTCGATATTGTGTAGGTGTTGTTCATATTTCCTATTAGTAAGACGAGGACATTGTTATCATACAGAACGACAGTGAAAAGGATATTTTGATATCTCATATTTACTACAAAGTTTATTAAGTACTTACACGAGATAAGGGTCAATATCTTTGCAATTCATGAGGAGGTAATTGTGAATGGCTTTCAACTCTTGTCCCGACAACCGCCTCTTCTTAGACTTTCCTTGGGCTCGACCCGCATATTTGAATATACTTGGAAGACGCTCGTCGTATTGAATTGAACCTCCATCATCGTTCCTTGGCACATTCTTCTCACGAGTGAATACATGCTTCTTAAAGTAATGAGAGCAAAAATTTGATGCCTCGCGCACCATATATGCATTGCAGATGCTACCTTCAACATGTGCCTTGTTCCGCACGGTTCGCTTTAATCGATTGAGATATCTAGAATAGCAATGATAAATATGGATAATATGTACGAAAATTCAGATTCAATAATTAATACATTAAAGCAATAACAAGATATACATTATACCTTTCATATGGGTACATCCACCTGAATTGCACGGGACCAGCAAGTGAAGCTTCGTAAGAGAGGTGGACAGGTAGATGTTCCATACAATCAAAGAAGGATGGTGGGAAGATTGTCTCCAACTTACAAAGGACTACTGGTATATCTATGGCCAACTTTTCTATATCCGCCATTTTCAATGTCTTCGGAGTTAGGGCCCGAAAAACATTGCACAATTATGTGATTGGTTCCCACACACTCTTAGGAAGTAGATCCCTCAATCCAATTGGTAGAAGATGCTGCAAGAATATATGGCAATCATGACTTTTCATGCCAAACATTCGATGTTTATTCATGTCTACGCATCTACCTAGGTTGGATACACAACCATCCGGAAATTTTAAACTTGCGACCCATTTCAAAAATATGTCCCTCTTATCCTTGTCCATTTTATACACTGCCTTTGGATATTTCCCTGTCCGGGGGGTCTCTATGCAATTCGGGCATGTTACACATGGCGACAATGTCCTCACGTGCTTTCACATTGTCTTTGGTCTTCCCCTGCACATCCATCACAGTATTGAACACATTTTCAAACACATTCTTCTCAATGTGCATGACATCCAGGTTGTGTCGAACCAAATTCATTTTCCAATAAGGTAGATCCCAAAATATACTCCTCTTTTTCCATCCACATGTCTTGCTTATTATTCTATTCTCTTCCTCTCCCCCTATTTTGGTTACACACCGTAGGCCAAGTGTTTCTATATCATCCAAGACTTGTACACTAGTCCTATGCCTCAGTGGAATTCCATGCTCCTCCCGATCCTTCTTGAATTTGGACTTATCAAGTCTAAAAGGATGATTAGAAGGGAGGAACCTCCTGTGCACATTAAACCACGACTGTTTCCCACCCTCTTTAAGCCGTGTTGATTCTGTGCCTTCCATACATATTGGGCATGCTGTTTTCCCATATGTGCTACAACCCGACAACATAGCATACGCTGGAAAATCACCAATCGTCCACGTCAAGGCCGCTTTCATCTGAAAGTTCTGTTTAGAAAATGTGTCATATGTTGTCATCCCAACATCCCACAACTCCAAGAGCTCGTCGATTAGGGGCTGTAGGTAAACATCAATCCTCTGTTTTGGGCTTGATTTCCCAGGAATTATGCAAGTCAGGAATATATATTCATCCTTCATACAAATATCAGGAGGCAGGTTGTACGGTGTTAATATGACTGGCCAGCATGAGTATTGGGAGCCCGATTGACCAAACGGTTGAAAACCATCCGTACATAAGCCCAATCGGACATTCCGACCCTCCGTACCAAAATCGGGATGTACTGTATCAAAGTCCTTCCATGCCTTCGAGTCACAAGGGTGGCACATCTCCCCGGACGACCCATGATGATGTCCGACATGCCACGTCATATGCTTCGTAGTCGCCTCAGAAGCATACATTCTCTTCAATATTTTTTTAAGTGCAAAATAGAACATATATTTCCGTCCAATCCGTGAATTCGAACTCCCTTCTCTGTAGCGAGACTTGCCACAGAACTTACATTTATCTAAGTCTGCATCCTTGTGCCAGAATAACATACACCCTTTATCACAACAATCAATTTTCTGAACAGGCAACCCCAATCCCTCAAGTAGTTTCTTAGCCTCGTAAAAATTTTTAACCATAGAATTATCCTCGGGGAGTGTGTCAAGAATTAGTTGGCACAAAGTATCGAAGCACCTCTCCAATAAATTGTGTTCAGCCTTAATATTCAACAACATCGCAATAGTTGACAGAACGATCATTTTCTTGCATCCAGGCCACAAATCTTTGTCTGCCGCATCCAACATACGAAAAAATAATTTCTCCTGTGCATTAGGCTCCTCAGGAGGCCTCGGTACATCATTATCCTCAGGTGGTACTGTGTCGGGGATACCAAATCTCGTTCCTTCGCATACCATTTATATGTAGTCACTGTCATGTGCCGACACTGATGCAGTGCCCACATCAGGCTTGTAGTAGCGACTAAATTGATGTGGCTCACCGTGACACGTCCACCTCTAGTAGTTGGAGACAAATCCATAACGCTTTAAATGATATCTAATATCATCATCTACTTGATAAAACTTATTCGTACATTTATTACACGGATACCTTAATCTTCCTTGGGCTCTATCCGCATCTGGGTTTTGATGGGACATCCGTATAAATAATTCAACTCCATTCTTAAATTCAGTCGTGAGTTCTCCAAGTTTACGACAACAGCGGTACATCCAACTCCTATCCATCACCTAAAAATATGGCTATATGCCACTTTACATATAACACGGTTTCATCAAAGAATTGTTTAAACATCGGGTATTTGAATATTCCCTCATATGAGTTCATTAATTAATCGAGACTCATTAATTATCGAATGGATGACTTATCCCATGATACTCAATTTATATTTGAATAAATCCTAGGATTTAGGGTTTAATTTAACACTTATATTTTCTTGACTTATCCTATCTTACAGAGGTTCTAATAAATTTGTAACCTCCATCAGTTGCACGAACTATAAATATCCAAATCAAAGAAATTGAATATTATATATCAAGCAAAATTAAAAAGAAAATTCATTTAATGCAAGCAAACCCTGAAACTAGAAAAATCTTAAAAATTCATATAACATATTTATTTTACATGTATCAAATTATATTACCTTGCTCTACAAGAGATCGATGCAGATCGCCTGTTCAGTTGGATATTGGTATCCAAATTCAGGCCCAAGTGTATCTGTTAATGCAATATTCGAAATTAGCCATGTATTATATGAATATAGTCGTGTACCATATGCTTTAACATAATTTAAAAACATTTAAGAACGTAGAATAGAACATCCTAACTAAAAAAATTCAACTCCAACAGTACATATAAGACCAACATATCAAAATTCCTCAAAGAAACTAATTCAACTCGAACACTACATATAACTACAACATAACAGAAAAGCCTCAAAATAACTAATCCAACTCCAACACTATATATACACTTCAAAATGACTTAACTTTCGCATATGAAGTTCAAAGTCCACTTATGATACATGAAAATTCATCTACTGAATGAGATGAATCCAATTATGCACCTAAAAAATCAAGTCTACAAAAATTTAATGGGGATTGCACCAAATCAGATCTGTCCCAGTTTTCTCATGCCGAAATTGTCATGTTTGTGGAGTTTTACAAAGAACACAAGGCAAATCATTCACAAGTGTTGTTCGAAGCTCATTCAAACTAACTTTATATAATCTAAATGTAGGCATATATCTACTTTAATCTCACTAACAATAACCAACAACATGAATGATGATTTCGCAAATAGATGATATCTACGTACAACCAACAATTGGAAACCAAAAATAAAAAATGCAGAGGGACGAGCATCAATATGTTTTTCCAAAAACAAGCGTTCAATACCAACAATCGAATACAATGCAATAAAAATGACAACAATCGAATAGGTAATTATTGTTCAATCGAATACCTTGTTCGAGTGTAGTTTCGAATGAGGTGGCTCAAGGAAGGGCTTCGTGGGGGTGGCTCGAAATGCCTCTCGGAAGGGGCGGCGGACGGCGGCAGACGGAGGACGGCGGGCTCTCGGCAAGGCAGGGGCGGAGGAGGGCGGGCAGGATGCAGGGGCGGGCGAGGGTGGGCGAGGGAAGGCTGGAGGGAAGGGCGGCGAACGACGGTGTCGAGGCAGGGGTGGCGAACGGCGGCGACGGCGTGTGCGAGGGAAGGGCGGTGGACGACGGCGACAATCGGCAGAAGAGATGGTCCGGGCTTCCAATCGAAAGAAAATGCACCATTAGGTTCGCTCGATAGCCGCGTCGAGTGAAGGGCTCGTCGGAGGGCCCGTGGTCGGCGGCAGTGGTAGGCGGAGGCTTCTGGTCGGGGCCGAGGGTCGGAGAATGCTGGTGGAGTAAAAAAATGGGGGTGAAGGGAATGTGTTCTGTAATTCGCGATTACAGCGGATTTGGGGCATACTTAATGCCCTAGGTTGCCGACCGAAAATGCGGTCCGCAATACGGTCGGTAACACCGACTGCATTTATGGGGGTCAGGGATCTAGTCGGCATTAACCCCACCGAGCCACAACGGTTACTTTTTTCCGACCACCTCTTTGGGGTCGGTAAAGCGGTCAGCAATGTCGACCGCATACGTTCGGTCGGCAATCCCGGCCGGAAATCCCGCAATAATAGTAGTCTTTTTAGAGATGAAAAAGTGTTGCACAATAGTTGTCGTTTTTATGTAGTTTTTGGTAGTTATGTTATACTTTTAATATATTGCCATTTACTTTACATGAATTCTATTTCTTGATATTTATTACGATATTGTTTAGTTAAAGGTAAAAATAAAAATTTATGAGTTAATTAATGCATATGTTAGTTACTGAAATAGAGTTGAAAGAGAAAAGTAAAATGGAACGGAGGGAGGATTGTTAATCCTTGGAGTTATAAAAGGCATTTGAGATTTTTCTTTACTTTATAAATGGGCGTGGAGATTCCAATACTCAATATACCTCATCAACCCTATTTAACCATATTAAAATCCCCACATAATAATGTATTAACCATTTTGGCAAATTCCTTTATTTGTAGCATAAGGGGAAAAAAATGCCCTTGACAATCTTTCCTAATTACCTCCCAAAGATGCCACTTTAAAGACCCAATTTGGTGAATCAAATCTTAAACAAAAGGAATCAAAAGTGGGGTGTGTGTGTATGTATACATATTATATACAAGTATTATAATTTCTAAAATTGAGATAAAAAAATACTAATAAAGAAAAAAAATTCTATGCACTATTATCTCTACTTTGAGAAGGTGTAATTTAGCAAAAAGGTCAATCCTTTGGAAATTTTCAAGAATATGTTTTATTTTTATTCACTAGTTTACTTTAGAGAAAGTGTTCTTTTCAATCCCATATATATATATATATATATATATGTATATTTATTTAAATATGTTTTCACTTTGGCTGATTACTTATTAGACTTGATAAATTATAAGGTTAATCATATGTTCATTTAGAGGGATTAGGAACCTTAATTATATTAGGGCCTTGGTTGATAAACAAAATTCATGGGATAATAATCTCATTGAACTATGTGAAACTAATTTAATCCCATGGGATGACAGCCCTCATAGTGAAAATTCCTCTAGGGTAATCTCACCCTACTAGAAAATTCCAAATTAGTCGCTAAAACTTTGGTTGCTAACAAATTTCGGTCGAGTAATTTTTTAGTAATCGAATTTTCGATTGCTAAAACAAAAAAAATCTTGTAGTATTATTAATTAATTAATAGTCATCCTATAACTATAAGTCCATTATTAAAACTAAAAGTATAACAATAAAATATTGCGAGCATATATCTCATCTAATTTCTAAAAGATATTGATGGGAATGTGATTGGAAATGAAAAGGGATATGATTAATGGCCACTATTATCCAATATCTTGAG
Organism: Hygrophila difformis; assembly: GCA_030278955.1. Classification (NCBI taxonomy): domain Eukaryota; kingdom Viridiplantae; phylum Streptophyta; class Magnoliopsida; order Lamiales; family Acanthaceae; genus Hygrophila; species Hygrophila difformis. The sequence goes on along the minus strand of JAOANR010000006.1, from coordinate 28,255,190 downwards.
ACTTTTAGTGAATAGTGAAGAACGAATTGTGGCATCTTGTAAGAGGAAGTAGATTCTTGGCATGTTATTTTATTACATTACATGTCTTCTCAAACCATCTAATACATACACATTTTTACATTTTCTTCAAAAAAACAAAACATTGAATTTCTTTCATTTTCAATAGAAGGTATTATTGGATGAATTGGAAGGCAAGTCGTCCAAGTTGTTTGTACAATTGAGAATTAATTAGATTTGTATAGATGGGGTAAACGAATTAAACTCCAAATTAAATTGAGTCGATGAGGTATAAAGCAAGTTGGATCTTGCAACATTAAAATTATTTGGTCAATTTAATTTTGTTTACTTCTCAAACACCCCGACGTACATTCGTTTGGTTACTACATTTATTGTCCTTGTCATACCCTCATACGTAGATGTATATACGCCTCTGCAAACTTTTTTTTTTAATCTTTTATTTGCTAGTCAAATCTGTTATATAATATTTGCGATCTGCCTACGTCTAAACAAGGCTAATATATAGCTGGTATGTAGGTTTTAAATTAAATAAACAAAAAATAACGCTTATATTCAGATTATTGCATTGGTTTTATATGGTGTGGCTTATAGGTTAGAAATTGCTACTGCCCTAATATTAATTTTATCTTTAGTATCTCAGAGATCTCATATTGGACAATTTATTATTGATTAGTTGGTGCAGATTTCAGCTAATAGCTAGGTTCATGGTACTATTATATATTTAGTGCAGATATAAAGAGATAATAAAGAGAAAATTAAAAGGAAAGGGGGAATGAATTATATGAATTTAATATATAATAATGCAATGACATATTTTGAGTGTGACTTTCTCATTTGTATTAGTGCAATATATATATATATATATATGTATATAATTAATTAAATGGTTTTAGCAAGTAGTAATAAATTTTGCTTTTGCAATGTAAGGAAAAAGGTTTGAATAAATAACTTGTGGTGTCTAAAATTTGGCTCATATATAATACTAATAGAATCTAAAGTCCACTGAAAACAGTGGTTTTATCATCTCTTTATAAATTGTCCATGACAATAAATTTGAAAACTTGGGACCTAATAACACTCCCCTAGATACCCAACGAACAAGTGAACCTTTTTCTTAATTAATTAAAACCTTCGTATTCTTGTTTTTAACAATGCATATAAATTATAAATAAATACATGATGTTTTAGCTCAAAGATCCTTTGAAAATTAGCTCAAAAAAAAAAAAAAAAATACATGATGTCTATGGGAATATTTGGGAGCGAACGAATCTATTACTGAGCAGATTGTGATAAAAAAGATATATATATATATATATGTTTGGTTAGCGTCGAGCCAATGACATTTTTCTCCTCAAGGGAGGCTATCGAAAAAGGATCAAACTGATTACGGGTCCGAAAATGTGAAAACGCGCCCAAACTTGACTGAATTTCGATATTATGGCAATGGCAAAATCGAATACAAAGGAAAATCTACCAGTTGTTGAGAAACAACGGCTGATTAACCAAAAAAAGAGCACCAAACTACCGATTGTTGAGAAACAACGGTGGACTTGGAAGAGTAACCGCTATCAACTAAGTTAAAATCTAGGAAAGCTTGATAAAGGAAAGCTGTAAAGAAAGCAATAAAAGATACAAAGAATTAAGCTGCATAAAGGAATTTTGGGGTGGATTGGTCTCTCTTGATTTTGAGCATGGCATCCCCTATTTATAGCCGGAGCTCTGATAACCGCTCCCTGGCTGATCTCATTAGCCGATCTTTGTTCTTCCCTCATCGGCTGTCTCCTTCTCAATTTCGGCCGATAACTTTTGCTTTTATGGACTACTATTCTTCTGGGTTTCCCTATGGCTCCAATCGTCCATCTTTTAACTTTTCGGCCTAATCGCTTCTGAAGCCATTCTCCTCGCAGGCTCTGTCTGATCCAACCTGTCTGGCCCAACTATCGCCTCACGGCCCATTATCTTGACGGCCCCAACAAATGCCCTCCTTACTTGGGCGAATTTTCAATTTTGGAAAAAGCCCAAGTAATTTTCCCACGTTTCTGTTTGACGGTTATTTCTTTTTCCCAAGAAATTCCATCATCATTGCTCCTATTTACGTAGCCTGTCTTCCTTAAAATAAACCGTCTTCTCCTTGGTCTTTCACATTCCTCCTCCTCTCTTCTGTTCTTCTTCCTTTTCTTCGAATGGATCCTCGTTCCATTCCTGTTCCCTCATCTGAAATTCTTAAGATCGAGAGTTCGTTTGCCTCTCATTCTGCGGTTCGTCATCTCCCTGAAGGCTTCTATTCTCTTGGCCCATTAGGCATTCCTGAAGAGATTGACGAGTGCACTGCTCACATTTGTTAAAATCGCTCCATACCCTTGTATGCTCCCTGGTTCTCTTCTCAGCTTTTTACCCCATCGTTTGCTAACTGGCCTTTGACTTCGGCTGACTATTTGGCTTGGTATCGTCATCTTGAACCCCATTGCCGCAAGCCCTGGTCTGATGCATATGTTCGTCGCTTGATCTTCTTAGTACTGCACCTTTCCCCACTGATCTCCGTCCCATTCAGGCTCTTCTATGCTTTTGGAATTCCACTATAAACTGTTTTTGTTTTCCTTGGGGTATGATGCCTCCCAATATCCAGGACGTTAAACTCCTCTTGAGTCTTTCCGTTCATGGGGACAACCTTGGCGTCGCATCCAAATCTCATCCTAAAGAGAAAACCACTGGTTTTCCCTCCAACAACACTTTCCACAGTTGGATTGTTACTCACCAGAGTGACCCTGCTTCACCTGACCCACATTCTCACGAGCCGCTTGCTTTTATGATGTACTTCTTGACACGGTTCTTCTGGTGTACTCCTTCCAAATGAGTTCTTCTTGAAACATATCCTTTAGCCTTTGAAATTCTTAACCAGACAGCTTTATCGTTGGTCGATTTCTTTCTTGCCCATTTATATGCGGGTATATCGGCTACCGTTTTAGGTTGGGAGAAAGGTTTCTCGGATAAAGCCCATGGTCCTCTATGGTTCCTTCACTTATGGTTGGTTTGGCACTTTCGTGACGTCACGGGTTTCCCTCAGCATGATATTCGTCCAGACCATTTTGTTGGCCCCGATATTCTGGGGACGTCCCTTTCTGCCATGTCGATTCCTCACTAGATCAGCTATTTTTTGGGCTGAACTGCTGATCAATCCTTCTCTCATTATCATTATCGGAGAGCCGATTTTGCCTGGGTCAAAGAGATTACAACTGCTGCTTTTGGAACCCCTCTTCCCGTGGCTCTCGCTCAGATTTGGAACCGATGTATCCTTCCTCGTCCTATCTTTAATGGTTCCACGGCTCTTCCCAATGCTGCCATTCCTTTCGAGATTTATAATCCTCACTTGATCGGCCGTCAGTTTGGTTTCGGCCAGGATTTAGTAGAGGCTTTTCGCGTTGATAAGCGACTTACTCCCCTTTCTAGTCGAAAACAATGTGCCATCTGGCATCGGCGTCTAATAGATTTCGACGTGCCGAAAATTTGCGTTCACGTTGGGCTCTCCATGTCTCATTTTCGGCTTTGGTGGGATGGCGTTGCTCGTACTTTTTTCGGCGCTGATCTTAATCCACTTTTGCGGCGGAGCGGTTTCTCTCCTATCCTGCCTTTCTCTTCTTATCCTTTGTCTTCGTCGGGCTCCTCTTCTCGGCGAGACCTTAATGCGCCTTCTCCTTCACATCCGGGTATGTTTTCTCTTGATTGCATCTTTTTCCATTTGCACTTTCTTGTTATTTGTTTGATTTGTGACTTTCAAATGCAGGCGCTTCTCCTCCAGCATCTTCGGACCCTGGCCGCAAGAGACTCGTCCCTTCTTCGGCCCCTCTTGCTGGTTCTCTTCCTTCTACCAAGACTCGGAGACGCTCTTCTCGTTCGCCTCTTGGCAGATTTCCTACTACTTGTACCATAGTGAGTCGAAAATTCTTTTTCCTTTTTAATATTTTTCTTCTGAGTTGATTATTATTTCCTTTTCCCCTAGACTAGGTTCCTGCTGCTGCTCAAAGGTCCACCATTCCTTCTGCCTCGACCGTAACTGCAGGTCCTTTTGACCTTGAGCCCCAGATGGCACGGATCCTGGTTCGGCTGCTTGTGTTAATTTCGATCGGCCCCTTTTTTGAACTTACATCGACCTACGTATTGTACCTTTGGATTCGTATCTTTTTCTTTCGTAACAAAATATGTATCTTACCAGAAATCCGTTGATTTTCGGTCTTCTTTTATGGCTATTTTCTGAATGGTAGCAGCTTTATCGGGAATCAGCTGTAACGTCTTCCCATAAATAGCTTTTATTATTGACAGTTTCCATTTCCGAGTATTTATCCTTCTCCTATAAATACCCGGCTTCTCTAGTTCTTTCTTTCATCACTTTCTCTTCTTTCCTTCTATCCACATGGCTCTTCCTTTTTCCTCACTCGATCATCTATCTCCAGTACCCCCATGGCATTCGATTGACTCTTTCACAGAAGGATTTCCAGATGTGGTATGAAAAACCCTCGCCCATACGGCAGGAGTTCAGCTAATATCCTTGTCACCATATTCGTATGGAAGAGGATCTTTGACTGTTATTCCAAATGACGGTCTCGACGGTTATGCGGACAGAACTCTTTTCTACTTTGCGGTTGCATATCCTGTCGGACTTCGTCTAATGGGGAACCCACTTCTCTTAGTGGTTCCTCCATTTTCTTCTCCCCCCACCGCCTTGGCTGTTTGCCTCGGCTGCATCCATCCCCATCTTATCCGAGATCGTGCGGATGCTGCACCCGAGTTCAAATTCTACCTCTGGGATGTTGTACTGTTCATTCTAGCGCCCCCGGAGTTTGAGGCTTGGTGGTTGGGTCGATCGGCGCTGCTATTTTTGGTGTAAGCGGTCTCGCCACCGCTTTTGGTTCCGCCGATGTATTGTGGTGGCTTTATACAAGGCTAGGTTGTTTGATACAATCCTACAGTTTGCATTCTTAGGACCTTTTTCTATTATACGCCAGCCTAGATTAGGACGTTTCCCTTGTATATTGTGATTTCGGACTACCGGAGCCGCTTTCGGCTGAAGTAGCTCCTCTTTGTAATGTTCGTCCATGAAATAAAATGTTTGCTCTTTCTGCTTAATCCCAAACTGAAGCATACTATTTCTTCATGTATCTTGCATTAACTGGATTTGATATTTGTTCTCCATTTTCGTCCACTAATACGTAAGCTCCATTTGGTAACTTCGTCTGAACAATAAATGGCCCCTCCCAATTAGGGCTCCACTTTCCTAATCGGCCATCCTTCTGCTTGGGTGGCCATATAACTTTCCATACTAAATCGCCCACTTCAAATCGCTTAACACGGATTCTCTTATTGTACCAATCGGCCACAACATCTTTGTTCTTCTGTAAATTTTCAAATGCTTGTACCCGATCGGAATTGACATCTAACAATTCATCCTTCATTAACTGATCATATTGTTCGGCCGACATTAAGTCTGCTTGGCTTGTCCTCAAGGCCGGCACTGTTATTTCGGCTGGGAGCACTGCATCCATCCCATATGTCAGCCGAAACGGTGTAAATCCAGTGGCTGAAGTTTTAGCATTCTGATATGCCCACAATGCTTCAGATAACTTCTCATGCCACTTCCTTGGCTGATCTTCAATCATCTTCTTTATGATTTCATTAACTACTTATTCGTGGCCTCTGCTTGCCCATTCCCTTGTGGATAATACGGTGATGAATGTACAATCTTTATTTCGAACTCATCTGCAAAGGCCTTAACTTTTTCCCCCACAAACACTGTTCCTCTATCTGTTAGAATCGTCTGTAGAATTCCGAATCTGTAAATCAACTGCTTCTTAATGAATTCAATAACCTCTTCTTCGGATATGCTGATGTATGCCTGTGCTTCGGCCCATTTCATGGAGTAGTCTGTGGCCACCAAATCATACTCATGTCTTTTTGAAGAAGAGGATGATTTTTTCCAATAATATCCATAGCCCATCCTCGAAATGGCCATGGTTTAATCATAATATGCAATTCTTCGGCCGGCAGCTTCTGGATCGGCCCATGCTTTTGACATTCACGGCATCCTTTTGCGTACCTCTCACAATCCATACCCATATTCGGCCAATAGTATCCTAGCCGAATGATGCTCCACTTCATCGCTTTACATGCACGATGTGCGCCACAAATTCCTTCGTGTACTTCTCCCATTACTCTTTTTGGCATCTTCTTCTCCTACGCATTGGAGTAGTACCCCATCAATGGCTTGCTTAAAAAGTAATCCCCCAATTATTAAATAGTCCATTGCCTCTCGTTTTTCGGCTGGATTAGCTTCGGCTGTGTTTTCCAAAATTTGTGCCATTTCTTTAATCCATTCGGCCTTCTCGATTTCGGCCAAACATATTTCCATGTTACCTACTATCGGCATTAGCCGATATCTCGCTGCGTGTTGAGCTAACTCATTAGCTAGTTCATTCTCCTTCCTTGGGATATACTCAATGTATATTTCGTCAAATTCTTCTAATAGAACAATTGCTTCTTCATATAGTCCGATTAGCTGTGAACTCTTGACGGAAAAATCCCCGAGCAGTTGTTGAATAACCACTTGAGAGTCTCCCTTGGTCACAATAGCTTTGACTCCTTCGTCTTTTAGCTGTTGTAATCCCGAAATCAATGCTTTGTACTCTGCTTGGTTATTTGTATAAGCCTTGGGTAATTGCACATAGTATTTGTATACCATGCCCTCAGGTGTATGTAGCGTGAACCCCGCTCCAACCCCTGAAGCAGCTTTGGAGCTATCAAATGTCATTGTCCACGGGCGCAGGTATACTATCCCTACTTCGTCCACTACTTTCGGCCGAATTTGTTCTTTAATATCGTTGGACATTGAAGACATTGGATGATCGGCCAGAAAATTGGCTACAATTTGTCCTTTCATAGCCTTTAGAGGTTGGTACTTCAAATCGTACGTGTTTAACTTCATGGCCCACTTGGCCATTCTTCGGCTGCTGATTGCATCGTTCATCATGATCTTGACTATGTCAACCGAAGCCACTACTATCACTTGCCTTGGCTGAATATAATATTCCAGTTTCTGGCATGCATGATAAAGACTTAGACATAATTAGTGAATCGGCGAATACCTAAGTTCTGCATCTCTGAGGATTCTGCTTAGGTAGTAAATCGCCCGATCTCTCCCTTCTTCATCCTCTTGAGCCAATAATGCTCCTATATATTCTTCAGCCGCATCTATATATAGTTTCAGCGGTCGGCCGAGGATAAGAGGGACCAACACCAGTGGGTTGATTAGAGCCTGTTTCAATTGCTCGGAGGCTTTCTGTTGGTCGGCTCCCCATTTGAATTCCTCCTCTTTCTTTAATCTTAGCAGATCGGTTAATGGTTTCCCTTTCCCGGCTGCATTAGCTAAGAATCTTCTTAGGAAGCCGATCTGGCCTAAGAATTTTTGCAGGCTCTTCCAGTCATGGGGAGGCCTAGCTTGCTGGATGGTCTTGGTTTTGTTTGCATCCACTTCTATGCCTTTGTTATGCACCAAGAACCTTAGGAAATTCCCTGCTTGTACTCCTAAAGCACACTTGGCTGGATTCAACTTGACTCCATGAAGCCTCATCCTTGCAAACACTCTGCTCAAGTCGGCCAAATGGCTTTCCATGTCTCTGGATCGGACCATGACATCATGAATGTAGACTTCTACACAGTCTCCTATTAAGTCGTGAAACACATAGTTCATGGCCCTCTGGTATGTGGCTCCTGCATTCTTCAACCCAAATGGCATTACTACCCCACTCGTATATTCCAATGGCTCCGGGGCACCTGAATGCAGTCTTATGTACATCCTCTTCGGCCATAAAGATCTGGTTATACCCTGAATATCCATACATAAAAGATAACATCCCCTGTTTTGCGGCCGAATCAATTAATAGATCAACAATAGGCATCATACATTCATCCTTGAGAGTGGCTATATTGAGATTTCTGAAATCAATACAAACTCTCAATTTACCATTTTTCTTTATTACTGGTACCATATTTGACAACTACTCTACATACTTAGCTGGTCTAACAAATCCGGCCGCTAACAATTTTTCTGTTTCTTCCTTTATTTTCGGAACTATTTCAGGCGCTGCCCTCCTGGCCGGCTGTTTATGCGGCCTAAATCCTTCCTTGATTGGTAGCCTGTGCTCGACAATTGATCTTTCCAATCCAAGCATCTCTGTATAATTCCATGCAAAACAATCTTTGAACTCAATTAACACCTCTCTGAATCGGCTAGTCATATGCTAATCTAGATTTGCACTGACGGGAATCTCCCTCGGGTGCTCATCTGTACCAACATTAACCATTTTGAGAGGATCTTGTGCTTTGAAATCCGGCGTCCGTTTTGGGATAGCGTCTATGAGTTCACTCCATTTTGCCTCATCACTTGTAGATTCGAGTTCGGCCGATTCGAACTCGATCGTCTTCTTAATTTCTTTATCCATTATTTACTTTCTTCTATGTCTGGTCGTACATCGGCCTGGTATCTGACTTCAAATCCCAAGTCTGTCCAATCACATTCCACCACCTCTGGGTATCGGTCCCATACTACCGTTAGAAACGGTTGTATGGGTTCCTCGTATAGAACTGCATCAATTCACCCGGCTGAACTGACCGAAAATGGAGGTTGGTCACCTTCTACTTCCTCCACCGTGCCATCGGTTTTCCAGAACCATATCTTCTGATGAAGGGTTGATGGCAAACACCTGACTGTATGAATCCAACATCGGCCTAATAGGGCCGCATACGGGACTTCAGCATCTACTACGAAAAACATAGTCATAATTGATATTGTTCCGACTGCCCTACTCATTACTTGTTGTGGTTGCACCTACCATGTTTGCAGTAGATCCAAAGTCGAACTTAAACTGCCCGATTGAAAAGGTTTCATTGTTCGGGACAATGGTCGTCTTTGGTTTCCATTCCCTAGTTCGTATTGGTTTAGGCTTCCATTCCTCTTTCGGCTTTGCTTGATCACTATCGGCTTCTGGCTTCTTTGCTTTCGGTCGAAATTCAGTTTTAGTTTTTAGCCGATCTTGATCTTCTTTCGGCTGATATTTTCTTTCTTTTTTATTTTCGGCTGACTTCAGACGAGCCAAAAATACTTTGTTTAGAATCTTCCCTTCGGACGAAGAACAGTCGTCTGGGAAGTCTTCTTACATGTGCATCATTTCGTATTCTTTCTCCTCATATGTCATGGCTGCTTTCAGCCGCTGCATTCTCCGTTTAAAGGTACGATACGATCCTTTCCCCTTTGGGACATTTTCATCTCTTGCCCTCCAGGCGGAGGTTCCCAATCGGCTATGGCCGAAACGCCTCTGTTCTGGGGAGTTTTGGACCTACTGACCCACCTGAGTATTGGCCGGTGGTCTTCTGAATTTCTTCATTTTTGGGGATAACGCTTCTTCGGGGACTGTAATATGTATTACAGTTTTCCCATTACTCTTATCGGCTGTTAACTTCATCTTTGAATCCCAACCGTTTGTAATTATTTTCAGAGTTGGCTTCTCCCTTTCACCCTTAAATTCTGACTTCTCTGGACCTTCCGACCGCTTGATCCATTCCTTGACTTTGTAGTTTCCCAATCGGTCAAAGACATCGGACATCTTCTCTTTTCCTTTCTGTGGGGAACCTGATCGTCTCCACACTCCTCCCTTCTTCTGAACAGGTGGTTGATTTCCTAGCCGATCATGCACAGAACTTTTGCTAGACGATGGTTGTTCACCCAGACGATCGTGAACGGATTTGTTTTGATCAAGGTGAACTATTACCATGTTAGCAACAGGAAACAAATTCTTATCTATTGCCATTAATCTTTCTGGGAATTTCAATTTCCCATTATCCACGTGCTTTTGAATTATTTTTCTAAAGTGTCCACAGACAGCTGTGGAATGAGTGGCCGATCCATGAAATCTGCACCACCCTGCTTTCATCTGTTCCTTAGTTGGCTGTGGTTGATTCCCTTTTAACTCGAACAATCCATTCTTCTGGCAATAGTAAAAAATCTCATCAATCTGAGAAAGATCGAAAGAATAAAACCTCTGAGATTCGTCCCTGACTTCTCCTTCCTTTTCATTGCCTCTCACTGGCCGAAGAGCTGGGCAAGTCATGGGCGTTTTGATCACTAACTCGGCTCGTGCCACTTCGGCTAAGGCGGGGATATCATCCATGTTGAATTCATCTCCAACTTCACACCTGTCCAGTGACTCCGCAAAGGACGCAGCCGACTAGATAGGCTGTGATCGTCCGCTTTGGCTTCGGCTTGACTTAAAAGCCGCTTGTTCCGCTAGATAAGTTTCCATTCTTATGGCTTCGGCCGTTATTTCGGCCACAGTCCTTGGTCTTGTTACCATCAATATGTCCTTGATGGCGAACTTCAGATTCTGCTTTAAAATATGAATATACTCATGCTCCCGTAGCATTGTCTTCATTTGAGCCTTGATAGCATAAAATCTTTCTAAAAACTCATTGACTGTTTCTCCTGCCTTCTGCTTAGTAGAGGTTAAATCTACCACAGATACCTCGGGACTAGTGTTATAGAATCGGTCATGGAATAACCGCTCCATTTCGGCCCAAGTGTTAACCGATCCTGGAGGTAGATTGATGTACCACTCAAATGCTGGACCAGTCAGCGATAAGCTGAACAAAATCAACTTGTGAAACTCATTCTGCGCTATTCTAGTGCACTGAGCCGTGAATCGGCCGATATGCTCTACGGTCGATCGGCCGACTTCTCCTGAAAACGTATTGAAATCGGGAACATTTACTCCCCTTGGCAATGGATATTGCTCCTCTATGTAGTCAGGATAAGGTTTCCTGTACATCGGCCGATTCTCCTGGCCGATAAGGTTCCCGAATTACGTACGAATAATTTCAGCTATGAGCTCTCTGTCAACCAGCTGTGGTTGATTATGCTGTGCTGGTGGATATTGTTGTTGTACAAGGCTGCTGGTAGTTATGAGGATTCTGTACCATAGGCGGTGGATTCTGCGCCGCCTGTGCGTTCTGCGCTCCCATCGGATACATGTTCCTCGCTAATTCGGCTCTGAACATCGCTGGCATTGCCGCCAGTATATTTCCTTCTATCTGCCGAACCGAATTTGTAACCGCCGCTTCTACCATAAACTGGACGTGATCGCGAAACCGTGGGGTTAGATCATCATGCGGAAACTCCTGAGTTTTGAAATTTGATGGTCCAGGGAATCCTGGAGGGAATTCGCCTGGTTCTACTGTGCGCTCTTCCTGAATCGGCGGCAAATCGGTCCTTGCTGCCATATTAATCGCCGGAGTTGCATGTGGAACAACTGCCATTGTGTGTCCCACTGGGCGTGCCACTGTATGGCTAGCGTCGAGCCAAGGACATTTTTCTCCTCAAGGGAGGCTATCGGAAAAGGATCAAACCGATTACGAGTCCGAAAATGTGAAAACGCGCCCAAACTTGACTGAATTTCGATATTATGGCAATGGCAAAATCAAATACAAAGGAAAATCTACCAGTTGTTGAGAAACAACGGCTGATTAACCAAAAAAAGAGCACTAAACTACCAGTTGTTGAGAAACAACGGTGGACTTGGAAGAGTAACCGCTATCAACTAAGCTAAAATCTAGGAAAGCTTGATAAAGGAAAGCTGTAAAGAAAGCAATAAAAGATACAAATAATTAAGCTGCATAAAGGAATTTTGGGGTGGATTGGTCTCTCTTGATTTTGAGCATGGCATCCCCTATTTATAACCGGAGCTCTGATAACCGCTCCCTGGCTGATCTCATTAGCCGATCTTTGTTCTTCCCTCATCGGCTGTCTCCTTCTCAATTTCGGCCAATAACTTTTGCTTTTATGGACTACTATTCTTCTGGTTTCCCTATGGCTCCAATCATCCATCTTTTAACTTTTCGACCCAATCGCTTCTGAGGCCATTCTCCTCGCAGGCTCTGTCTGACCCAACCTGTCTAGCCCAACTATCGCCTCACGGCCCATTATCTTGACGGCCCCAACAATATATATATATATATATGCTCCTACATTTTACCTAGTGAAAAAATGCAAGTGCATCATTTGGATTTTGTGTTGATTTTATTACTTCTTTCAATTTCAATATACTTTCTTACTTCTTCATACCACCCTAGGAATCGCTCTCTTTTAATTTCGATTTTGGATTATAGTTTCTAAATGCAAAATTTAGGATTAAAAATTGTATTATAACTTCTACTTGATTTGATCAAATGAATAAGAGCGGAGTTTAGATTGAAGAATAACTTAGAAAAAAAAAAAGTGAAAATTTATTCACATCAATAAAGCATATATTCTTTTCTTAGTGGTCAATTATATATGAACCCACCATTTCATAGCCTAAATAGGCTGTTCAGCAAAATATATATATATATATATATATATATAAAAGAACCCTAATCTTATAAAGTAAGCATGCTTAACTCCATCAATTAACTAATTATGATATTGATGACCATTTCAGAATGAAGTTTTATAAGTATATGAAATATAGGGTTAATACATTTTAACACAAAAAATAGTTTGCTTTTCAATTTTACCTTTAAACAATAATGTTTATATAGACAAATTATTCATTTAAATGGGGATATATATATATATACTTTTGTAGTTTTATCAATATGTTTTTAAAAAATAAGATTTAAAATGATTTAAACCACATGTATTTTAAAATGTAAGAGTATTATTATTGTTAGATGTACCTATCCTAATTATCGAACTTTTTTCATTATTATTGCCGACGTTTGTTGATGCAAGCTATTGTTGTTGTTTCTATTTCAAATGTTCCTTTCTTTCACTTTCATCTTCAAATACTTATATAGTGTTAATAAAACATTGAAGATAACACAAGAATAAGTTGAAATTCATAAACCTAATCCAAACTAATTAAGTCATATAACTTACTAATTTCTTAACCAAAATAATCACAAGAATATAAAGATGTGAGTCTAAAAAATAAGATATCATCATCATACTCACACACAAAAATAAAAAATAATTAAGCAATGCTTTCACCATCCCTTGTAAGTTTGAACAATAATGTATCTCTACTTTCTTAAATATTGGGAAACAATTTATTAAACCCTCATGTGATAAGCATTGACTAAGTAGATATATAAGTGTGTATATATAATCTTGTAAGCATTATTTTTTTATTTTTATTTTTTGGATGAGCCAAAAAGGTCTGGGAAATGGGTGGTGGGAGTCAATGTCACACAATTACAAAAGGGATAAAGGGGATGGATAGGGGGCCGGTGGGAATCGAACCTCCAACCTTTTGTTGGAGATCAAGAGACTTAACCACTTAGATTAAGTCCGCATCCCTTAAAGCATTATTTGATTCCAAATTCATAAAGCAACCCCCTATGGCTAATAAATAATATAAATATATTATAATCTTGTATTTCTTTTTTCAAATTAAATTAGGTCTGAAATATTTATTGTTTCTTAGTTTACCAGCCAAACTTTTGGATTGATAGGTAGGTAGCTTCCTAGCTTCATGGGACAAGCCTAGCTAGTAAAACTAGTAATTTAATGAGGGACATAATTTTCTGTATCAATTACTTCTATTTCACTAGATTTTTTTTAATATATAATATATAATGTGATATATGGGATTTTAGGCGCACATTTTTGACCATATTAAATAGACTATTTGCTTCCAACTATTTACATGTCCTTCTACTACATAATTTTCTCGTGCTACTTTTTTTTTTGCAAACGTTACACTCATGTCTCGGCAAAGGTGTGTGGAATTCAAACCACACAAATTACAAAAGTGATAAAGGGGAGGGATAGAGAGCATGGTGGGGATTCGAACCTCCAACCTATGGTTGGGAGAAGGAAACTTGACCGCTAGGGTAAGTTCCCCAACCCCTTTCTCGTGCTACTTTTAAAGACACATCAATTATTAAAAGTTCAATAATGTATACGAATACAAGTAACAATTTTTTTATAGGAAAGTTTGAATCCTGTAGGTTTAACTCCCTTTTTTTTCAATTTACTTTAACTCTCCCTACTTATTACTCTTAACCCAATCAAGAAATCATATGGTTGCTTATTAAATTTTCTATTTTTGTGATTAGGGTTGTATTTTAGTGAAATATACTCATCATATTTGTCGAAAGTTACAATGAGAGTTATAGTTGCAAGCTAAATACTCCCTCCGTCTCAGTTGTGATGTCTCATTTTGACTTGTGACAATATTCATTGATCAACTTTGACCTAATGTTATCATAATTATATAAACGAAAAAAAGGTCAAGTTTGGTCTTGTTGAATTTGTCTAATCATGTAGTTTTAAAATATATATTTTGCGTGTCCAAAAACTTATAGATAAAGTTATTAATTTAAAATTACAAGTACTAAATTTATAAATTAAGCATGAATAGTAGAAATAATGCATTATGATAAGTACATGATAGTAAAACATATTTTTTTTTTAAAAAAGAATTAATATATGAAAATTGTGCATGCCACGAGAAAGAAATAGTGAAATAGGGGTAATAGTAGTAGTAGTAGTAGTAATAGAAAGAATCAATGTAGTAAAAGCATTCACTCATATGATTCATGCATCATGCAATGCAACCATATTACTAATTTACTACTACATATACTTTGGTCTTCCACACAATTCTTCTTCACTGCTACTACTAATTATGATTATGAGATTATCTGTAAAAGAATCTTTTCTTTTCAATGTCTTCTGCAACACCACAATATGCAATACTCATTTCCTCACTTACTCTTCCCCTCACATTTTTCTGCACTCATTTCTACTACTACTACTACTACTAGTAAATAAAAAACTTACTTTGCACTTTATGTGGAGTCTTCGTTTAAAATTAAAAACACACTACACTCCATTAATTAGGGGTTAATAGTTCATTACTATAATCAACCACTCTTACATGGGGTAGCACCCGAACATCCCCAATATATAGTTCTTCAAATAATTCAGATTCACAACAAAAAAAAAAACAATCAATTTAGTGACCTCAATCTACGACCGCAATAGCGACCGCAAAACGCGGTCGCTAATCTGTTACCAATTTTGCGACCGGATTTCTCTTGTCACAAAATAGTGACCGAAATTGCGACCCAGAAAAGAGGAAAAAAAAAAGAAGACACATTTAGCTACCGCTCATTTGCAGTCGCAAGTTTTTCTATTTTTTAAAAATGTTTTATAAAAAATAAATACTCTAGCGACCGCAACATGCGGTCGCTACGTTTTTTTGACCATTTTTAAATTTCTTTTTATTACTTTTTAATATATATATATATATTCTTTTCTAATTTTTAAATTTAGTTGATTAATATTTTTCCTTAAGCTTTTTAATTATTATATTTTATTTTATCTTATTATTTAAATACTCCATTTATTCCAATTAACTTAATTATATTTAGTTATTTTATAAGTTATTATTTAATATAATTTTATAAATTAACTATTAAATAATACTAATAATCATATAATAAAATTTATTTTATTTTGAAATTGTTATATAAATATTTATTTTTTATATATATACAACTTTATAATAAATAATTAAATTTATATTATTATTCTTAAATAATATTAATTATATATTGAGATTTATTATTTTTAGTTGAAATATATTTTAATAATTTCATTATTTTCTAATAATTAAATATTATAATATAATTAAATAATTTTAATAATTTCATTATTTTATAATAATGATATTTTAATAATAATATTATAATATAATTAAATAATTATTTTTATTCTTATGTAATAATTAAATTTGTTATTTTTAATTGAAATTTATTTTATTTACTCTTATATACTATATTCCATATTTATTATATTTTGAATTTATTAAGAATTTATTTCTATAAAGTTTATTTTATTAAATTCATAATTTAATTTAATTAATTTTATTTAAAATTTATTAAATTAATTAAAATAATTTATTAAGTAAAATTTGTTTAAAAAATTATAAAGTATATAATAAAATAAATTAATTAATAATGAAACTATATTAAGTATTAATTAATTAAAAATATAAATAATTAAATAATTAATATTAATATAATTTATTAAATAAATCAACACTAAATTTATTTTATTATTTATCAAATTGATTTTAATTATTCTATTACGTTTTAATCAATATATAGTATGCATTACAATATAAAATATTAAACATGAGTTAGCACAATGGCACAAATGCATACTTTCCTCTCGTTTACCTGGGTTCGAGGCTTCTTGCCTACAATTTGGAATAGAAATTGTGGAGTTAATCGGTTGTGGGAGGGTGTGGGTTTCGAGTTTCATGGGCATCTAAAATTTTTTTATTTTGAGTTTTTTAGCGACTGGAATACAAAAAATAAAAAAATATTAAAAAAATTTTATTTTTCTCAGCGTCCGCAAAAGCCTTGCTAACGTGGTCGCGGACAGCTTCGACCGCTTTACTGAGCGGTCGCCGCCCAAATTGTAACCAGCTGTATAGCGACCGCAAAAGCTAGGTCGCTGAGGGGTTTTAGCAACCGCATACCCCTCTTAGCGACCACACAGTGAGGTCGCTAAAACTAAAAAATCTTGATTATTAATTATACTCCTATATATAGTAAATAAATGGATCCGAGTATTATCAGATAGAATACTAGTAGTACTACTTAAGATTTAAATTTCAAACTACAATCTCATGGAGTATATAAAATTTAAAACATATGGTAAATGGCAATGAACAAAAGTTAAAGTTATAAACCCTTTATTAAGGCATTTATTTGTTACGTTACGTGCATGGGAATCTGCCCACATTACTGAGATAATTTATTCTTAAAATACTGTAGTAGAAGTAGAGGTAATCACGTGAAGTTGCTAGGAAATGTAAAATTCCTACGGTATTTTGTAGGGGTGGGTGGGTATCCATGCATTGATGCATAGTATTACGGATTTTAGGAAAAAATCCTTCTTACTACTCCCTTTTCTACTTTCCACTTGCTCTCCCCTCTCTCATGCATTTATTATGTTCTTTCTTTTGTCATTATAACTTATTTTTACTACTTACTTCTATTATTCTATACTTTAAAATTTTCAAGTAAAATTGAAATTACACATTAAATAGAATAACTTTGTAATTTAAAAATTGGTAATCTACGAACACAACCTAAAGTAAAATCAGTGAAATAAATTAAAATTCAAAAGACATAGGAAGTTACTTCATATAATATGGTTCTATTTATAAAAAAGAAAAATCTAAGAAAATAATATAATGTTTTACGAAGGACAGAGCCTTAATTAAAAGAATTAGGATTTTAATTGTAGGCCTAAGACCATCTCCACCCATAATGCAAAACCCAAAATATAGTGAAAAAACTGCTCCAATCGAACTGAAAACTCCAACGCAAATTGCGTTTCCGGTGGGCAGATCGGCAATAGAAAACGCATTAATGCATTTCACTGTTCATACTGCAAAAAATTTTATAATATTGAATTTCAGTCCCTGCATTTGTTCTTTCTTTCATTTTTAATCATCCGATTATTGCAAAGTAACCCTTAATAAATTATATATAATTTAATTTTAATTTAAATTTTATTGGGTTTAATTTATTTTTGGGTCAATTCTGTCTCAACTTCAATTCACATCTTTTTATTTGATTGATGTGCTTTAATATTATTTTTTTATATTTATAATTTAATTACTAAGTTTTTATTAATTATTTTTTTTAATTTTAATATAGGGGTGAAATTACAAATTTGATAAATGTAGTGGTAACATATGAAAAGTATATAAAGTAGTAAAAAGAGAATATTTTATGGAATATTTTTTTGGGTTTGAGTTTGGTGTTTTTGGTTGGAGATGAAATACTGTTTAATTTGATAATTTACTGTATTTTGAGTTTGAGTTTAGTATTTTCGATTGAAGATGTCTTCTAACAATTTAAAAAACTACTACTACTACTACTATAATATACTAGTAAAAAGAAAAAGAAGAAAAATGAAAAACCAATAAACAAAGACAAAAACGTCAAAGCTTTGGTAATAAATACCCACTGCCCCGTGCCCTTTTGATTTTATCACTAGTGCTTTTTCTTTCTTGTCAAAAAAACAACAAAGCATCCTCACAAATTCCCCCTCTGTAGGGAGGAATCAATCGTCTTTATCAAGCCAGCCTTTCTCTTCCTCCATTTATGCCACATTGCCACCCACACATTCACTTGTCATCATAATAATTCCAATAAAATAAAATAAACATCCCCTAAAATAAATAAATGAATCCACACATATTATTATACTAATACTCCCTCCGTTTTTAAAAAATTTCAACATTCCTTCATTTTACGCAAGCCAATACACATGTTTAATGCTTAATATCTCAAATTCTGTAAAAGTAAAAATTATAAAAATTTGATATTATAAAACTACGTGATTAGACAAATCCAACAAGATCTCACTTGACTATATTCTATTTTATATAACTGTGTTAAAAGTTAAATCAAAGTTACTCAATAAATAGTAACAACTATGCTAATATTTCATTTATACAAAAACGGAGGGAGTATTATTATTATTAATCAATAGTACATATACAAAGGACTGAAAGGAGTTCTCATCTTCTGATCTACATATATTAATATTTAAATAATAATTACCCGTCTAATCCTGGTACCCTGTCGTGCTCTTTGAAAGCGACGTAAGATAGAGCCTCGCGCCATTGTGGTCTGAGGTCCCACGCGCATCCCACGCGCCACCTATTCCCCCACCGCCCACGTGACTTCATATCACGACACCGCCACCTCAACTACCCCCGGCCCTCGCTTATCCTCACCCGTCGGTGACATGACCAGCGCTCTCCTATTTCCCATTTAAATATTACGAAGTACTATTACTATTACTAGTCTAGTACTATTGTAGTAGAATTTAATCACCACTAAAATTAGTAGTAAATTGAAACATAAATTATATAAATTGAATGGATAATGACAAGTGGCCTAACTGTTCCCTGCACTGTACGCAAATGGTCCGGATAATTACAGTAATTGAAGAATGGGGACGTGCGTACACCCTTCATTTTCATTTTCCTTTTTCCTTTTTCTTTTCATTTAAAAAAATTAAAATTGTGGATATATTTTGTTGACATAATACACACACACTACTATTTGGTGCCGTACTTTTGTCTCTTTCGGGGGTAAAAGAATTTTGGCGGGACTACTCACCACTTCTCCTCATGTCGTTGTCAGTGACGCATCTCAGCCGTCCATCGCCTTTTTTATTTTGGTTTTCCCATCGGTGCCATTATTATTGTACATTTTTCACCACTAACAGCGACATTTGCGCGAGTCCTACTTGTCAGCCTTCCCACTGCACGTGTCCCTTTCCCAGTTTCCACCACCGCTTTCTTACTCTCCCTCACGCGCCGATGCTTATGGAAGTTTCCTTGGAAAAATTCTTCCCATGAAATTAATTTAATTTAATCTTTGGCAAACAACTTTTTTTTTTCTTTCATTAACTTTTTCTTTTTTTGATTTCTTAAAAATAAAATAAAATTTTTCAGGAGAGATTAACGTGGACGCTGGCGGTTTTGGTAGAGTGACAGACGGGGCATGTGTGAATTGCTGAACCGCAGAGAGTGCAGAGGCAGAGATGCCTGCAGGGCAAGAGCAATACGCATGACTCCTCTTTATCACACAATTTGCACTTGTTGCTGTTGCTGTTGTTGTTCCTGGTCGCCGTCGTCGCTGCAATGCACCCGCCGTCGCTGCCGGTGTCGTCGAAGTTGCTGCCGCAGCACGACGACTGAGCTTCTTCTTCGTCGGCGTCGCTGGTGCGTCGTCGCTGGTGGCGGTCGTCTTCGATTTGAGCGATGACTTGTTCCAGATTGCAGCGGAGGGCATTGGCCGTGGCTTCGTTTGTTTGAGCGAGGTCTCGCCATATTTGATTTTCCACGCACAGAGACTTCACTTTTTCTTCGAGAGCGCAGTTGAGCTTTCCCAAGTTTTCGATTTCTTCTTGTTTTGCTCTCAGTTTATTCATTACTCTTTCCTCCACCGCCGCCGCGATTCGCCGGGAGTACCGCTTCCGCCGGTCTTCGATTTCCATTCGCACCTTGTGAGTCTGTAGTTGTTTGAGATCGATTCACGTTTTCAAATGAATTCCTTGATTCATGGAAAAATTTATGTGATGAAATTTGAAAAAAAACTAGTGTTAATTACTCACGTGTTGCGCGATGAACCGATCGATTTCCATCTGCTGCTGATGGATCTGAAATGAGATATCTTCGCCGAGGAAAGTGAATGAACCGGAACGATTAACCGGAGTCTGATTCTGAGCATCACTATGGAACGGGGAAATCAGAGGATTGATAC
Organism: Hygrophila difformis; assembly: GCA_030278955.1. Taxonomy (NCBI): domain Eukaryota; kingdom Viridiplantae; phylum Streptophyta; class Magnoliopsida; order Lamiales; family Acanthaceae; genus Hygrophila; species Hygrophila difformis. The sequence continues at coordinate 28,234,787 of JAOANR010000006.1, read as the reverse complement.
CTTCTCTCGTCCGCTTCCTCAGAATCGGAGAACAAGTTAAACCGCTATCGGACTTCAATGCGGCAACTTTCGCCGGAAAACTACCGGTCGTCGCCGAACCGTACATAGGAACCGCAATTTCCGTCGCCGTCGTCGTTCCTGATAAAGGAGCCAGCACTCCATATCCTACCGGAGCGCCGAACAAATTTCCATTTCCGTTTCCGTTTCCATCAACACCGCTATTCATCACGAATTCTCTGCATCATTCAATCCAAAAACATCAAATTCCATTCCAATTTCCACACCTCGACATTTTCCATCGGGAACAACAAGAATAATTGAAATATGATCATCTTCCTATAATCAAACCGATAAATCTACCTGTTGCTGATAACCTGCGGAGGAAAGAGATTCCGATGCCGAGCTTGAACCGCCATTGGCAGGCGATGTGTTATAATCTAGATTTGGTTGAGGATGAGGCAGTGAAGAGACGTGCAGTTGGTTGTATGACTCTATGGTTGAGCGCCTTTCCGTCTACAATTTGTGAGTAAGTAAATGCATCATATATATATCTATGTATGGCGTGGCCTGTGGTGACTGTGGCGTTTGCTTAATTTGGTTAGTGGAGAGAGAGAAATGAGAGGTGGAGGAAATCGCCACTAAACGAGAGGGAAATTCGAAGGAAAATGCAAAAGGCATGCATTTATATATATAGAAGAAATCCTCAAATCCAACCCCCAAGCGAAGCGCTCCCAGTCCCATTCACGCTGGGTCCGACCCGGACTCCCCATGGGGTAACCCTTTCTGGTATAAACGGGTTCGGATCTTTCCCAAAAACACCCACTTCATTATTACTCCATATATAAAATCTCGCCTTTTTCATTAATTTTGTTTCCTTACAGAACATACAAAAGTTACAGCGTCACTGCGTCAAATTGTTGTTACAACTTACAACTCAGTCATTTCTTTTTCATATGAGGACCAAAATTTACCTAAAACAAACAAACTAAGTTATGGAAAAGGAAACGTTACACAAATTATAAAGAGAAATAAGATTTAAATGATTATTCCTTTGTTTGTAATCTGGCGGTATCCGTAATTAGATTTAAGAAAAGTATATTTGAGCTCAATTTAATAGGGTAATTAGATGGGTCAACTCTAAATATAGGGAGAAAATCACATTCAATAATAGAAAAAGAAACTTTTGGAGATGAACTTTTTTTCGTATATATAAATAAATAATTTTATTACTACAAAATTTTTGTTGGAAAGCGACGGAAACTTTCGTAGCCTAGCGTAAGTATACGACAAACGAAGCGACGATATTGATTTTCTTTTTCGCTTTCTTCCAACAAAATTCATGTAGTGTATCATGTATATTATTCAATCACAAGCTAGATTATGAAAATGTTTGAATGTTTGAATGTGCTTTTAAAAGAACTAAAAAAGAACACAATTTATATAACGCACTTCACAATTTGACTTGTTGAACAACGGTGTTGGTAGAAAAATTTTATTGTTCAACTTTCTATACATGGCAGAAATAAATTATGAAATTACATGCCACACAAATTACAAATGAATGAAGAGAGGCAGCAGAGGGTTGGGTAGACAATCAAACCCAGCATAAAGATTGAAAAGTTTATGAAACTTGGCCACTAAGGTGAAATTAAAATATTTTTAAATATTAATAAAAAAAATAAAGTGATTAGAAAAATTAAGAACATAGGGTGAAATTAAAATATTTTTAATCCTTAATTGAACTTGACCTAATTTGGTGACAAAGCTAATTATGAGCATGTGGTGCATTGTCGCGTCTTCTTGTTGTAACTCTATTTTCAATTTTGATTCTTGAATTTTTAATTCTTGAGTTGATTATATACACATAATTGTGTCCTTGTTTTTATTAATTTATACATTTTTTCCCATATAAATTGGGTTTAAGATACAAAAACGAAAACACCAATAAAGAATATTGATGAGTATGTTGAATTGAATAATGGAATTAATTATTGGCAAAGCTGGCTAAGGCCTCAGTGGGCTGTCACACACACCCCTTAGTTTTTATCATCACAAGTCACAACATTGCCCACCAATATTTTCCACTCGACAATATCCAACTAACTATATATGGAGTATTATTTTTTTTTAAAAAATAAAAAAGAAAGAAAAAAAGATAGACAACTTAAACAATTGAAAGCCCAACAATTAGAAAACATACTCTAAACTTATACTAAATTATCACATACTCCATCCGTTTGTTAAAATTGTAACATTTGCATAGTTGTTAATATTCATTGAGTAACTTTGATTCAAATTTTTAACACAGTTATACAAGATAAAACATAGTCAAATGGGATCTTGTTGGAATTGTCTAATCGTGTAGTTTTAGGATTTCAAATTTTTATAATTTTTGCTTGTACACAATTTGAGATATTAAGTGTTAAAACTGTGCATTGGACAACGTGAAACGCAAGAGTGTTACAATTTTTAAAACACGAAGGGAGTATATGTTAGTATGTATAGACTTGTAATTACTCCATTTTATTCTTCATATTGTCTTAAGTGTTCCAAATAAAAATTTCTGTTAAAGACAAAATATTGTGAATTCAAACTCATTAAATAAAATCTTTTTATTTACATGCAGTCGATCAATTTTAATCTAATGCTCATCTTCATAAATTATAAATGTCTTTTTACCATAACTGTTAGGTCCGTTTTGAGATGTAACCTGTTACCTTGTCCTGTAAATTAGTTCAAACATTTTTCGTGGACACGTTATTCAGTTTAAGATAATGTGCAGCGGAAGAGTAAAAACTGAAAAACGTAAAGAGAACAAACACAAGAATTTGTTAACCCAGTTCGGCCGCAGCCTACGTCTGGGGAATACCAATCCAGGAGTCTCCACTATTTGTTCGAACAGGATCCGCGATCCAAACAATAGTGAATTGAAATCTGCCGAACTCCAATCTCCAAGCAGAGGAATTGTCAGACCAAAACTCTCCCTAGTTTTGGTGAAGATCTCCCCGACCTTGCTTCAATTCCTTGAAGGCTCCCCCTTCAAGTTTCTCTTGGATGAAACCTGTCCGCAGACCCTCATGTAACTATTGTGCGCATGAAACCACGACGAACGCCTTGGATAATCCCCTTGAGTGCTATCGTCACCTTCAACAAAAGGGCAAGTAAACTTTTTGTCGATCCAAGTCTACCCAAGGCTCGGTTGTATATCAATGACCAATCACAATATACAACACGAATGAACTTCTTCACTGTTGAATAAAAACAATAACACTGGCGAAGAAATTCAAAATGCACTTCGATTCAATTGGGAGAAAACTCTTGTTGTGGAAGATGAATCATTCGAAGTTACTTTGCTAGCAAAAGATCAATCCCTATAAGAAGTGCAAGGATCGGCTCTCTATGGAAGGTAAATAATCCTCCTTGTGTACAATCTTTCCATAGTGAGAAGTTTCCATGTTTCCAGGATTAATATATTTTCTTTCCATAAAATTTGATACAAATCTCAGGAAATTCGCAGACAGCTGCTGGGACGATTCTGGAAGATCTGCAGATTTACTTTCTATAAATAGGTTATTCTGGATAAGATTTGGCCGGAGTCCACCGATGGTGTTCGAACATCTTTTGTGAACACATACTGTCAAAAAAGTTCCTAACACTCTCCCCCTTTTTGGCAGGATGTGGACCAGTTACAACTTAATCAAACCGATGTCGAACTTCTAATCATTAAGCATGAAGAACACCATCTAACCTCAACCACCAATTACATCAAGTCCCAACAAAACAAACCTATACTAATGCTCCGTACAAAATATGTTCTATCAGAATCTAGGAGCATGTAAAACGCAAACAGCACTTGGCAACAAAAATAAATAATGATAAGCATCATCACACAAAATATTTTATTACTGGCCCGTGCATAACAATAGTTCATAAAAATTGTTCCAACATAAACAAAGAATAGAAATACCAAAATTATAAAACGATATTACCAATAACTGAGCAGCAGCAGCAACGATCTCCCCCTCAATCATTCATCGGTATGATTAACTTCTCCCCCTCTGGGTCACATCTTGGCCAAAATAGGCCCTTTTAAAGATTACTTAATCTCCAACACATGGTATTTCAACATGGGATCTCTCCCCCCTAAATAATAGCATTCAATCTTGATCATCTCTTTAACCATCTTCTCCATTTGACACATAATAATATCCAAGTGCCTATTTTTCTTGGAGTCATCATCCTTGCACGCCATAAGATCATCATAATGATGAATAAACAATAAGAACAATTTAGATTGTATAAATATAAACACTTATTCCATGAAGACTGCCGACGGTGCAAGGTTCAAGGTCCCTTATAAATGTTCCACATCTGTCCCGGTCAGGAACCTTGATCAGTAAAAGCGTTCTAGTCCAGAGTCCTGACATGTTTCATGAACATAGTGCCATATTCGACCAATCCTTTAATAAAATGATGTCTTTGAATTCCTCTTTCAGATTCAGCCTCAACATTTGATTGTTCCACAGGTGGGGTTCGATCAGGAGTTTGAACCGTTTCCTTGGACTCCCGAGTTTCAGTCTCTTTTGCTTTCACCCGTTCACCTATGATTGTTTGGTGATTCTCCTCATTCTTTTCTTGATTATCACTAGCTTCAACTGGAATGGCCTTAAGAATTTCCCTATTCGGTGTAACTTTCTCAATAATGTTTGAAGATTTAGCCACCCATACTCTTCTGATAGTTATTCTCTTTTTCATTTCTTCATTAGGCCATGACACGGGTCGACCATCAAGTAGATCTTTGATGATTCTTTGACAATGGATGGTCTTGTGTCCTTCCAATTTGCAATATTCACATGTAAGAGGTACTGGGGGTGGTCCTCTTCTTTTTCTTCTTAGACTCTTTGCAGATTGAATAATGTTTCGAGCCTCTTTTCCTATATAGGTCTCCTTGAGCATTCCTCCAGAAACAAATTTGGTCGTGCCTTTATCACCAGATGAAGACCCTTGTGAGGATTGGTATCCAAGGCCTTGTCTATTTCCACTAGGCCTTCCTGCCGCAATTGCATCATCCAACTTGGCTTTGCCTTTGTTCAATCTCGCCAAAGTACCTTCTGCTTTAGCAAGTTTTTCTTTGAGCTCCATCATTTCAACCGCCAATTGATCATGTTTAGCTGAAATTTGGTCTTTATCAACTTGTAGCTGTAGGGTTTCACCTTCCAGTTCAGACACCTTCTTGGACAGATTCTCAAATTTTTTAACCAATTGATATTTTTCATCCGAGAGACTGTTTATTTGCTTCTTGAGGTTCTGATTGACCACTTTAAGTTCCTCGACCTCAGTCAATGAGATTTCTAGTCTCTTAGAGGTTTCATCATATAGTTTAGTTAACCTTGCAATACTATTTTCCTGTTCTCTGTAAGACGAAGAACAAATAGGATTAGTAAAACAAGTATTGACTGAGTTGGGATTATTACCTGGTTCGAACTCTATGTCTGAACCCGAGTCTGAATCCCAGGTGTCTGCACCTATAAGAGCATATTCCACTTCACTAGAGTTGAATTTATTGTCTGAATCCCTGAAGGTGACATGACAAGTTTTCTCATGCTTTAGATTTGCACATTCATCCCTGATATGGCCAAATCCACCACATTCGAAGCATTGGGGTCCTTTGTATTCATCATTTTTTCTTTGATCAAAACTGTCTCCATCCATTGGTTTGGACTTCTTGGATGGACAACTTTTCTTCCTGGCAATGACTTGATTGGGCATCTTGTTTCTCAATAGACGGGTCAACCGCTCTGTGAGCCTAAAGATTTCATTATCATCGCCTCCCTCTACACCATAATCTTCATTGACATCATCACGTGTTTCGACGGGCTGTTTGGACTCCGCGTTAAAAGCAATGCTTTTGACCTTAAATTTGCAATGATCCATATCCCAGGATTGTAGGATTCCCATCAACTCGTTAACCTGCAAGGTGCCATAATCTTTGTACAACTCCAAGGCAGCAATTTTTGCATTGAACCTTTCAGGAAGCGTACCAATGATTTTACCTACAATTTCCTGTTGAGAATACACTTTTCCAAGCTGAAGGGCTTGGTTTGTTAGATCACGAATTTTACAAATATATTGACCAACAGTTTCATTCTCATCCATGCATAATTTATGAAATTGAGATTCAATAGTGATGAGACGAGACTTTTTTTACCGGGGCCATACCCTCGTAGGTATTGGCAAGTGTAGTCCAAGCATCATATGCAATTTTACAACCTGCAATAAGTCGATATTGATCTCTTGTGATAGCATTGTGAATGGCATAAATGGCTTTGGAATTTCTCGTTGCATCAGTCCTTTGTTTTTTATGCCACTTAGATCTGGGCTTGGTAACTTGAATTCCATCCTCTTGTTCGATCATTGGTGGTTGATACCGTGTCTAAATGGCATCCCATATTCCATCATCAAGTGACATCATAAAGGATTCCATCTGATCTTTCCAGAATGTATAGTTTGATCCATCCAGCAAAGGAGGTCTATTAATCGATCCACCTTGGTTGTCCATCTCGTCGATCCGGATCTCGCTCGAGAGCGTGTGGCTCTGATACCAATTGTTAGGTCCGTTTTGAGATGTAACCTGTGAACTTGTCCTGTAAACTAGTTCAAACACTTTTTGTGGACACGTTATTCAATTTAAGATAATGTGCAGCGGAAGAATAAAAACTGAAAAATATAAAGAGAACAAACACAAGAATTTGTTAACCCAGTTCGGCCGCAGCCTACGTCTGGGGGATACCAATCCAGGAGTCTCCACTATTTGTTCGAACAGGATACGCGATCCAAACAATAGTGAATTGAAATCTGCCGAACCCCAATCTCCAAGCAGAGGAATTGTCATACAAAACTCTCCCTAGTTTTGGTGAAGATCTCCCCGACCTTGCTTCAATTCCTTGAAGGCTCCCCCTTCAAGTTTCTCTTGGACGAAACCTGTCCGCAGACCCTCCTCTTCAAGATGTATCTATTGAGCGCATGAAACCACGACGAACGCCTTGGATAATCCCCTTGAGTGCTATCGTCACCTTCAACCAAAGGGCAAGTAAACTTTTTGTCGATCCAAGTCTACCCAAGGCTCGGTTGTATATCAATGACCAATCACAATATACAACACGAATGACCTTCTTCACTGTTGAATAAAAACAAGAACACTGGCGAAGAAATTCAAAATGCACTTCGATTCAATTGGGAGAAAACTCTTGTTGTGGAAGATGAATCATTTTTTTGGTAAATAGTGACACTCATGTGTCGGCAAAGGTGTGTGGGAGCCCAAACCACACAAATTACAAAGGGGTATAAAGGGGAGGGATAGGGGGCCGGGTGGGGATCGAACCCCCAACCTATGGTTGGGAGAAGGGGGACTTGACCACTGGAGTAAATCTCCAACCTGGAAGATGAATCATTCGAAGTTACTTTGCTAGCAAAAGATCAATCCCTATAAGAAGTGCAATGATCGGCTCTCTATGTAAGGTAAATAATCCTCCTTGTGTACAATCTTTCCATAGTGAGAAGTTCCATGTTTATAGGATTAATATATTTTCTTTCCATAAAATATGATATAAATCTCAGGAAATTCGCAGACAGCTGCTGGGACGATTCTGGAAGATCTGCAGATTGACTTTCCATAAATAGGTTATTCTGGATAAGATTTGGCCGGAGTCCACCGATGGTGTTCGAACATCTTTTGTGAACACATACTGCCAAAAATGTTACTAACAATAACATTTTCATTTTCTACCATGCCCAACCGCGAAATACACCACAAATTGATTTTAATTCTCGAATAATCTTAGATAACATCAAATGAAAAATTCTGAATAGCCTTTTGAAGGATTAGAAAAATAATAAAAGGACATGCTAATTAACAGGTAACATTGGGTGTATAATTTGAACTGATATACAATGTAATTTGATTTGTTGAGCCAAGCGTTGAAATCAACATATTTATTATATATTAAATGTGATTGTTATTGACGTTGTTGTGATAAATATCAATGAATAGTTAATTACTAGTATTACCCGCCGCGCGATGCGCGGGAAGAAAATTTACATGAATTTTAAAGTTTCTTTTTATTTAAAGATTCAATGAAAAAATATATTATGTTTACGAATTGAATGAAAGACAATGTAGAAAGTAAAATAGTTGAGAATCGAACCAATAGATAAAAATTTAACCTCAAAGCCTTTTTTTCGTTCTATATCAATGAAAGAAAGGCTTTAACTTCAAAGTAGTACTCATCATATTTATAGTATGGAATGGCAATCATTGTTGAAACATCTACTTGAATCCATAATTCATTAAAAGAAATAAATCAATGCTGGATACATGGCTGATTAAGATCGCCCAGGTTGGATGTTATTTGATGCGGTTCTTGACCAAGCATCATAGTTTGGCGGTTAAGACCTTTTATGGGATCCGCCCCCACTGCTACTACCCGCAGATTTAAAGCTTCAAAACTATGATGATAAAACAAACAATAACAGTTATGAGAGCTTCAGTTATATACAAAATAGGGCGGTGGTGTTAATAGAAAAGATCAAAGCATCGGTTTAAAAGTACAATACATCACAGTAAACTGAAAAAAGAAAAACAGGGTCAAAGAAATGTAGGAAGCTGATGGATTCTATAAATATCATTATAATAAATTTAAAAAAAAAAACAGAAAATGATAAGTCAACTGCACTTAAAATTATGAAAATTCGGGTGTCCCACGTCATCTTCAAGTATACATTACAAATATGATCAGAAACACCACATATATAGTTGATTAGAAACATGGGAGCCATAACATTGAAGGGATTAATTGAGAATAGAATTAATTTAACCTTTTGGGATTATTGACTAAAAATTAGGCTAGTGGTTTTAGGCGAGACATTTTGCATATAATTTTAGGTTAATACATGGATTTAAGTGTAAATTGAATATTATTTATATGCATAAATAAATTTCTAATATAGATTCATTATTCACCACAAATAAATAAAATATCGTATTTGTAAAAATTATAGTAATAGTTGAAGGGCTAAATTACATTAATTATCCTTTATTTAAGGGGTAATTTATTCATTTCCATTGATCATTTCCTCTTTTACGATTATTCTTTGCTCTTTCCATAATCATTTCATTGTCTATAGTGAACATTTCATTTTTGTATTTCCAACGGATATCAATATAATCAATGTAAATTAATTTAATCAATGGAAATCAATTATCCCATCATCTTTGCTTTATTTATGGGGTAATACTTAGTTTCTATTTTTTTTATTTGATATTGTGTTTTCAAAATACAGATAAATTTATAAGGAAAGATTTAGTTGAAATATAAATAAAAATAATTTGATAGACAAATTATATTCAATATCCTAAATATTTTATTTCCCTCCATCATCCTCATTGTATAAATTCCACATCTACTTTCCCCATCACCGCAAATCTCACTTGCACAAATAAATAATTAATACATATTACATATATATTTTATTACCATCATGATTTTTCCATCATGATTTTATTACTATATAATTAATAATACATATTTTATTTTTCTGGCTAAATTAGATTTAATCCGTGCTATATTTTTGGCATATTAATTTTCTCATCATCATTTTCTATTATTAATTAAACCCAAAAATTATGCACCTAAATTGAACAGCCGGGATCTCTTTCCAAATTATTGAAGGTGGCCAATACGGTATCAAATTATTTAATATATACATAATAAAATAAATTTGCGATGATTAACATAAATGTCAACCATATCTTTATGAAATATATCGGATACAATAATTTATATCTATAACCTCTTTTAATTTGGTAGAAATAACACTAAATGATAACAGATTTTCAATAAAGTTTATAATTAGTTATCTAATATTATAAGATCTACCAAACGATATATAGTAAATATACAGAATTAAAGTAAATTTTTATTTTTTGACATGATTTTTAATTATCCAATTAGAAATAATGTTTCCCAAATTACACCCTTTAATCATGGGATTATTTCATTCTCTATTAGTGCACAAGATTTAAATATTTATGATTTTTGGATCTAATAAAGTAACACACATTTTTTTAAATTTAAAATCGCATATTTAGAATGGTTTATTTTTAAAAAAATTACATATTCTAATATTTAGTTTAAATTTTTCATTTGATTAATATTTAATTTCCAAAATATGGATATATTTAGTTGCCAATATAAATAAAATGATTTTAAAATATGGATATACTTATATGAAAAGATTTAGTTGCCAGTATAATTAAAACGATTCTAAAATAAGAATATATTTAAATAACTACCTAATATTAAATCATCACAATATTTCTATAACTAAAATGAATCACAATAAATTGATTCTAAAATGATATGTTCAATGATTCCATTTAAAAATGTAGTATCTATATTAAATCATCACAATATTTTTTTCAAAGTTAATATTATAATACACTTATTATTGCTATAATTAGTCAATTGCTATAATACAAATTCTTTTAGAATTTAAATATAATATTTTAATTTAAAGCAATGATGATTTAACATTGTCATATTTAACTTGTAAGGACCAATAAATGTTATAATAAAACTTAATGTTAGTAAAAAGTCAATTAAAATTAATGACATAATAAATTCATTGTTGAAATCATTTCATTATTTATTTATATTAAAAATTTTCATTTTGTGAAATTGAGAATACAATCCCATAAAATCTAACAATGAAGGGATTATTTGAGTATAGAATTAATTTCACTTTTTGAGATTATTGACTAAAAATTAAGCTAGTGGTTTTAGGCTGGAAACTTTTGCATATAATTTTAGATTAATATATGGATTTAAGTGTAAATTGAATATTATTTATATAAATAAATAAATTCCTTATATGGATTCATTATTCAAAACAAATAAATAAAATATCGTATTTGTAAACATTATAGTAATAGTTGAAGGGCTAAATTACATTAATTATTCTTTATTTAAGGGGTAATTTATTTATTTCCATTGATCATCTCATCTTTTACGATTATTCTTTGCTCTTTTCATAATCATTTCATTGTCTATAGTCAACATTTTATTTTTGTTTATCCAATAGAAATCAATTTAATCAATGTAAATTAATTTAATCAATATAATAAATGGAAATCAATTACCCATCATCTTTGCTTTATTTATGGGGTAATAATTAGTTTGCATTTTTTTATTTGATATTATGTTTTCAAAATACGGATAAATTTATAAGGAAAGATTTAGTTGCAATATAATTAAAAATTATTTTTTTTGGGTGAACATTAAAAATCATTTCATACACAAATTATATTCAATATCTTAAATATTTTATTTCCCTCCATCATCCCCATTGTAAAAATTCTGCATCTGCTTTCCGCATCACCACAAATCTCATTTGCACAAATAAATAATTAATACTTATTACATACATATTTTATTACCATATAATTAATAATACATATTTTATTTTTCTAGTTAAATTAGATTTAATCCGGTATATTTTTGGCATATTAATTTTTCCATCCATAAATAACTTCCTAATATGGATTCAGTATTCACCACAAATAAATAAAATATTGTATTTGTAAAAATTATAGTAATAGTTGAAGGGCTAAATTACATTAATTATCCTTTATTTAAGGGATAATTTATTTATTTCCATTGATCATCTCATCTTTTACAATTATTCTTTGCTCTTTCCATAATCATTTCATTGTCTATAATCAACATTTCATTTTTTTGTTTATCAAATGGAAATCAATTTAATCAATGTAAATTAATTTAATCAATATAATCAATGGAAATCAATTACCCCATCATCTTTGGTTTATTTATGGGGTAATACTTAGTTTCCATTTTTTATTTGATATTGTGTTTTCAAAATACGAATAAATTTATAGGGAAAGATTTAGTTGCAATATAAATAATAATCATTTGATAGACAAATTATATTCAATATCCTAAAAATTTTATTTCTCCATCATCCCCATTGTAAAAATTCTGCATCTGATATTTATTATCTATAACCTCTTTTAATTTGATATTAATAACACCTAAATGGTAATAGATTTTCAATAAAGTTTATAATTAGTTATATAATATTATAAGATCTACCAATTAAAGTAAACTATCATTTTTAACTATCAAATTAGTAATAATGATTTTCAAATTATAAATTTAGGCTAATAAATGGATTTAAGTGTAAATTGAATATTATTTATATAGATAAGTAAATTCCTAATGTGGTTTTTTTATTCACCACAAATAAATAAAATATCGTATTTGTGAAAATTATAGTAATAGTTGAAGGGCAAAATTACATTAATTATTCTTTATTTAAGGGTAAATTTATTTAAGTCCATTGATCATCTCATCTTTTACGATTATTCTTTACTCTTTCTATAATCAATTCATTGTCTATAGTTAATATTTCATTTTTGTTTATTCATTGGAAATCAATTTAATCAATGTAAATTAATGTAATCAATATAATCAATGGAAATCAATTACCCCGTAATCTTTGCTTTATTTATGGGGTAATACTTAGTTTCCATTTTTTATTTGATATTGTATTTTCAAAATATGGATAAATTTATAAGGAAAAATTTAGTTGCAATATAATTAAAAATCATTTTATAGACAAATTATATTTAATATCTTAAATATTTTATTTCCCCATCATCCCCAATGTAAAAATTCTGCATCTGCTTTTCCCATCACCGCAAATCTCATTTGCACAAATAAAATAATTAAGAAATATTACATACATATTTTATTACCATCATGTAGCTGAATATTTGTTTAGTTGCCAATATAAACAAATGACATTATATAGTATATAATGGGGAAGTGAAATGTCTCAGATATAGAAATAAAAATCTTTTCATAAAAAAAGTATACGAATATCTTTATTAATTGTAATAGATATGTATAAAAATCTTTTGATAATCAATGTAAATCAATTACCCCATCATCTTTGCTTTATTTATGGGGTAATATGTAGTTTCCATTTTTTATTTTATATTGTGTTTTGAAAATTCGGATAAATTCATAAGGAAAGATTTAGTTGCCAATATAAATAAAAATCATTTGATAGACAAATTATATTCAATATCCTAAAAATTTTATTTCCCTCCATCATCCCCATTGTAAAAATTATGCATCTGATATTTATTATCTATAACCTCTTTTAATTTGATATTAATAACACCTAAATGTTAACAGATTTTTAATAAAGTTTATAATTAGTTATCTAATATTATAAGATCTACCAATTAAAGTAAACTATCGTTTTTAACTATCAAATTAGTAATAATGATTTCCAAATTACACCCTTTAATTATGGGATCATTTCATTCTCTATTAATGTACAGGATTTAAATATTTATGATTTTTTGATCTAATAAAGTAACATACATTTTTAAAGTTAAAAAACACATTTTAGAATGGTTTATTTTAAAAAATACATATTCTAATATTTAGTTTTCATTTTTTTATTTAATATTTAGTTTCCAATATATGGATATATTTAAATGGAAAGATTTAGTTGTCCAATATAGATAAAATCCATTTAAAAACATAGTATCTATATTAAATCATCATAATATTTTTGCCAAAGTTAATATTATAATTAATAAACTTATTGCTATAATTAGCCAATTGATATAATACAAAATTTGTTAGAATTTAAATATAATAATTTAATTTAAAGCAGTGATAATTTAACATTATCATATTTAACTTGAGAATAGAATTAATTTGATATTAATCAATCATTGAATGGAGTAATTGAGAATAGAACATGGATAAAAATGATATAGACAAATTCGAAACTCTTTTATTGAATAAAATACAAAAGATTCTGATAAAATAATGTTATAACAAATAAACTCATCCAATTATTTACACTCGGTAACAAATCTTCCACAAAAAGAACAACCAAACAATTAATTTATTCTTTTATGATTATGAATATTCATTGGCTCTTCATCCATTCAAAATGCTCTTCGTCATTTGAGTTTGTACTATCGCTGTTCCAATAACTGTCACCAAAACAAAACAAAAAAAAATATTAGAAAAAAAAGGGGAGAAAGAGGCATGAAATTGAATCATAAAAGCTATAAAATGGTGGGGAGATGTATTTGTCATAGAAGAAGATGTCACAACAATTGATTTAATCTTTTATGATTATGAATATTCCTTAGCTCTTCATCCATTCAAAATGTTCTTCGTCACTTGAGTTTGTACTCTCGTTGTTCCAATAACCGTCACCAAAACAATAACAAAAGAAAACAAAGATATTAGCAAAAGAGAGAAAGAGACATGAAATTGAATAACAAAAACTATAAAATGGTGGGAGATGTATTTGTTAAATGGAACAAAAGCTATAATATTGGGAGAAATGTTAGATGAAGATGTAATGATATGATTTTGAGGTGGGTTATAATACACATATTTATAGGAGGAAGGGAATAAATGAGATGCAGGTTTAGTATAGAAAGATTATTGGAGCATGGTCCATGGCAATTTTGTAATTATCATCGATGTGGAGCACGGTCCAGTGGCAGGACCTTAAATAAGTTAGTGTGTGAGAGAGAGTGTAAAAAAATGGATTTTGTGAGGGGCAAAAGTTTGGGTGGGAAAGTGTGTGTGTGTTAGACTATTTTGTTTTATATTATTATATAGATAATTATAGATGTAGTAAACTAATGGTTATAGCAGCTAAAACATAATGGTATGTACGGAAAATAATTAGAGTTAAGAGTTAAATTAAAGGTTTGAATTTTGGAATTAGTGGGATAAAATAGTTTTAAATTGAAATAATTTTGTAATGGTGTTTGATTTTAGAGTTTAAAATTAGAGTATAGAAGTTGGACTGTTGGAGTTTGAAAAGCTAAAAATCATGAAAATGTGCGTTATGAGTTTAGAGTTTAAAAATTACCCCATCTGTCCCAACTACGATGTCATGTTTGACTTCTACGAATGATACAATTTATTTTTTAACTGACAATATCTCAAAATATATACAAGTAAAAATTATGTAAAATATAAATTCTAAAACTATATGATTAGACAAATCTAACAAAACCGAACCCGGCTATTTTTTCCAAATATATACTTACAATAAAACTGAGTCAAAGTTGAACAATGAATAGTGTCAACAAGTCAAACCAGACATTATGTGGGACGAAGGGAGTAAAATTTAACTGTTACTGAAATTAGTGTTTATAAGTTTTTAAGCTATTTTTATTATATGTTTCAAAAGTTAAACATTAAACACTTGAATTTTTTTCCAAACGAAAGCCAATGATAAAAAAACTATCCCGTCTCAGTTGAATTGTATTGTTTGACTTTTTGAGAGCGTTCATTGTTCTACTTTAATTCAATATTATTGTAATTATATATTGGGAAAAAAATAGTCGAGCCTGTCAGCTTGATCTTGTTAGATTCGTTTAATCATATAATTTTAGAACATATATTTTACATAATTTTTAGTTTTATATATTTTGAGATATTAACGATTAAAAAAGTGCATTGGTTTGTATGCATAAATAAATAAGACATTTCAAGTAGGACAGAGGGAGTATTATTTTCATTACATTCAGTATGGTGCTGATTCAGCAACCTACCCAAATTCTTATATATCCATGCAATATTTCATATTTTCATGTACTATTACGATCATGATCTTACCGAATAAGTTTTATTAGCCTCTTTTCTATATAAAATTGCCTACATAAGAGTTTAATAAGATTCAACCTAAGAGTTTATCCATATAAAACGTAACAAACAGGGCCTAACTGTTTGGTTAGTAATAGGAAGCTTTTCGGGGTTTTCTTTTCGCAAGAATAATATTGTAAGTTTAGAATGTGAATTGGATTAAAAACATAAATATTTGAAGGACAAGGAAATTTACATAATTTTTTGTTAAAAAAAAAATTGTGTCTCTAGAGAAGAAAATTAAAATCGACAACCAGGCAGATAGGCAGCAGCAAATTCAGGGAACAAATGAGCAAAGTAAAAGCAACTTATGCAACATTTCTTTTTTAATTTCTTTTGTTTTTTTCAAAGAAAAAGGGATTTATTATGCAGGTCGTTATTATTATGTCTGAAAATTATAAAACTCACATGATACGTCTGCCCAATGTCGTATTGAGTAATGTACAATAAATAAAATAATGGAGATAAAAATGATGGTGCGTTATGGTTATGAGTCAGACAGTACAAACTGACCCTCTGGATCCTAATAATAATAATAATGTACCTATACGTAATTAAATTACAAACCTCTATCTATGCTATGCAACTTGCAACAACATTTCCCTACTCATTTTCCATTTTTCTTTTACTTTTTGTCAAGTTTTTAGATTAGAGAAAGCAAAGCTCGGAAATTTATCGGGTATGTATTGGTGAAGTATATTTTTAAATTTCTACCTATTTTTTCATGTGAAATGAAGAGTCTTTTAAATTTATTTTGAAGGTTAAGGCTGAACTCGAGTTACTTGTGATTTGGGTCTATATATATTTTTAAAGTGATTCTCTTTATTTTCAAGAACTTCAATTCAAGATGTGGAAGCTCATACCACTCAAACTCGGCGATTATTCCCTTTATAGTACTTTGTTATCCAACGTATGCTATAATTTATGGAAAAGGAAGAATTCTCCAATAAACCAAATCAAAAAGAAAGAAAGTTTTGGTCCAATCATTTATGTTGGTCTTCTCAATGAGAGACAGATGATATTCCAACATGTGACCTATATATTTATATGAAATTATGTTTTGTTACTAATTCTTGGTTGGTTTTATAAAATTTTATACTGTAATTTCATTTTTAGTTTGATCTTTCTTGCTTTTTCATTTTTGAAGTTTTGCTTTTTGGTTTAGGCAAAAGAGGACATATCATCTCAAGATATAGGCAAAAGCAATTGAACCGGGGATTGACGGTCGTATTACCTTAGAACCTGTTTGCATTGTTTGGATTTTTTATTAGCTTTTGATTTTGTTTTTGGTAAAAGTCATTTTATTTTATTTTTAACTATTTGTATGGACTTTTGGTGAAGTAAAAGTACTAGTTAAATTCTCCTTATGGAAGAGACAATGGGAAGGTTGCTTCTCCATTTTCTAGAAGCCCATCAAAACAACTTTTAGCATTGAAACCACAAAAATTAATGGAAGTTAAATTAAATTATTTATTAAAAAAGGCATAAAATGTAGGAGTATTGAGGATCCAAATCTTAAGGCGGGGTGGGTGATCAACTCCAGGCCCCTTGAGTCCATCATTAATAGTGAAGTTATAAGAAATGAAATACTACTACACTACTAGCACCGGAGCAGCTTTTTATTTGGGTGTGTTTGGTTGTTGGTAGATTTACCAGCATATAGTGGATTGAGTGAACATATTCTCTCACAATTCTTTCTCCAAATCTGCTATCTGCTATCGGATCCGCTGACTTCTAAACATTCCCTTTATGAACATGCATAGGGAAACATGTTCATGAACAAATTTCAAGATATAAATTAATGTTCCCATCCAATTTTCCTTAACTCCATTATTGCTGCCATCATAAGTTTTTACTACTACAACCCAACCGCACTCGCTATTAAAAGCCCAAAACCACTACCACTATTTTTTTTAAGAAGAAAAAAAAAAAAGAAAAAGAAGTGACTTTATTTATTTACTTTTTTCTTTTTTATGGGTCAAGCAAAAAAATTTACTCAACTATAGTGTACAGAGTACAGGTGAACCACTCTCCATGAGGTGTACGGTGTACTGTGTACATGTGATGTGTAAAAGATACGTAGATGTCTTTGAATATCTAATAAATGTCATTTACAAATCGCAATTCAAATTGGTGCCTTAGAAGTCTCAAATGTAAATAATATTTAGGATTGAGAATTTGACTTGAAATTTTTTAAGTTATTGACAATGAGCTTAGCTTTAAATTTGATCATCAGGTCTTTGGATTGAATTTATTTATTAATTTAAAAATTATAAATAAATAGAGTAATATATTTAAAAATATTAAATATTATATATAAATATATAGGATTTATGGTTTAAAAACCGTAAAAAAGATTTGCAACCGTCGGTTTATGGTTTATAAAATACTAAACCAAACCATGATTTTTTAAACCGTAAATCAAACCAAACCGTAAGAAAATGATTTGGGCTGGTTTTGCTTACGGTCCGAACTATATTTAGATCACCCCTACTTCTTATGGTTGTTTTTATTAATAATAAGAGTAGTCCATTTTGGATTGATGGATTACATAGTAATTAGTCATTAAATAGAGCCAGCTAAAAGTTTAATTTGCATGTTTGAAGGTATAATAAGGTGGATGGTAGGGGTGTAAACGAGCCAAGTCGAGCCCGAATAGTGGTAAGCTCGGCTTCAGCTCATAAGAATTCGAGTCAAGCTTTGACTGAGCCGAGCGTTGACCGAGCTTTGACGAATTCGAGCCGAACTCGAACACTATCATTTTCATTCTCTCATAATTTATAAAAAAAATTATATTTTAATATATTGCATATATTTAATTATATTTTTTTTAATCTACATATTTAAATAATTTAAAAAATATATATTTATTAATAATATATTTATAATTTAAAAATTAAAAGATATAAACAATAATAACACTTATACTTTTAATATTTTATATAATTTATATATTTACTAATAAATAAATATGTGTATAAAAATAAATCGAGCCTATATATTATCGAGCTTTTGGCCCGAATACTAGTTGGCTCGGTTTGAGATCATGAGTGTTACGAGCCGAACTCGAGCTCGAACCGAGCCATCTCGAGTCGAGCTTGAATCGAATTTTGGCGGAGCCGAGCTCGAATAATTCACGAGCATATCAGTCTTATTTACACCCCTGTGGAATGGACTGACGCCTGACAAAGACTCACCAACAGGACATGACAGTTGATAGATATGCACTGTCATCAAGCTAAGGACGATGGTTATTATTGGAAAAAAGACCAATATAATCATTTTTTTTTTACAAAAAAGGCAAATTAGTCAATTTTTTTTTTAAATTTTTTTGCTCAATTGGTCCGCTATATATACTAATTACGTCCCAATCGGTCCCCCACTCACTAATTATGTCCTAATTACATATTTTTGGCCAAATCAATTTTTTTTCTTCCAAAAATCTATATTGGTCCGTTATTAATTTTTGACCCTTTCATGCAGTTCAATGCACATTTCAAACCACTAATAACTCAAATTTGATATAAGTAAAAATTCTTAAATTTTGATATTTATAAACTACACGACGAGATGAATGTAACAAGATCCTATTTGGCTAATTTTAACTTGTATATCTATGTTTAAACTTTAGGTCAAAACAAGTGTGTGAATAGTAGCAAATTAGATAATGTAGTTATTAAAAAAATGGAGGGAGTATATCGCAATTGGTCTTCATTTTATAGAGAAACACCCAAAAGTACATAACTCTAAAAGAAGATCTACCGTGATACCTTTTGACCAGAACTCCGAGGCATCCAGCGAAGGTATTGTCCAATCCGATGCGAGAATGAGCTTTATTATTATTATTATTATTATTATTATTATTATTATTATTATTATTATTATTATTATTATTATTATTATTATTATTATTATTATGTGACATTGTGGTTTTTTTTGTGGATTATCTATATAGGCCTTGTTTGGCAATTGACTATTAGCTGTTAGCTGATAGCTGGTCAATCAACTGTTTGTATTTAGATGATTCAGTTAACTGGTTTGACTTGCTGATTAGGTTATTGTTATATAAAAGTGTTTGGTAAGAATTAACTGATAATGAATAACTAATTCGGGTGAAAAGACAAATAAGGACATGGTTTATTTTATTAGTATTTAAAATTTGTTTGAAAAATATTTTAATTAATAATCATTGTAATATCAAGAAATAATAATAATATTATATTATTATTTAATTATTATTATTATTAATTGATCTGAAAATATTTTAATTAATAATCATAGTAATAGTATATTATTATTATTATTATTGATATTGTTATTATTTAATTAATGGATTAATTATAGAGGACAAGTGTTGATTTTTTGTTGGGCATAAGAGGAATGGACGGAGATGGAAGGGAATTTGGACATTAATGATGAGGATAAAAGTGTAATTTTATTAATTCTATCAATAATCTGCTTGAAAACGCAGGAATTTCCAGCGGTTTGGAAATTAGCTTATTTGCTACAATAAGCTAATTTTATTTCTTGTTTACCAAACACTCATTTTAGCTTATTAATTGGTCAAACTAGGTAATTCACCCTCAAAAAGCTATTTTTATACCAAAAAGCTAGTTGCCAAACACCCTCATAAGCTATGGCCATTATAGTGTTTCTGTAGTACTTAGTTAGTTTACAGTCTGATGAGGGTTTATTAGGGCTACACAATGGGGTAAGTAACTAAATGCTGTGTTGGCCCTCACTCACTCTACCGCCAAGTTTGATTAGTCAAATCCAATCCGACCTGACCTCAGCTCATGTCCTCCAACCATAACTGATACTAGTAAGACTTACCTAACCAACTTTAACAAGTTTCATGTGACCTCACTCATTATTTATACTAGTATAAGTCCTTGATTCACCCAGTGTCCCAGTCTTGTTTTTGCTGCTCCCTAGGGCCTTTCTTTAAAGCTAAAATTAATGCTAATTTCAATAAGTACCATCCTTGTAATAAATAAGTACTACTACTATAAATACTGGTGTTAGTAGAGTACACCCAATAATGCACGTTGTACAACAGTAGAAAATTCCGTCTGTCTTGAGTTGTGCTCATTCTAGAGAATAGGGAATTAAGGATATGATGGGTTTATTGTTTGTATTCTGTTCTGTACTGTAATGAATAAAATAAACTTAGAATTATTTATAAGATCACAATGCATGCATGGCCCATTCAACAAAAATGGGCTTGGTTCGATCCAGTAAAGGCTTTTCCAGTTGGGTTCCAGGGGAGGCAAGTAGACTTGGCAATTGGCATCCTCATCAAACATTTGTACAGTGAGTCAAAGCCCTCCAATTTTAAAGAATTATTTAGGGTTTGGGCCCTTCTCAAAACAAGTAAGAAACCCATTTGCTGGGAAATTGGATTATTATTATTTTTCATTCAATATATTGAAGCCTACTTCATAAAATGGGCTTGGCCCAATCCATTAAGAGGCTTATTAGTACGTATACTCAACTGATGTGATAGACGTGGCGGCATACGATTGGTCTGAGTGTCGGAGCTCTTTTGGATGAGGTGGAGGATAAGTTGAAATTTCCCCAAATCGAAATAGATTGGGGATTTTGCGTTTCATACCCAAATCATAAACCCTATCAAGACAATCTGGGAAGCCATTCCGATCCAATTCTGCCATTTTGTTGTTTCCAATGGGCACATCTTTAGTTTCCATTAGTCAATCTCCCTTTGGTCTGAGAACAAAGCCCTTTTCCAGCAGTTTTACTGGTGTTTCGGTTTCAGGGATTGGGTTTTCCAGTAAATCTTTGGCTTTAACGCGCCGTGATGGAGTTTTTGTCGCCAAAGCTTCGGTTGCGACCGAGGAGAGGACCGAGACAAAGGCTGCGGTGATCAGGATCGGCACTCGGGGAAGGTGTGAGATTCCTTCTGCTGACATTTTAGTTTTCTGTGCTAGACTTGATAGTTTCCTTGGTACTTGGTTGACTTCTTATTTAGGAGTTAGGAATTGACTTTATGCTTCTTGATCGATAATGTGTCTCCACTCCGAGTGATGGGCTAATCGCCCTCCCTCGTAATTCTAAATACTTAAAACGGAAGAAAGAATGTATCACATTCTGGAATTCTTAATGTCTTAATGCTATTGCTATGGTGAAGTTTGGCTTAGTTTGATGCACAGTATCTAATGTGACATCTTTAAAGTTTAAACAATAGCTGGTTAAGTGATGGAAATGGGAATATGGGATTGTGTTTCTATGTAATTCTGAGAAACATACGCTTAAAAGTGGGTTCTTGATTTTTTGGTTAATGGTTAAATCTTACTACCACTTGTGTAGGACAGTCCACTGGCCCTTGCGCAGGCGTATGAAACCCGAAATAAGCTCATGGAGTCGCATCCAGAGTTGGCTGAGGATGGTGCGATACAAATTGTGATCATTAAAACCACCGGCGACAAGATTTTGAGTCAGCCTCTTGCGGATATCGGTGGGAAGGGATTATTCACGAAAGAAATAGATGAGGCGCTCATTAATAGTGATATTGACATTGCTGTGCACTCCATGAAAGATGTTCCTACTTATCTTCCGGACAAGATTATTTTGCCCTGCAATCTTCCACGGGAGGATGTCCGGGATGCATTTATCTGCTTGACTGCAGCTTCTATGTCTGAGCTTCCTGCCGGGAGTGTAGTGGGCACTGCCTCGTTAAGAAGGAAGTCACAGCTTCTTAATAGATACCCTAATCTAAAGGTGAGCTTGTCTTTGTCATGTCTCATTGTGCTTTATTTTAGTCAGAGCAGAGATATATGAATTAGACAACACAAATTGTGTGAATAAATGCATTGGCATTTCTCTGGGGTTTCAGCTGTGTGTTCACAACTTCTGAGTATGTAGGCATATTGTTGACCAAATTTGTCTATCTAGGACTGTGCTGACTGAGACGGTGTTGAAGTTCTCAGTCATGGGGCTCAATGTCTCAGTTTTTATTGTTCAGTTATATGGTAATACTATTTTCTAAGAAGTGCTGCTTAAATCATTTTTGAGCTTATGGGTTCACTTTAAGATACCCTTGAAATGAGTGTTGCTTTCAATTGGCCAAGTATAATTTGGGTCTTCTTTCCTTCTCAATTGCTATCAATCCAACCCCGGGTAAATTGGCAATTGCCTTTCTAATGCAGTAATTTGTAACAGGTGCTGGAGAACTTTCGTGGCAATGTGCAGACAAGGCTAAGAAAATTGAATGAGGGGGTTGTCCAAGCAACTCTACTTGCACTAGCAGGGCTCAAGCGTCTGAACATGACCGAAAATGTAGCATCTGTGCTGTCCATTGATGATATGCTCCCCGCTGTAGCTCAAGGGGCCATCGGAATTGCATGTAGAAATGATGATGATAAGATGGTATGTGACCTCCCCGGCATGGAAAATGTTTCTTTAATTACTCATTTGTCTCTTTTACCAGAGGTGTCGATCCCAAATCCCCATATCCTATCTAATTGAGAAGTATATCTTTTCAGATTAGCTACCTAGCATCATTAAACCATGAGGACACCAGATTAGCTGTTTCATGCGAGAGGGCCTTCCTCGAGAAACTCGAGGGATCATGCCGCACTCCAATAGCTGGATATGCTTCCCGGGATGAGAAAGGAAATTGCATTTTCAAAGCTCTTGTAGCCTCGCCGGACGGAACACAAGGTAGGGAGGGCCGAACAGTCTCTGGTTGATGACTTTAACCATAAACAACATTACATGATAATGCTGACATATATGCTTAAAACTCTCTTTTGTGTGTGTGTGTTCTGGATTGTAGTTCTTGAGACCTCTCGAGAAGGGCCGTATGCATTCGACGACATGATAAAAATGGGCGTGGATGCTGGTGAGGAGCTGCTTGCACGAGCAGGCCCTGGTTTCTTCAACCGATAATTCAGCCCACAGACAATGGTGTGTCGGTTTCAGTCCCGAGTTTTGAAGTTTAGTTTTTTTTAAATATTCTTTCTTGTATTTGTAGAGGGAATAACTCCACCCAATTTAGCTTCTTATTTATTACTACTATTAGTCTTGTTGAGTTATGGTACATCTTTCCACGTACATTTCTTGCAAGTAAATTCGATTTCCCATCTTTTTCCCCAACTTATAGGAGAAGACAGGTAATTAATACTGTATGTAATATCTAAACATTCAAAAAGAAACAAAAACCAAGGTAATTTCTCATTATTCCATTACGGCAACAGAAAAAGAGTGAACAAAATCATATTTCCTCTTCTACCTCATTATTCCATGTAGAGCCGGTTGTGCTTGTTGGGAGATTTGCTCATAACAGTGTGACAGGGACCTCTCAAGGACTGTCTCACGGAAGGACACGACGCGACGGGATCAGATTTGATAATTTCAGCACCACCCATGAAGTCTTCCTGTAAATCCTTCAAGCAGATCTCAAGGTGGAGTTCTCCAGCACCAGCGACGATATGCTCGCATTCTTGGTGATGAACTGATCCAGACCCACCATTGCAACTGTGTGGGCATCCACAAGGCACATCATCGACGACGGCTTCCTGTCTCTTGCCCATCCAGATAACAGTTCTCTGGATACTCTTAACAGACAAGTCTTTCCTTTCTCCAGGGATGTAGTTCGGACCCATGATCCTGACCTTCAAACCTTTTCCATCATCTTGGACTGAACAAAACCACGCTTGCATGTCCCAGCAGCACCAGTGTTCTTGCTGCTAGTCCACTTCTTTTTCTGGGTAGACCTGAACGTCAGTCAGTCGCCGAGGAGAGGATATCCTCATATGTGGCCATAATGACATTAGCATTCTCAATGACTCTCTGGAAAGTCTGATAAGCCTCCTCTCCATCGACCTGGAGCACAAGGAAACATCGGTCCGGTCCATCTTATTGACAGTAAGATCAACTGGCCTAATTCTTTCTCCCAAAGCCTGTCTGAGCGCAGTTTCAGTTTGGACACAAACTCCCTCCATGCAATCCACCAAAACAAGAGCACCAACCATCAGTGATTCCAAGGGCAGCTGTCACTTCAGAAGAGAAATCAACGTGCCCGGGCCGGGAGAATCAACGAGATTGATGAGGTAGTCATTGCCATTTCGCTCTCCCTTGAAGTTCTTCATCAGTCATTTCATAGTGTACAGCAGAGAGATACCAGTGGACTTTATAGTGATACCACGTTCAGCTTCATCTTGACGAGTATCAGTCATTCTAACGTCAGTCACCGGCAACCTCCTGGGCAATAATACCAGCAGCAGCCACAAGGGAATCTGTAAGAGTGGACTTCCCTGCAAGATAATATAGACACATTAAATACAACACACACATACATATCAAAGCCAAATAAATATGTATACGGCTGCTGTCTCCATACCATGGTGCAATAACAGACATATTACGAATATTATGCTTGCACTCCATAATCCTACGGTGTTCAACTTCTGTGAACTTACCCTGGAAACAGAAGTGAATAATATATTAAGATTACCAAGGAGTTTCTAATGGCTCCTTTTCAAATAGGCCAAAAAGTGCAAGGAGGTGGATTATGTATATATGTATGACAAACAACACATGAAACTTACCATCTTTGCAGATTCTTAAATGTCACAGATGAACAAAATTTGTGGCACGCCTTGCTCTGCACAATACTTGCAATTAAATGAAAACCATGAGTATATTTCAAACAAAAAAACAAGTACTAATACAAAATAATGTAAAGTCTTGGATGCCATTGACATGTCCATCAACAAATCTCGAAAAGGGGGGAGAAGTTCATGAATCACAATGATTTTTATTGGAATGTGACATTAACAATATATCAACGACATTAACGGTACACAATAAAATTTGTTAAACACATTTTACTAAAGATCATCATTCCTCATTCAAATCTAAATCCGGTTCATTCTTTCATCAGGCATGTATACGTTTTTACAGAAAAAGAAAGTTTTGTTCAATGACAAGTAAATTATTGGCCAAGAAAACCAGATAACAGAAATTTCCAGACATCAACAAAATCACAAGCACAATATGTAATCCATAGCCAAAAAAAAAAGACGCAAATTTTGGAGATGGGATAACACGAAAACAAGCAAAAATAGAAAAATCAAAGTGTGCAATCCACAAAGAGGGAGTGGAGAAGCATGAAAAAGGATGGGATGAGTGATGAAAAATCAAAATAACGCCTGACGGCGTGCGTCCTGGTTTGGGCGTGCTTCTGACTAGGCCTTTCCACCTTGGTCAGCCTTCTTCTCCTCTCTTTTTGGATATTTTTCTTACTATATTCTTGGACTTAATTATCGGGTTATTCTCGGGCTAAAGGATTCCCATTTTTAAATCTATTTCGAACTCAAATTAATTTCTCATTCGAAATCTTGAATTCGTCGACGACCGACTCCCGCACAATAGTTTATTTAATTAAATTATTTCCGACTTCACAGGATTCCTGGAATTTAAATTCTTTTAATCGTGAATTTTATTCCATTTCTTTTGGGATCAGTCCATGGAATATTTTCGGGCTTCCTTTCCCTCTTTTATTCCCTTTCGACTCGTCCAAAGTTTGAATTCAAATTTTTGAATTTATCGGCATGTCATTTACGAGCAACAATTTATTGTAATAAATTATTTTCGTCTTTTCAGAAATATTTTGGCCTTGTTCACATTAAGAAATTTATTTTGTTATTTTGGACAAGAATAAAAATCTCGGGTATTACATATTTTTAATGTAAAGGAATGAATATTTCATTTTTATGTCATATATAATTGACACTTGAGTTCATTTATGCATTGTTTCTGAAATAAATTGATATCGTATTAGCCATTGATGTATACATGATGATTGGCTTGATTTTTACAGGATTTTGTCTAAATCTTTTTCTTAGACACTGATGTGGACCATGAATGATATTATGAAGTCATTTTGAGTAGAACACTAATAATGTGGTACATGGAAGGGACCTTGTTGCTCAAAGACATAGAACCACCATGACCCATGTCAGTATATACTAAAATTGATACTATTGATGAAGCGATTATTTGCATTGTGCCGCACACATTATGTTATATTATTTAAACTATTATGACAAATTCTGTCACTCGGCCAAGTGGGAGAATGTAAGATATATGTGGCCTAAGTGCCATATATTAAATTGTTGAGCGTAAAATATGTAGAGGTTTAGAGACATCTTTTGATTAATAACTTTGGAGATATTACAGGAAGGATTACAGGAACTTAAACAAAGCGGTAAAATTGCATAATGAAAACAACAGAATAAAACTTGCAGCAAGAAAATAAAGTGCAGAAAATGAATTTTTCTCTGTGGAGTCGAAGAGCCTTCCAAATGAACATTCCTTTGGCTTTTATAGGAGGAGACCCTCAACCGTCAAATACCCACGACCTCTCCTAGGACAACTGTCGTCACGCCGTCTCTCCTGCTGGCAGAGACCCTCAACCGTCAGACATATGTCTCCACGCTGCTGGCTCTCCAAATAACCTCTCTTCCGTTCTCTTCGTAACTCCTGGGCCAACATAATACGAGAAACGGGATTTGCACAGACGAAGGGCTCAAAATTTAATTGGCCACTAAATTTACCTAATAGGCCACTAACTTTACTTGGTTAACAGATGCCCCCCTGCGCAATTTAGTCTGTTAGGGTTTTTAGACGAATTTGCGCATTTTGACCTAGGCCTGGCCCATTAGAGCTTTATAAAAAGGCACGGTCACTAGAGGGCACAATTTTTTACGTCATTTTTTTATTTCAAGCCGTCTAAATTCTCTCTCGTCACCAGCCGCCATCAAGCTCCCTCCGGCCGCCGTCCTCGCCGCACCAGCCGCCATCCGGAGCCTCTCAGCCGCCCTTGGAAGGCTTCTCGCCACCATCCGGAGCCTCTCGGACCGTTCTTGAGTTTTCGCATAGCAGCCGCCATCGAACACACCTCGGCCGCCATCCGACACTCCTTGGCCGCCATCAGCGACGCCTGGGCCGCACTCTGCTTGTCCTATGTGTCGCCTCGAGACTTTTTACGTACGTTGTGATGTGAGTCCTGGCCGCCCCTTTGCACCATCAAGCCGCCATCTTTGATAGCCCGTTCGCCACTCGTTCATTCGCCCAACGTCATGAGCTCCTCATTGCGATTCGCCACTTCTTGCTCTGGACCATCAGTTGAAGACTCAGCCGCCGCCCAAGGCCTTCAGGCCGCCACTCTAGACACCCTGGCCGCCATGCATCCATCCTCAGCCGCCATCACAGGCACGTCGGCCTCCAAAGTCGCCGTGACTGCCCAGGTTTGTGTCGCCTCTTATTATTTATTTTTTTTATTATTATTTTTTTTTAGTTATGTTATATTCGAGTCATATGCCTCGCAATATTAGTCTCACTTCTATAGGCCCAGTTTGAATAGGAATAGGTTCACTTCAATAGGCTCACTACAATATGCTCACTTTGATAGGCTCACTTGAATAGGAATAGGCTCACTTTAGTAGGCTCACTTCAATAGGCTCACTTGAATAGGAATAGGCTCACTTCAATAGGCTCACTTTGATAGGCTCACTTGAATATGAATAGGCTCACTTTAGTAGGCTCACTTCAATAAGCTCACTTGAATAGGAATGGGCTCACCTCAATAGGCACACTTCAATAGGCTCACGTTGACAGGCTCACCTCAATAGACTCACTTCAATAGGCTCATTTAGGACCATAGGGATGCCCAAGATCATGTTTTTAATATTCCTGATCGCATGCTTATCGTGTTATTTGACCACTTAGGACTCAACAAAACAACCTACACCACCTGTGGCTTCAAAACCTTCGGCCGCCACAGAAGACGCCTCGGCCGCCATCTCCACCACCCAGGCCGCCGCTGGGTTGTCTTCGGACACCACTGCTTCGTGCTTGGTTGCTACTGAGGTTTGTTTGATTGAATGTTTTATCTCGTCACTCCATTTTTATTCAAATTCTTGTACTACTCATATTATAAGTCCTGATGAAAAAATTCCATACAGGCCGCCACCTCTCATGCCCAGGCCGCCCTCGAGAGGCCCTCAGCCGCCACTGGAGGATCTTCAGGCACTACTCAGGTTCGTTTTCTTGCATATCATTTTCATATATTCAATCAGCATGCTTTATAATATAATTCCTGAAAGAAAACTCCCTATACAGGCTGCCGTCTCTCAGATCTTAGCCGCCCTTGAGAGGCCCTCAACTGCCACTTCGCAGCCCTTCGGTTTTGTTTCACAGCCTTCTCTGGCAAGGAGGGAACCTCGATCTTCATGCTCAGCCTCGGCCGCCTCCTTGAGCACTTCGGCCGCCACACTGGGGGTAGCCGCCACCCTGGCACCCTCATGTACCACAGGCTCGTCTGGCTTGCAGCCTTGTCCTCTCGCACCTCGGCTTTTCAGGTTTGACTTCGGTATACAATCCTCTTTTCGCCTAGTACACTCACCTCTTCATTCATGACTCGATCTTAATCATGTCTGTAAACCCACAGGACCTGGCTGTCTCTGCTCAGCCATTTGCTGCCACAAATCAGGTGCCGGAGACCACTTTCAGATTGAAGGACGCTGCTCAGACTTCAACCGCTGCTCCGACTTCAGCCACACCTCGGTATGGTAAGACCATCATTCCTGAACCTGGCTTCAGTGGCCTTGCACCTCCTCGTGTCCCATCGTTCGAGGTTAGCACATAACTTTTCCTAATTATCTATCTCTTTTGATACTTGCCCCTCATAACAATCTCTTAACCATTTTTAACGATGCAGGATATAGAGGACTTACCTTCGTCTGACGATGAAGCTTATGACTTCACCTATGAGGAGCCGGTACCTGTCCTTCGCCCTTTCTACCGTACTGGTGAGCATGGAGCATCTGTCCATGACTTCCTGGCTTGCTCACTTCCCATCACTCAGGCGACTTTTACTAGGTCTCTCATTTCTCGTACCAAGATCATCGGGTCTCACCAGTCAGGTCCTACTAAACCAGTTTCCAAGCGCAAGAAAAAGACTCCAAAAATTCCAACCAAAAGGAATAGCACAGATCGATACATTGATTGGGCCCTTAGGATACGGAAGTCATTTTCCCAAGAATGGGAACAATGGGGTATCACAGACGCTATTCTCTTATCCATCCGTCCCATTGCACTTGACCATCGCCTCCTATATTACTTTATGGGATTCTGGAACTCCTCGGTGAATGCCTTCCAGCTTCCCTGTGGCTTCGTAGGTCCCACTCTTTTGGATGTCATGATGATTACGGGACTGTCTGTTGTTGGCGCGGAGCTGACACACTCTATTAGCGCTGAGGACTCTTACCTTGGGGACAAGATTTGCCCTGCAGGCAAGAACTCGAAACGATATTCAGGCTTCATCAATCTTAACAGAGTGAACGGCCCTCCAACACGCAACGAGCATGTTGCATTTCTCATGATGTGGTTCAGCAGATTCATTGTGTGCTCTAGTGCCAGGACCGTGCTGCGTACCGCTCTACCTTATGTTCGAGCCATTGCAGAAAGCGGTCCCAACGACACTTTGGCGATCGGCTCTTATCTTCTTGCTACTTTATTCAATGGTATAACAAAAACAGCCGGTTTGCTTGCCAAAGGTACGGATCCCTCCAGTCAGGCCTCAGGACCTTTATGGTTTCTACAGTTATGGATTCAGCTGTACTTTCCACGCTTGTTTCGTGGTGTAGCTCGCCCTCACCCAAAAGATTGCCTGCCAGGTACATCGTTGGGTCTTCTTTTAGCTGATCAGTCTGTGGTTATTCGTGATGGCAAACTGTTAGAGATGGACGGACTGCAAATCATACGCTGGCTCCTGGAGTATAGGCCGGGTCCCCTTGGTTTGTTCCCTTATGCCCGGCGGGGTACATTGTTGGCTGAGCTCGTATGCTCCCCTTCTGCACCAGACGCCAACTTTGGCGAGGATACATGTAATATCTCCATGAAGCCACATCTACTCCTGAGTGGTCTTCGGCAGAACGACAAGTCCAACCCGCTCAATGCTGAGCCTTACTGTCCCCACCTGCTAGCTCGTCAGTTCGGATGCCGACTTGGTCTTCCACGTGAGGTAAAGTGGCCCGCCCCCAGAGGCTCGGGATTGACTGACACCGATCTTTATGCCATACTCGAGCTGTATGTTCGGTTGCCGGACTCGTCTTATCTACCATTCACTCCTTCTGGGACGCATGCTACTCAGTTCATGGCTTGGTGGACACCGTACATCACCTCGCTCTTGCCGACTGCAGACAGCCTTGTACAGCATTTTGGGGACGCATCTTCACATCCAGCCCCCGACACCACAGGACAGTCTTCGTCTAGGCCTCCGATTCGCCGGCCGTCTCGCCCATCCCCTAGTACTCGTGGTGCCGCCATATGGTCAGCTCCCATGCCTGCATCTGATAGCGCTGCCCCAAAGACGTCAGCCACGCCTCCTTCATCTCGCAAACGCCACCGAGGTATGGTCCCGATTCATTCCATCTCCCCTTTTTCATTAATTCCCTCTATTGTCCTTTAACACTTGTCAACTTATACAGGTTCCTCCCTTGGCCCTCGTGGGGCATCTGCCGGGAGTAGTTCGAGCTCCTTAGCTCATGATGGGGAAATGGAAGAAGGTACCACTGATGGTACCGAAGATCATGATGACGACGGGGATGAATCCTCGAGTTCAGACGAGGGCGAGGATCAAGCGAGTGATGACGACGTTGGAGGTGACGCTCGCATGGAGACGCATACAGTTTATCCTGACGATGACCTCGTGAGCATGATCGATGAGGAGGCTGATTATGATGACCATGCAGGCGGCGACGTTGGTGCTGCCCATGATGACGCCGTGGATGAGCCGCAGGCTCGTGCCGACCCCACCTCCACTCATGGTGTGGAAGACCCTACGTATCATGCCGACGCACAGGAGACCGTCAGAGAGGGTCCCTCACAGGTACGTTTGTCTACTTTGCACTCGTTGATTGTTTTTATCTTGACAACCTAATTTACCATTCTTTTCTGCTTTCAGACCCAAGTAAATCCAACCATTCCTCAGGGCTATAATACTCCTGTAGTTAGCTTAGTCAGGCCCAGACAGGTCTCACAAGTACGCCCTGTCTCACTTTATTTCTCATTTCTTTGCTTAATAACACGCCTAAAGAATGTGTGCTTGTTTCAACCATAGGTCTCCACTGATCGGACGCCACCTTTGGTAACCGACACCTCTGCACCTTCAACTAATATAACTGCCCACGCACCAGCTCCCCAGGTATTATTTATTCTTATCTTTATTCGATTAAACTTTCCTTGCTGTATATACTAAAACATTCTCATTTGCAGGTGCCTCAGGCTCCTTCTGCAGGTCTTATGACTTCGAGCACACACACTCCTACTAGCGGCGACATCACCACGACATGTGAGGCATTCGACCGCTTGCTTTCGTCTCAGACCGACCCATTGACCGACGCGACAGTCTCCGGTCTTGATGATCTGCTTATCGTCCTTGGCTCGATTCCCGCCTTCGTCGCAGATGCCTATTTTCATGAGTTTTCAGACCTCATTTCTGATTTGTCTCTCTCCTACCCCACTTTCAAGAGTGTTGCAGAGCAGTCTGCCCAAGACTTGACACTTATTGGCGATCTTGAGTCACGACACCATGATACTCTTTCCCAGTTGGAGGAGGTTGGCCCTCGGCGTGAACAGTTGTCTCGTGATCGTGCAACTCAGGAGCACCAGAAATCACAGCTGGAAGGATCCATTACACTTGCAGAGGGCGATATCAAGGAGTCGGAGCGCATCATCGCAGAGGCAGAACGTGTTATAGCACACCAGAAACACTTCATTGCAGATAGGAGACGTGTCATTCAGGAGGCCAAGGATGGGCTCACTTCTCTCGAGTCTAGATTGACCGAGACGTCCACACAGGCCGCTGCTTTGCAGGCCACGCACGACCGCTTGGTTGCAGACCACCTTGACTTGTCAGCAGAGTTGTCTAAGGGTCTCCGACCCCGGGCGGATTCTCGTGCTCGTGTTGCCGCCGCCTCTCTTCGTCGTATGACCGACATCCTCAGGCGCACACGCGATCGCTGGACTGCCATGCGCGGTCGCGTCCTTGGTGGTGGGGCGCCACCTCCCCTTCAGTAGCTTTAGGATTCGCATTGTGTTTTCCTTTGGTACATTTTGAGCCAGCCCACCGGCCTTGTGGTGGGAAACTATCCGTTATCCTCTGGTTTTCCTTAGTATATTTCTTTTTGCTACATTTGGCCCCTGATTCGGCCACTTTTGACTTGATGCATTTATATTTCATTTACTCAGATTCCCAAACTGATGGATAATACATTTTGAGATACTTTGCATTGATGCTTTGTTTATGCTCTTGTCCATCAATATCCATCAATTTGTATGCACCATTTATCAACTACTGAGTAACAATGAATGGTCCCTCCCAGTTTGGAGACCACTTTCCAGTCTCATTATCACGCATCCCTAAAGGTAAAATCACTTTCCACACTAGGTCCGCTTCACTGAATACCTTGCCTCGAACCTTCTTGTCATAGTACTTCGCAATTTTAGCTTTATGACGTCGGATATTCTCCAAGGCTACAAGCTTGTCACCATCCGCTGTCTCCAACTCTTGCAACATGGCCTCGTCATACTTAGCCAGTTCTAAGTGATGTTGCTGGGCCACCCTCAGCGATGGAACCGTGATCTCTAGAGGTAAGACAGCGTCATGCCTATATGTCAAATAGTATGGTGTGAATCCAGTGGCGGTAGACTTAGAATTTCTATACGCCCACAGGACCTCTGATAAGGCCTCATGCCATTTCCCTGGCTTCTCTCCCACTGCCTTCTTGATCATGCTTACCAAGATCTTGTTAGTAGCCTCGGCTTGACCATTCGCTTGGGGATAGTATGGAGTAGAATGATAGATGCGAATCCCGAATTGCTTAGCGAAAGCCATAAACTTCTCACCTGTGAATACCGTCCCTTGATCGGCAGTGATGGTTTGAGGGATCCCAAATCGATGTATCAGCTCAGTCACAAACTTAATAACATCGCTTTGATCAATTTTCCTCATTGGCCATGCTTCTACCCACTTGGTAAAATAATCAGTGGCCACAAGTATGAACGCGTGGTTCTTAGATGAAGGTGGATGAATCTTCCCAATGATGTCCATCCCCCAGCCACGGAATGGCCAAGGCTTCACGACTGAATGCAACTCCTCTGCCGGCACCCTTTGAACTGGACCATGTTTCTGGCAAGCCTCGCAACCACGAGTATAAGTGATGCAATCCTCCATGATTGTTGGCCAAAAATACCCATACCGGTGAATACTCCATCTCATGCTAGGTCCCGCTCTATGAGAGCCACAAATTCCTTCATGGACTTCCCCCACCACCAGCTTAGCTTCCTCAGGGCCAACGCACTTAAGTAACAGACCGTCGAGCGCCCTTCGGAACAACTCACCATCAATCAACGTATACCTCAAAACTCTTACCTTCATAGAGCTATCTCCTCCAGATGATGGATTCTCAAGATATTGCACAATATCTGTCCTCCAATCGTCAATTGCATTTTGAGGTTGAGTCTCTTCCTGACCTTCAGACTCATCGGTGAGGACAGCGATGCATGTTGCCCCCCTAGAGCAACCAGTCTGCCATCCTGAAGCTAGCTGAGCAACTTCGTTGGCCTCTTTATTTTGGTCTCTAGGCACATGATTGATCGTAGCCTCCGAGAATTTGCCTAACGGCTCAAGCGCAGCTTCATAACATTTAATCAACCTCGGACTTTTGCACTCATACTCTCCCGTCAATTGCTTTAAGATGACTTGAGAATCTCCAAAAACTACAATGGACCTCGCACCCTTCATCAATGCTGTCTCCAGGCCGAAAATCAAAGCCTCATACACAGCTCGATTAATGGTTGTACCAGGCTCCAACTCCCGAGCCAGCTTCCAATGCTCTCCGAAAGGACTAGCAATTGTAATATCGGCTCCCGAGCCGCTGCTCGCGCAAGACCCATCGAAAGTTAACTCCCATGGTTCAAACGCTATGAATTATTCCTCGGGTTCTCCGGGCAACATCACTGAAGGATGCTGAGCCAAGAAGTCCGCTAGGGCTTGTCCCTTGACCGCCTTCTGAGGAACGTGAATGAGAGTGAAAGGACTAATTTTCATAGCCCACTTAGCCTGGCGACCTTTCAGGGCTGGTCTCTGCAACAATGTCTTGACCAAATCGAATGGAGCCACCACATGGACTGTACGTGGCAACATGTAATGTTCCAACTTGTTACAAGAGTATACCAACGCATAACATAGCTTCTCCAATGCTGTGTACCTCACTTCTGGACCTTGCAATGTCTTGCTGAGGTAATAAATGGCTCTCTCCTTCCCATACTCGTCATCTTGTGCTAGCAAACACCCAATGGATTCCTCGGCGGCTGACACATACAACTTTAAGGGTTCCCCAAGCCTGGGCGGCATCAAAACTGGAGGATTGGCCAACATTCTTTTAATCTCTTTAAAGGCCGCTTGATGTTCAGCCGTCCAACTAAATACCTCATTCTTCCTTCCCTTGAGCAAGGTGGTGAACACTTTCATCTTCCCTGCCGCGTTGGCAATAAACCTCCTTAAGAAATTAATCTTGCCCATTAACGACTGCAGCTCCTTAAGATTAGATGGCGCACGAGCCTCCAATATGGCCTTGGCTTTATTCTGATCCACCTCGATGCCTCTCTCATGAACCAGGAACCCTAAAAAATTCCCAGCCGCCACTCCGAAGGCACACTTAGCGGGGTTAATTTTCAGTCCATGTTGCCTCATCCTGACGAAAGCTTGCTCAAGGTGGTCTAAGTGTTGACCAAACTCACATGACTTAACCACGATATCGTCGATGTACACTTCTAGAATATGGCCAATTAAATCATGAAAGATCATGTTCATGGCTCTTTGATATGTCGCCCCAGCATTCTTCTAACCAAACGGCATCACTACCCATTCAAAGATGCCAACTGGTCCTGGACAACGAAACGTTGTTTTGTGTACATCGTTTTCAGAAATAAAATTTGATTATACCCAGAATAACCATCCATTAATGATAAAAATTTGTGGCCGGCGGCCGCATCAACAAGCATGTCGGCCATTGGCATTACATATTCATCCTTGGGCGTAGCGAAGTTTAGATTCCTAAAGTCTATACAGACTCTCAATTGACCATTCTTCTTTATAACATGTACAATATTTGTAAGCCACTCTATGTAGCGACAAGTTCTAATGTAGCCTGCTCTAAGTAACTTCTCGATCTCCGCCTTTATTTTTGGGATGGTGTCTGGATCAAACCGTCTAGGCGGCTGCTTGTGAGGTCTGAACTCGGGATGAGTGGGCAACTTGTGTTCCACGAGTTCCCTTGAAAGTCCTAGCATGTCTGTGTACTGCCACGCAAAACAATCTTTGTATTTCTGAATCAGCTCCACTAATTGGTGCCGCTCTTCATCAGGCATGGATGCACTTATTTTAGTCAACCTCGGCTCCGCTTCTGTCCCAAGATTGATGTCCACAAGTGGTTCCTTGGCTTCTGGACTAGGCAACGCCCGCTTCACAGGTGATGGCCACTCGGATGGCCTGTTATCCAATACATTTTTACACTTGTCTTCGGCACCCATCATCACTTCAGTATCTACCAGTCGCCGCAACAAGTCTTTGTAGATGTCTTGGATACTCATAAGGAGGAACCTGACGCATCCTGCCGGCCATCCGCTGAATGTAGTCTGAAGCCGCTTGAAGTGAAATCAATGGACTCCAAGTCCACATTGACGCCAATTAGAGCTGAGGCAGGTTGAATGTCTTCTAGATAGAAGACGGCCTCATCATTACTGTTGTTTGGCCCTATAAAGGGCTGAGGATCTGCCTCCACCAGTTCAACATGGTCACCGTCCCATATGAGTAATTGTTGATGTAGAGTGGATGGCACACATTCTGCCATGTGGATCCAATCACGCCCTAACAGTGCTGAATAGCAGGTCTTTGACTTTACCACAAAGAATGCTACTTTGATAATCTTAGAACCCACAGTGACGTCCGCCGCTATGAACCCAGCAGGTTGGGTGGCCTCTCCTACGAAGCTACACATCCTGACCCTGGTGGGGATCAAATCCTTCTCACTCTTTCCCAGCTTCTTCAAAGTTGACATCGGGAGTACATTTGCTGCTGCCCCATTGTCGACGAACACCCTGGTGAAGGGACGTCCATCAATGTGGGCCTTGATGTACAATGGTTTCAACTGTCTCGTATGAGACACCTCTGGCTTAGCGAAGTGAGCCAAAGCTGTCCTCTGAACAGAGTGACTTCCTAATTCTTCCAGTAAACATCTAGTTGGGTGAGACAATTCTGCTATCATCTCATCCATTTCTTCAATCAATTTGGCAAATGGCAGCTCCTCTCCGTCCCATACTTCGGACTCGACATCACTGATCTCATCATCTTCCGCCAACCCCACAACTTGCATGGACAACGCTGGATCGGTCGGTTCCTCTTCCTGCCCATACTCATAACCTTCTTCCTTCAACTTATTTTCCAGGTCTTCCCAGAAAGCATCCATGTTAGCCTCTTCATCCACTTCCATACCATCTAACATATTAATATCATCAGGGATAATTCCTAAGGCACTGATCCCAACCTTAGGCTCCTCAATGTTGGCCTCTATGGCAGCCTCTACTTCCACAAGGGTGACCACACCAAAGCTCATCTGTACAGCCTCGTGGGTAGGCTGGACGGCCTCCGTCTGCGACTTCGCTTGTTCAGATTCATCCACGTTCTTACAGTAAGTCAGGAACCCCTCGTAGCTGTCAGGTTCACTCCCCAACTCGCCGGCCTGATGGGCCGCTATGTAAGCGAAGTACCTGGTAAGCACCTTCATCATGGCCATCTCCCTCATACTGGATGTACCTGGCTCACCCATACGCTCAAACCTCTCCATGAATTTATCCGCCCAAGACATATTCACACTTTTCTCACTGCTTGATTCGGCCAAGGCGATTGCTTTGCCTTTGTCTTGAGAGGATGACGGCTGGACCTTAATCTGAGAAGGCTCGCTCTCTGAGACCCTATGCTGGGGTGATGGTGGCTTCCGTTTTGCCCACTGAAGCCTTTCTCGTACTGGTCTTC
This sequence comes from Hygrophila difformis, assembly GCA_030278955.1. Lineage (NCBI taxonomy): Eukaryota > Viridiplantae > Streptophyta > Magnoliopsida > Lamiales > Acanthaceae > Hygrophila > Hygrophila difformis. The sequence goes on along the minus strand of JAOANR010000006.1, from coordinate 28,196,891 downwards.
TAGCAGAGGAAGATGGCGATTGAGGTGTCCATCTGGGAGCCTAATGAGACCTTCTCTTCTCACTTTCTCGGCTTGGTTGAAGCCGCTCATGAACTGGTCTGCGAGGTGGTATAGGTGATTTAAGTCTAGATGGCGACTGAGGTGTCCTCCTGGATGCCTCATGTGACCTTCTCTTCTCACTTTCTTGGCTTGGTTGAAGCCGCTCATGAACCGGCCTTCGTCTTTCAGATGTTTCCCTTTGAGGTCGGAAGTACGTTGGCGGTATTGGCTTCCGAGGTCTAGAGGACTCCAATTTATTAATCTGAGCCTCCCATTGCCGCATTTCTTCGGCATATCTTCTCTGAGCTCGCCTAAACTGGCTTCTAGTGATGGACGGTGGCTCCCTCGGAGCACGTCTGCTTTCTGCCCGATTCTTCATCCACCTCTCAGTCTCAGTGGGGTGCTGAGGACGTCTCATCAAAGTTGGTACTACCTGTACCCCATGCCTATAGTCTTGAGTCACGGGCTGCTGCCTTCCGTTCTCACGGATCTCCAATGCAGGTTTGGGGATTTCAATCCTCAAAGGCGGCTTCTGTTTCTTTTGGAACTCTTTCTCCTCAGCCTCGAGGACTTTCTTGAACTCCTCTTTGGACATATTTTTAAACCTTGGCTGTTTGTTGTACAGCTCCTTTTCTCTATCCTTCTCAGCTTCAGACTCGTCAGACAACAAGTCTTCATCTTGCTCATTGATCTGAACACACTCCTCGTCTCGAGTAGTCCGGCTACTTGAGTCGCCATCCTCTGGACTTGGAATGAATCCAGACGCACCAACATGAAGCTGAGGGAATGGGTCTATATCTACCTTCATACCTGCAATTTTTAATCGTCCCTCTTTAATCTTATTTTGAATAGCACTTCTAAAACTCCTGCACTTGGTAATGCTATGAGTATAGGAATTGTGCCACTTACAAAAAGATCAGCCTCGAATATCCTCGGCCGCTAGCAACTTCTGCCCCTCGGGCAGCTTAATCACCCCGTCTTTGAGTAGAGCATCGAACACTTGGTCCGCCCTGCTCATATCAAAGAGATCCTCCTCAGGCCTATACTTGGCCTCTTTCTGTTTTGGTGTCCTGAGGGCCGCACAAGTGTGTGGTTTGGCTGTTTGGACCAACTCCGCTACAGCCACCTCCACAGGTTCATCCTCTTCGTCGCTGAACCTCACTTCCTCGAAGTGGACTCGACGTGTGGGACGCTTTTCTTCCTGCTCTCCCAGGAATTTTTCCAGTCGGGCCGCTCTCTCGGCCAGCTGGGCAAGATCCGTTGCATCCTGCACAATTAAATGTTCCTTCAATTTAGGCAACATATTAGTTACTGCTATGTTGGCTATTTCCTTCTAAGGAATTGCCATAGTACATCGGCCCTTAAGCCACTGTAACCTATTAATGAAGGCACTTGCCGTCTCATCGGCATACTGTTTTGCGTTCGTCAAGTCTGCGAGACTAACCTGTGACAATGGTGTGTAAAACCTATCATGGAAGGCTCGCTCCAAGTCAGCCCAATTCTGAATAGAATTAGACCGCAGCGACGCATACCATGCGAACGCAGGACCAGTGAGGGATGAGCTAAAGAGCCTCAACTTGAGCCAGTCGTTTGATGCTGCTTCCCCACATTGCGCAGTGAACCTCCCCACGTGCTCCACGGTGGACCTACCGTCATCTCCTGAGAACGTGGAAAATTCGGGCATCTTAAATCCTCGTGGGTAGGGTTGCATGCTATCTACCCAATCAGGGTATGGCTTGCGGTATGTTGGCCGCTCCATCGGCCTCAGTTGGATGCCAAAGTGCTGCTGCATCATATCAGCAAGCAACTCGGGCGACACTGCTGGCGCCTGCACAGGTGGCATCGCCACTGGGGGTGTAGTAGGAGTCAGGGCGGCTTGTGTTGTATTCTGTGGTGCCTGCCCCCCTTGCAGTGGGGTCTGCCCCCAAGGTTGAGGCGCTTGTCCCCAAGGCTGAGTCGCCACGAAGGGTCCTACTGGAGCGTTCGGCACATGAGGTGCTGTAACACCCCGATTTAATTAACTCCTAATTAATTAATTTAATTATGGTTAATTAACAAAAGGCTTGGTATGTGGATTATTTTGTAGGGAATGAAGATTTAAGTGGGGGAAATAAGTGAGTTCAACTCACTAGATAATAAGAGTCAAGTGCTCAAATGGGTGCAATGTGGTCAAGACAAGTGGTGTAACTCTTTTAACCCACATTCCGACCCGAACCGAGACCCGTGACCCGACCCGGATCTTTTTTTTTGACTCTTCAAAATCTGAATTATTGGGTGTTGGAAACCCATTTCTTCATCATCATTCTTCCATTCCCGTCACCTCTCTTGAAGGAGATAGGGTTCTTCATTTTGGCTTGGAATTGGTGTTTTCTTCCTCAAATCAAGTTGGGGGATTGCTTATATAAGCTTTGGTAAGTATTTTCCTAGCTTCTACACTTGATTTTGATGATGTTTGAGTGAGTTTTGGGGTGATGAAAGTTGGTGACGAAAATTGGGTGTTTGTAGAAATTCTTGCTTTTGGTGTTGAATTGAAGCTTGGATTCATGTTTGGAAGCTGAATAAGTGTTGAAGGAAGCTAAGGTTAGTACTTGAGACCATTTTGGTGTTGATGATTTCAGTTTTAGAGCTTCAAATGGTTTCATGATGAAGAAATCATGTTCTTGGATGAATTTTGATGTTTGGAGCTTGATTCTTGCAATATAGGCTTGGAATTGTAGATTGGAAGCTTGCAGGTTGAGAAGAGGAGCTTGGGGACTCATCTACATACCAGGCAAGGGTAGAGATAGGCCTAAATGGGGGCATAATCGGTGGAATGGCCGGAAACCGCCATTACCATCGTTTCTGGTGTGTCGGCGCGCACTTGGCGCGACCTTTAGCCAAACAGCGCGCGAGCAGCGCGCGATTGAACGTCACGACGAACGAGTCCCGCGCGGGGTTGGCGCGGTTTTCATGAGAAAACCGCGCGGGGAGCGCGCCAGCTCCCCTGCCCGCGCGATTCGTTCGCTCGTTTTCCGGTTCTTCGTCCTTCGTGTTTCCTTAGTTCTTCTTATGCTTCTAGCATGCCATAACTATCATTATGCTCACAATCTTTGAACTTAGTTGCGATTAGCGGTGATCTACTATGCCTTAGTTGAGATCGAGTCTTGTTTCGCTTCTACGTTGATGTGAGTGTTGGTGCCGATATGTGGGGCTTGGCACACCCTTGACACTTAACTCGTGGTGAGTTGTTTATTTTGTCATGACGCGTAATTTACGTATTGACATGTGTGGAATTGAATCTGATTATGTGTTGGTGCCGATATGTGGGGCTTGGCACACCCTTGATACTTAACTCGCGATGAGTTGTTGATGCCGATACGTGGGACTTGGCACACCCCGGATTATACTTAACTCGAGATGAGTGATTGAATTGAATCTGAATATCTGTGATGATATGTGAATATCTGTGATGATATGTTGAGACTGAAAAATAATGCTACGCGGGTAGGATACCCTATGCTTACGAATCGGTCTCCGATTGGGCATAATGGTATCTTTCCCGGGGCATTGAGACTGAAAAGGATTTATATCCTAGTCTGTATTTGGCTAGAAAGGGCTCATGACCCTTAGCCTGACCCGCTTGCCGTAAGCCACGATTTCAGCTGTTAGTGTCCGCGGCGGGGGCACTGTGGGTATGTCTCTCGACCATTAAGGGGAGTGGACCCTTATATGGGAGGGAATACCGACCATGGTACCTAGGTGCGCGCTAGACATGCTTATGTGTTGCATTTAGGGTAGATAGACATCCTAGGTCATAACATTTCATCTCATCATCCATCATTCATCTTATTTGCAGTGGTTGAAGCACCGGTATGGGACGGTGTGATGTTTACTTATTTGCACTGTTCAATTTTTATGTTATGCCTAACAATTGTCTAAAAACGGAATATATCTCCACCTATATGTATAAATATACTTTTAGGGAATCAAGTTAATTCTTGTTTCCCCTTATGCCGATTCTTCTATTCTTGCTCAGTACCTTGTACTGACCCTTGCTATGTTTTTATGTATAGATATTCCCGGGGAGGACGCAGAGCCTGAGCACGATGTGGGGTTTGGGGATGAGTGATCTACCTAGGGATGCATTAGCATGTTGTGGACTTATGTGCTTGTCTTGAATAATATGCTATGACTCTATTACCTTGTCTCGTACTGCTTGTGGTACCGATCGGTACATTATGTTCTGTCTTGTGTGTTACTTAATATCTCTGACAGGTTGAGATGAGACTGATATGTCGACTGTTATGTCGCATGAATAAGGCTTGTAAGCCGGACGTCTTTTATGATGTGAGGTTTCCTTTCTGGATTTGTATTATGATTCATTGGCTTCCTGTTACTTGGCTACGTGTTATTGATCTTAAATTGATTGGCCAACAGTTTAAGAGAGGTAACACGGCAGTGACGTCACAAAAATTTGGTTTTAAATTTTTGGGGCGTTACATTTGGTATCAGAGCCATGTCTGCTCGTATGTGCTTAGAATTCTAACACAAGCATGTGGTGAGATGTGTGGGGGAAAGCATATAGTGTAGGAATTGCATCTAACTCTGCTTATATTCTTGTAGATTGCATTGTTTTTGGTTATTTGCGTGCCCTATAGGGGTGGATTGTGGTTTGTGAATCAAACCAGGATCAATCCTTGGGGATATTCCGGGAATTCTATACTTAATAATTGCTGTTCGGTAAAGAATTATTCTTATTTACCGAGTGTTACTGAATATCTCGTTACGTTACGAATATAGGATGCCGCCGCGCAGGGATGGAAGGCCCAGGAGGAGGGGAAGGCCTCGTAGGAATCCGGGGCCAGCTTTTGGGGGTCATGGACAGTACCATGAGAATGGTGGACTTGGCAATGATCACGTGGAAGATGTTCCGATTGAGGAACCTGTAGAGGTGGAGGATGACTGGAACTATGAGGACGAACCAGTGCCTCCACCACCGCCGCCACCTGTACAGATGCCCATTGACCCTCAGTTTATGCAATATATGTTTAGTGCTATGTATGGGATGTATCAGGGGCAGGCAAATCAACCTGCACAACCACCACCCAGACCCGTGGATTACGTGCATCTAGCAATGCATTATCAACCGCCGGTCTTTAGTGGAGGAGTAGACCCGGTTGCTCTGACTGTTTGGATTTATCATATGGAGGAGATCTTCGAGAATATAGACTGCCCAGAGGATTGGAAGGTCAGGGTGGGACGGCAGTATCTTACTGGACCAGCTCTCCATTGGTGGAGATCGTGCAAGAGTGAGCTTATGGCGAGACCCAACTTCTCATGGGAAGTTTTCTGTCATGCTTTGAGATTCCACTTTTTCACTACACAGATGATGAATGCTAAAAAGAGGGAATTTCTCAACCTAGAGCAAGCAGGAAATATGACAGTGTCTGAGTACTATGGTCGTTTTGTGGAACTCATGTCATACGTACCAATGCTAGTTGCTGATGAGGAAGATAAGGTTTCGAGGTTTGTGGATGGATTGAAGGCTGAGATCCGGACTGGGTTTAGCAACCAACACGCCTGCTTAGCTTCAGCATATGATCAGGCTTTATGCATTGAAAGAGCTCGTGCTGATGTGCAGCGCGTGAGGGCCGCTCGTCGCAGGGAGTCAGGGGGGCCGATTAGACCCCATCATAGGCAGACGAGGCCGAGGAGCGGTGGAGAGACCTCTAGGCCTCAGACTTATGCACAGCCACCGTATAGAAGCGGACCCCACTGCTGGAATTGCGGACAGCAAGGACATTTGAGGTCACAGTGCCCACAGTTGGTGGGTCGAGTAGGAGGATCTACTTCAGATGCGTCTGGTGGGAATGCGTCGCGTGGACGAGGTGCAGACAGAGGTCGTGGACCACAGGGGGACCGTGGGGGCCGTCTCAATGTGATTGAGCGGGCTGAGCTAGATGGGCGAGATGATGTCATGACTGGTAAGTTGCCCAATGTTCAATTTCAATCTTGATCGACTTAACCATCTGTAACAAGTGCCCCAGGTAGTGCCTTATGTTATTAAATGCGTAGGTACTATACTAGTTGATAATATGCCTGCTTATGCCTTATATGATTCTGGTGCATCATGCTCGTTTATATCATCGGAATTCGTAACTAATAATGATATGGGACCACTGGAGGCTTATCAACTCCCTGTTACGCTACCTTCGGGAGACCTCATGCGGAGCCAGTGGATTAAACCCGATGCACAGATAATCATCAAAGAGCGAGAGTTCAGAGCGAATCTAGTGGTGCTAGATTTGGCCGATTTTGACGTGATTTTGGGAATGGATTGGCTGTCTAAGTACCGAGCCAGATTAGACTGCGGGATACCAAGGATTTCCTTTACCGAAGAAGAAGGTGACAGAGGCTCCGGCCTTAGTGTTACCTGATGAATCGGGGGAATATGAGGTATACACAGATGCATCTTATCGAGGACTTGGGTGTGTGCTTATGCAGTATGGCAAGGTGATTGCATATGCATCTAGGCAATTGAAGCCTCACGAGCTGAATTACCCGACTCACGACCTGGAGATGGCAGCGGTCGTGCATGCATTAAAAATTTGGAGGCATTATCTTTACGGCGCCAAGTGTCAAATCTATTCGGATCATAAGAACCTTAAATGTCTCTACACTGCAGATAAGATGAGCGGTAGGCAAAGAAGGTGGTTAGAGTTTTTGCAGGACTACGACACGAGTATTCAGTACATAGAAGGGAAAGCCAACCGGGTGGCTGATGCACTAAGTAGGAAAGGACATGTACTGAACTCAATTACTCTCCCTTGAAAGTTAAGGCAAGAGTTGGACAAGGAAGTGTTGTGGTTGTTCCTTACGACACGATGGCGAGGTTGAATGATATGACGGTGGTGCCATCATTACTCGAGGAGCTCAGACTAAGTCAAGCTGTAAGTCAAGAGATGATGCATTTGAAAGCTCAGATTCGTAAGGGTAAGGCGGAAGGCTTTGTGATTGATAGCAAGAATATGATCAAGTTTGGGGACCGTTGGTGTGTGCCTCCGAAAGATCAGGCGCTGAAAGGAAAAATTATGGAGGAAGCACATTGCACACCTTACTCCGTACATCCGGGAGCAGTAAAGATGTACAAGGATTTGAGGCAAAACTATTGGTGGAAAGGCATGAAGAAGGAAGTGGCAGAATTTGTGTCTAGGTGTTCCACTTGCCAGAAGGTGAAAGCCGAGCATATGAGACCTTCAGGCTTATTACAACCTTTGGATGTTCCTACTTGGAAATGGGAGTCCATTGCTATGGACTTTGTCACCGGGCTACCCAAGACACGGAACAGTTTTGATACTATTTGGGTAGTTGTGGACCGACTAACCAAGAGTGCTGTGTTTATACCAATGAGATTGAACTGGAGCATGCAACAGTTGACTGGCGCTTACATCCAACATGTGGTTAGACGTTTTGGTATTCCTCGAGAAATCATTTCCGACAGAGATTCCAGATTCCTGTCAAGGTTCTGGAAGGAATTGCAGACAGCCTTTGGGACACAGATCAGTATGAGTACTGCGTGGCACCCTCAGACTGATGGACAGACCGAAAGGACCATTAGAACCTTGGAGGATATGTTGAGGGCGTGTGTGATGGATTTTCAAGGATCGTGGGAGGAACATCTACCTTTGGTGGAGTTCTCCTACAACAATAGCTATCATGCGAGTATTCGTATGGCGCCTTTCGAGGCCTTATACGGAAGAAAGTGCAGGACGCCCTTGTGTTGGAGTGATCCTTCAGAGCGAGTGGTGATGGGTCCTGAACTTATTGAACAGACCACGGAAGTGGTACGAGTGATCAGAGACAGAATGAAGGAAGCTCAGGATCGTCAGAAGAGTTATGCTGATTTGTCCAGGAGAGACATTGAATTCGAGATTGGAGATTGGGTACTCTTGAGAGTGTCACCCATGAGGGGCGTGAGACGATTTGGGAAGAAAGGGAAACTGAGTCCCAGATTTATAGGCCCCTATGAGATCACTAAAAAGATTGGGAAGGTCGCTTACCGGTTAGAATTGCCAACTGAGGTGGGAAAGGTGCACAACGTTTTCCACGTCTCTCAGTTGAGGAAGTTTATATCGGATCCTAACAAGGTTATACAACCGGAGGAGGTGGAGTTGGATGACAACCTAGAATACGAAGAATACCCCGTGGCGATTCTCGACACTAAAGAAAAGGTACTTCGCAAGAAGGTGATCAAAATGGTGAAAGTACTTTGGTCGAGACATGGCGTAGAGGATGCCACTTGGGAGACAAAGGAAAGCATGGCGAGGCGTTATCCTGAATTGGATTTGACTCCAATTCAGTGAAGTAATGACCTTAATCCATACTTTTTCATTCGAGGACGAATGATCCTAAGGGGGAGAGATTGTAACACCCCGATTTAATTAACTCCTAATTAATTAATTTAATTATGGTTAATTAACAAAAGGCTTGGTATGTGGATTATTTTGTAGGGAATGAAGATTTAAGTGGGGGAAATAAGTGAGTTCAACTCACTAGATAATAAGAGTCAAGTGCTCAAATGGGTGCAATGTGGTCAAGACAAGTGGTGTAACTCTTTTAACCCACATTCCGACCCGAACCGAGACCCGTGACCCGACCCGGATCTTTTTTTTTGACTCTTCAAAATCTGAATTATTGGGTGTTGGAAACCCATTTCTTCATCATCATTCTTCCATTCCCGTCACCTCTCTTGAAGGAGATAGGGTTCTTCATTTTGGCTTGGAATTGGTGTTTTCTTCCTCAAATCAAGTTGGGGGATTGCTTATATAAGCTTTGGTAAGTATTTTCCTAGCTTCTACACTTGATTTTGATGATGTTTGAGTGAGTTTTGGGGTGATGAAAGTTGGTGACGAAAATTGGGTGTTTGTAGAAATTCTTGCTTTTGGTGTTGAATTGAAGCTTGGATTCATGTTTGGAAGCTGAATAAGTGTTGAAGGAAGCTAAGGTTAGTACTTGAGACCATTTTGGTGTTGATGATTTCAGTTTTAGAGCTTCAAATGGTTTCATGATGAAGAAATCATGTTCTTGGATGAATTTTGATGTTTGGAGCTTGATTCTTGCAATATAGGCTTGGAATTGTAGATTGGAAGCTTGCAGGTTGAGAAGAGGAGCTTGGGGACTCATCTACATACCAGGCAAGGGTAGAGATAGGCCTAAATGGGGGCATAATCGGTGGAATGGCCGGAAACCGCCATTACCATCGTTTCTGGTGTGTCGGCGCGCACTTGGCGCGACCTTTAGCCAAACAGCGCGCGAGCAGCGCGCGATTGAACGTCACGACGAACGAGTCCCGCGCGGGGTTGGCGCGGTTTTCATGAGAAAACCGCGCGGGGAGCGCGCCAGCTCCCCTGCCCGCGCGATTCGTTCGCTCGTTTTCCGGTTCTTCGTCCTTCGTGTTTCCTTAGTTCTTCTTATGCTTCTAGCATGCCATAACTATCATTATGCTCACAATCTTTGAACTTAGTTGCGATTAGCGGTGATCTACTATGCCTTAGTTGAGATCGAGTCTTGTTTCGCTTCTACGTTGATGTGAGTGTTGGTGCCGATATGTGGGGCTTGGCACACCCTTGACACTTAACTCGTGGTGAGTTGTTTATTTTGTCATGACGCGTAATTTACGTATTGACATGTGTGGAATTGAATCTGATTATGTGTTGGTGCCGATATGTGGGGCTTGGCACACCCTTGATACTTAACTCGCGATGAGTTGTTGATGCCGATACGTGGGACTTGGCACACCCCGGATTATACTTAACTCGAGATGAGTGATTGAATTGAATCTGAATATCTGTGATGATATGTGAATATCTGTGATGATATGTTGAGACTGAAAAATAATGCTACGCGGGTAGGATACCCTATGCTTACGAATCGGTCTCCGATTGGGCATAATGGTATCTTTCCCGGGGCATTGAGACTGAAAAGGATTTATATCCTAGTCTGTATTTGGCTAGAAAGGGCTCATGACCCTTAGCCTGACCCGCTTGCCGTAAGCCACGATTTCAGCTGTTAGTGTCCGCGGCGGGGGCACTGTGGGTATGTCTCTCGACCATTAAGGGGAGTGGACCCTTATATGGGAGGGAATACCGACCATGGTACCTAGGTGCGCGCTAGACATGCTTATGTGTTGCATTTAGGGTAGATAGACATCCTAGGTCATAACATTTCATCTCATCATCCATCATTCATCTTATTTGCAGTGGTTGAAGCACCGGTATGGGACGGTGTGATGTTTACTTATTTGCACTGTTCAATTTTTATGTTATGCCTAACAATTGTCTAAAAACGGAATATATCTCCACCTATATGTATAAATATACTTTTAGGGAATCAAGTTAATTCTTGTTTCCCCTTATGCCGATTCTTCTATTCTTGCTCAGTACCTTGTACTGACCCTTGCTATGTTTTATGTATAGATATTCCCGGGGAGGACGCAGAGCCTGAGCACGATGTGGGGTTTGGGGATGAGTGATCTACCTAGGGATGCATTAGCATGTTGTGGACTTATGTGCTTGTCTTGAATAATATGCTACTTCCTCCGTTCCTTTTTATTTGACACGTTAGAAGTTTTGTTACTGTTCATTGAGTAACTTTGATTCGACTTTTTAATACATTTATATAGGACAAAAAATAGTCAAGTGAGATCTTGTTAGATTCGTCTAATCGCATAGTTTTAGAATATCAAAGTTTCATAATTTTTACTTGTACGCAATTTGAGTTATTGAAGATTGAAAATGTGTATTGGATTGCGTGAAATGTGGGTCCGTGGCAATTAAAAAGGAACGGAGTAGTATGACTCTATTACCTTGTCTCGTACTGCTTGTGGTACCGATCGGTACATTATGTTCTGTCTTGTGTGTTACTTAATATCTTTGACAGGTTGAGATGAGACTGATATGTCGACTGTTATGTCGCATGAATAAGGCTTGTAAGCCGGACGTCTTTTATGATGTGAGGTTTCCTTTCTGGATTTGTATTATGATTCATTGGCTTCCTGTTACTTGGCTACGTGTTATTGATCTTAAATTGATTGGCCAACAGTTTAAGAGAGGTAACACGGCAGTGACGTCACAAAAATTTGGTTTTAAATTTTTGGGGCGTTACAGGTGCCGCTTGACGTGGCTGCACACCAATGCCACCAGAGGCCGCCGTACAGCCTGGAGACACATTGGAGGCCACTAAAAAACCTAGAGCCGCATAGATGAGCGCTGGGGGCGCTACAAGTCCAGGATTCGCACCAGGGATGCCGCCGGGTTGAAAACATAGGCTGTCTGGAATGGATTCACCAGTGGACTAGCCAAGCCTCCCATATCAGGGAGTGGTGGCTGGCTGATGGATGTTGTGCCCCAAGTTCGTAATTGGCCGCCTGACGGCCCTGAACCGGGCAGCGTGTTAGCGCCGTTGGAAGGAGCAGTTGTAGGAGCGGTTACTTCCTGTTGAGTTCGTAAGGCATTGATGCCTCTGTCAATTTGATCGGCCATAGCAGGCCGCAAAACGTCCATAAGATGCCTCGTTAGTAAAGGCATGAACTCGGCCATCGATTCTGTCACCGAGAGCCGCATTTGTTCTGCCAATGTAGGGGTCTGCATGATCCCCTGTTGTGATAGTGCAGCATTCGTTGTCTCAGGCACCTCTTCAGACGACGTTCTAACAGGTGTCTTCTCTTGCAGAGACATTTCTTCAAACTTCTGTTTAAGATCACTCACCAAACGTCCATACCTTAGACGCATACATTTCTTTGAAGCGGATATGACTTTAACTTCGGTCCCACTGGGCGTGCCAATTTGTTGAGCGTAAAATATGTAGAGGTTTAGAGACCTCTTTTGATTAATAACTTTGAAGAGATTACAGGAAGGATTACAGGAACTTAAACAAAGCGGTAATATTGCAGAATGAAAACAACAGAATAAAACTTGCAGCAAGAAAATAAACTGCAGAAAATGAATTTTTCTCTGTGGAGTCGAAGAGCCTTCCAAATGAACATTCCTTTGGCTTTTATAGGAGGAGACCCTCAACCGTCAAATACCCACGACCTCTCCTAGGACAACTGCCGTCACGCCGTCTCTCCTGCTGGCAGAGACCTTCAACCGTCAGACACATGTCTCCACGCTGCTGGCTCTCCAAATAACCTCTCTTCCGTTCTCTTCGTAACTCATGGGCCAACATAATACGAAAAACGGGGTTTGCACAGACGAAGGGCTCAAAATTTAATGGGCCACTAAATTTACCTAATAGGCCACTAACTTTACTTGGTTAACATAAATAGATATTAGTAAATATTTAATATCTATTTTATGGTTTAAATAATAACTAACTAATTATTTAATTAAGATTTAAATAATTTTGAATTGGTCAATTAGTTAACGTTCCTTTGAGAAACCGCTCTTAGAAACTGGCCCTATAAATCGGTCCCCTCCCAGCTGCCTATGAGAGTTCGTCAGATTATTAACTCTATCAATTACGCTATGTGGAGAAAGAAGGCTAAGGGAGAGAAATCGGTTTATTCACAATCCAGTTGCTAAATTGCTGTAAAGAAAAGATTTATGGCTTCAAAAGGTTAGCAATTATATTTATCGATTATGGTAGAAATCATGAATATCTAAGATCCCAATTAAGGTATTTATGTGCGTTGATAAATCCATTAAATTTTACATTTTATTTTTGTGTTGTATTTTATTTTTAATTTTTTTTTTGGTAAACCAAATGAATTTCTCAAACTTGGTTCAATAGTAACCTTTGGATACACGAGTTGGTTTTTTTTTTTTTTTTTTTTTAGGAGCCATTGAAGGCCTGGAAAGGGGTGGTGGGAGCTCATGTCACACAATTACAAAGGGGAAATAAAGGGAGGGATAGGGGGCCGGTGGGAATCGAACTTCCAACCTTCCGTTGGAAGTCAGGGACTTAACCGCTTGGGCTATGTCCTCATCCCACGAGTTGGTTTATTGAGTACAGTCTCCAAAAACAAATTTCTGAATTTACAAAGAATTAAAACATAGTATAATCTTCTTAAGGTAACTAGCTTTATTTAAATGAATTATTCTAAATGTGCTTAATTATGAAGTTGGAGCCTTAGATATGGATTACAGGAAAACAATTTTAGTAGACATTTATTAATTGATCCGTACCCACCAATAATCTTTTGAAGGATTGAATGAGTTCTTATTCTTGAGATTGAAAGTGATCCTCAAATTCTTGGTAAATATTGAGAAAAAAAGAGAGTGGATTAATTATTCCTTGCTGAAAAATACTTCAATCAATGTAAACACAGAACAGAACAGTGCCTGAAGCCTCAAGGAACAAAAATGAGCAAATATTGGAGTGTTATTGGGCGAGCCACCAACAAAGGATCAATGATAGTGTGGTGGATTCACGAGTACAAGCCGCTAGCTAGTCTTATTATTATTATTAAGGGAATCAAGAGTGGCAGGTGCGCAATCGAGTGCTCCTACTCCTACAAGGGATCGAAGATCCTCCCAATCATCAGTGCCGCGCCTCAGAAACTCACACACTAAGGAAGGAGCAGTTGCAGCAGCAGTAGCAGCAACAAATGGCATGATCATCTCATTATGATTATGAATACTTATGGGGATTTGATGAGTTTGAGGCTGCAGACATGAGTAGTAGTAGGGCTCTGGCTTTGTCCAGTACACATGTGTTTGTGTTTGTGTTTGTGTGTTGATGATGGGCTGTCGATGATGTGGTGGCGGCATTGTTATTATTGATGATGTAGGTTTTATTATTGAGTTGTTGTTGTTGTTGTTATTACCGAAACTGATATTGTAGCTGCTGCTGCTGCTGTTGCCGAGGTTTGGTGGCAAAGTTGCCCTGTTGTTAAGGTTGTGGTCGGAAGAGGTAATGCTGCTGCTGTTGTTGCTGTTGGTACTAGTACTACATGTTGTTTTGGAATTGAAGGTGGTGGAATCATCGGTGGTCATCTTGGACGAGGACTCTGATCTCCAATGGGTATTATTGCACTTTTTGTATGTTACGCTCCTCTTCAATATACGACAAAGTGTCCAGATTTCCTGCACCAATGAAATAAATAAGGAACTGGGTGGAGAATCGAACTCACAACCAACTATAAGCCAACTATAAGGTTGGAAGGCAGGGATAGGACCTAACCACTTGGTCAAATCCCTGCCACACAGAGTACAAGTATTTTTCTTCATTTATATGCATAACAAGAGGTTAAGACTAACCAAAGCTAGCATTAGCAACAAGATTAAAAGAAGCTAAAACTCTAAAAGTAAAGACTTACAGCTTCTTGAGCTGCAGGGATGATAGCAGGTACTGGGTTGGCATGAAAATGATGAAGGTGGTGGTGCTTGGTAGGTTTGTGTTTGTCCGGCAGACGAAACTCGTGCATCATCCAGTCGGTCTTGGTGCCCCTGCCGGCGCTGCCTCGGTAATACACCAGCGACTTCTTTAACCCAATAATGCACCCGCCGGAACACGACGAGTCGTCGTATATGGGGCGGTCGATCCCCGTGGCCTTCCAAAAACCCGAACCCGTCACCCGGTTCGGCCTTATGCTGTTTCTGTACTTTCTTCCTCTTTGGCAGAAGAAATACCATTCCTTCTCCCCAGCGTTGTTGCTCGTCTCTACACATTCCAACTTAAAAATATCAATTCATTGTTACAAAATTTACTCAAATTAAAATTAATTTCAAAATTACACATGGATGGTGTTGTCATTTGTGTGGGAATTATAATCCCTTCCTGGGTTTTTCTTGAACACAATACACAATATGGCTGAGGAATTTTCAGTATGCTTCATCTTTAATTTGCTTACTAATACACAGTTTGAATTTGTTTTTATCAAAACACATCATGGTATAAAAGTTTCCTCCACCCCTTTTGGACCTTTGGAGATTGAAAAGTCCAAAATTGACAAATGGTATACACTTTTTCCACTTAATTGTAAAAAAGTATAGTATATATATTGTGTAAGAAAATTTGGGATTGGGGTATTGGCTTATTGAGGATGTATGCATGTTTATCAAATCTTAATTCCTATACAAACATAACTACTGTCCTACACGTGTGTGTATATTTCTAAATACCCTAAAAAAATTAGAACTAGAGATCATTTTATGTGAATCCCTTGATTTCCATGAAACCCTAATAAAATTAAATTACTTCATGTTCACAAATCTCAAAAAAAAAACATGGAAGATGAAATGATATATACAACAAAAATAAGTAAGATTTAAAGAAGTTAATTACTACCTCCGTTCCTTTTTAATTGTCACGGACCCACATTTCACGCAATCTAATACACATTTTTAATCGTTAATAACTCAAATTGCATACAAGTAAAAATTATAAAAATTTGATATTCTAAATCTATACGATTAGATGAATCCAACAAGATCCTACTTGACTATATTTTATCTTACATAATTGTATTAAAAAGTCGAATCAAAGTTACTCAATGAACAGTGTCAAAACACCACATGTGACAATAAATAAGGAACGGAGGAAGTATACTGATTCTGCATACGCAAAGGTGCTGAATCACTACTCAAAAGTATTGAATAAGTTTTTCAACATTAATTATGATGTTGGGAATATAAACTTAATACTTTTGAGTGATAATTCACCATTTTTGAATAGAAATTCAACAGTCTAGCTACATACGCCGAATCTTACATATTCATAATTGTGACTTGGATGGTAAAGAACAAAGCAAATTGAATGAATCAATCAAGTGATGATGAACATACGTACTTGGAAGATCCCAAGGATCGTACTTATAGATGTCAGCCTGCTTAATAAGTTCGATACTAATCGGCCTCTTCTCGACCTTCCTTTTCAGATAAAATCCGACAAGTTCTTGCTCTGTCGGATGGAATCTGAACCCTGGAAGAGGAACATCATCATCATCATCATCATCATCATCTTTGCCTCCATCCTTATTACAGCTACTTATGATGGTGCTGCTGCTGTTGATATTTTCCACTTCCATTATTGGCCTGGAAAATGTAGTCTAGGATTTTGGCAGTGAAGCTTTGAGTGTGAACTTGGCTATGTGCCTAAAGGCTTCTTCACCTTTGAAAGTAATGAACATTGCTGGTGCATATATAAAGTAGTAGAAATACTATATACTTCCACCGTTCCTAAATAAATGCCACGGACCCACATTTCACGCAATCCAATACACATTGTTAATCCTTAATAACTCAAATTTCATACAAGTAAAACTTATGAAAATTATATATTCTAAATCTATGCGATTAGACGAATCCAACAAGATCTCACTTGACTATATTTTATCTTATATAATTGTATTAAAAAGTCAAGTCAAAGTTACTCAATGAACAGTGACAAAAGTCAAAACGTTACATTTAAAAGGGAACGGAGGTAGTACTAGAATTAGATAGTTATGACTAGGAAGGTGTGCCCTGTGAATAAATTAATATGTAAATTAATATAACTAATTGAATGAAAATAAAAATCAAAGATGTGGTAGTGTTGATTGCGATTGGGGCAATTGGGGGTACGTGTTTGTCCATTGTGGCTTTAATTCTATATTGAATTGGGTCAAGTCAAGAATGTTGACTTTACAGGTTATTTGTGGCCCCTGGGTTCTCTCATTTTCTTTTATTTCTAATTAATAAATCCTTTTTTGAAGCAGTCTTTGGTCTTTTTGATTTTATTACTACTATGAGTTGCTTTTTTATTTTTATTTTGTTGGTTAATTAGTATGTGGGCGTTCTTTTTCACGAATATTGTTTTTTATTTATTTATTTTTTTCGTGTTGCTGTTCAACATTAATAAGCTGTATCGCCAAAAAAGAAAAAAAATTAATAAGCACGAGATGGGGACTTAATTACTTTAGTGATCAAGTTTCTCAACTCTCAACTTATAGGTTAGGATTGAATTACTAACCGATATTTATCTTCACCTTTATTCTATTTGTAATCATTTCCTAAGCGGTTAAAAAAAAAAAAAAACATTAATGAGCAGTGTTTGGTCCATTGTAGTATGCGAAAATAAGCAATGTTTGAAGAAAAATGTATTTAGCATTTTGAATTCGGTAACTAAACTTTTGGTAACTACCTAATTCAGTAGTTAACCATTTAGTAGCTAATAAATTTGGTAATTATATCCAAGAATTAAGCTATAGATTCAGTAATTTAAGGCTTCGTTTGGTAAATTAATAGAGTTTAGAATTTAGAGTTTGGTTTCAGAGATTAGAGTTTGGCTTCAGAGATTAGAGTTCCCAAGACCACGATTGGTGGAGAAAATCAGCGATTCCAAATCTTGTATTTCCGGAAAAACAAACAGATATGAATCTCTTAGAGTTGGGAATGAGCTTTTAGCGTTTGGATCGCTTATTCCAAACGGAGCCTAAATAATTTTTTCTTGTAATGTTGGGCTGACTAATCTGGCCCTGGTGTGAGTTTTGGAATCAAATTTGTTCGGTTCCCTCTCAATCAATAGTGTGGGGGTTCGAACTATAGTCCACCTACCAAAGCTAGCTCCAATCATCATTGAACCAACCAAGAATTATTATAAAAATTGAATTATATGCAATTTCAATAGTATATTTTTTTTGGGCTAAGCAGCCTTACAAGGTTAGGAAAAGAGAAAAGAAAAATAAAAGTAAGCAACAATGACAACTAGTGCCGTAAGAACCACGTCGCAGTTGCATCTGTTGGTAAAGGAAAATGCAATTTCAATATTGATAAATTTTAATTTTTCAAAATCACTACAAGAATATTGTTATTTAACTACCAAATTCGGTTGTTAAATTTTTCCTAACAAGTTCCAGTCACTAAACATCATTTAAGACCGAATTTTAAGATCTAACAATAACTTTTTTCGATCATTCAAATTGAAAGTTTAATATAATATTGATCATCAGCTAGGAAACCAGTTTTACATGGGCTCAAGACACATACATATAAGTGAATGGAAGATAAAATTAAAAGTGAGCACATCATGAACAAATTAATTAATTAATCATAGTCCATAAATTAATATTATGATATTTGCACCCTCAACATATATTCATATATACTATTGTAATGAATGGAAACCTGCCAGTGCCACGCCAGCTGACATGTTCAAGTTAGATTTGGGTTTCAATTATCCATAATATATTAAACATGCTATGAATGGTAACGGGCTATAATGAGTTTTAAAAATTAATTAAATTATATAGTTTGGGATTGAAATTTTATTGGGCTTTGAATAATAAAGTGTAGCTATATTGTATTATTATTTGTTTATTTGTAATTTAGTATTTTTAATTAAAGAATTATATTTTAATAAAACACTAATAAAAATATACATATTGATTTTTTAAAAATAAAATAATGCAAAAATTTATTGTTATTAATTTAAATTAATAAAAATATATATAAATTTTTTTATATTATTCATGATAGTATGTGCCAATTAATTTATGAACTGTTATTATTTTTATAATTTAAATTTAAATATACTATTTAGGTCAAATATATATATCAATATGGGAATGAACATTTGACAATTGGTCAACTCCCCAAATTTCCGACCTTCGAATAATTGATAGTTCATGTTTAATTACTTATGAATTAATTATATATCCAGTTCTTGGAATCAACAAACCAATATTATATTTCAATATTTAATTATTCAAACTATATTTCATTTGTTGTTATTATATTCTCGCCCATTGGGGCGGAGTAATACTAGTTACATACAATAAAGCTTATAAAATTTAATCATACCAATCAAAGAAGGATTTGAACAAAATTAGCCTTGGTCTAAAATACAGAATAGTCTCATCAATCACATGCAATAACAATATGCATATTTTGCGGGTATTATAATAAAATTAAACTCAATACATATCTGATAGTGTGTCTGATTGACCCTCCAGCTTCAAGCTGACATGTGCAAATTTTTATTTTTTATTGAGTCAACTAGGATCCTATGCAGGCCGACCCGGGCATGATCAAGTATGTCTTTAGAACTTTATCCATGATCATCTACACCCAATCCAACCGCCACGTCATTACTTAAAAAAAAAGTTAAAATGGGAAATGGTCGATCTCATCCAAGAGGTCGACAAACCACTTGGTCTTATATCCTTTGGCCAATGGGATGGGGACATTTGTCTCATTCCCATTGGTCAACTAAAATATTAATCAAATCTCATTAAAATTATTATATTTTTTATATATTAAAATAAAAATAAATAAACAATATACCAAATTTTATAATTTTTCATTATCTACAAATAGAGACCACTCTTGCTTTTTTTAAATGCATAATATATCAATTTTGATATATTTTTTTTGCAAAGAGCCTGAAGTTTGATATATTTAACCCATTTTAAAATTTACAGAAAATAAAAATAAATAAAAAATATATTAAAATTTTAGATTTTTTATTCTTTACAAGTAAGACTAAAATATTTATATTTTTGATACATTAATTTCTTTTATATTTCAACATAATTTAAAATTATATAAATTAAAATAATTATATATATAATATGGTGGTTGGATGGTTGGGTGGTTATTGATAAAGTATGTAAAATTTGGGTGGTTGGGTTGGGATGAATATTGATGAGTTGGAGGAGAGAAAAATTAATTAAATAATAATATGGTTTGATGGTTGGATGGTTGGGTGGTTATGTATATAGATAGTCTTAGTATTAATTAGTATGACATGTTGCATGACATGTTGCATTAATTAGGGCCGGCCCAGTAAGCTTGCCGCCGAGCTCGTCCTGGGAAGTGTTGTATTCTCGTGGCTTAGCTTCTCTTTGCTCGCCGAGAGAACCGCCCATGTCCCGTGGTCGTCCGTTGAAGGTTGAAGGATTCTCCACTAAAAAGTAATATTAAGTAGTCCATTACATATGTAATGGGCATTAAAATTATTTTAATTTAATTTAGTTAACTTTATAATTCTGTAATAATAGTATTTTACAAAAATATAAAATTATTAAATTATATATTATCAAATTAACATTATATGATTTCAAATAACATCTAAACAACAAATATAATATAATTATTATGTTATTTAACTTTTATAACATAACAAACTTAAAAAATAAAAAAATGTCTTGGCCCGCAACCGCCGAAGGCCAACCCAAGCGATGACGGATTTAGGCAGGTTCTTTGAACTGAATTAGCTTATTTAAAAAGACAAACAACTCTTTTTGAAACCGCTGCAAATAGCAGCATTTTGAATTTTAACTTATTCTAGGCAAAAAGTTAGTCTCGAAATTGTCAAACATCTAATTTTAACTAATTATTACTCACATAATAAGTTAACAGCTAACAACTAATTCCAAATAGGCCATAAATTTTTCTTTAAAAAAATATTTTCAATCTTGATGCATTTATTAATGAAACCAATCTCGAATCGAGAGAACCCAACTCAATTATTTTTTTTTTCCGGCCTTTGGCTTATCAAAAAAAAAAACTCAATTATTTATTTTATTATATTATAATGGCTGTAATGAGAAGTCAGCACCTCTGAATTTGCATTAGACTTAGCTATCAATGATTGCGGCTTCTGTTCTTTTTAGACCACCATTCCTGCCTTTTTCCAAGTTTCCAAGTCTTCTTGTAATCTCTTGCTCATACCATATGGGTCACTATTACACAGACAAGAAATTTGAGCTGTTCTATTTCTAGTAGGCCTACAGAGTGTTGACCATTATAGTATATATTGTATTTCCAAGCTTTTCCCAAAATACACATATCATATTATTCATGTTTGAACAGTAGCCCGTCCAAGAATATTAGTAATTTTCTCAAGTGAAGAAGTGATCCTAGTAACAAGTTTGAACATATGGGTGTTGCGTTGAATAGAAATTTCAATGATGTTATCATTTGGGAAAAGAAAAGGGAAAAAAAAAAAACATTATTGAAAAATCTGTAAAGCTACATATATGGAATTTGTCAGTACACATAGACTATAGACTTTGACCTTTTCATTTGTTTTTCCTTGTCAAGTTTTTGGGGAATAATTGTCAAAAACATTCATTTTTTTATTATTTATATGTGATCCATCATTTTCGAATTTTTTGTCACTATTAGTCCGCTTCGTTTGTTAATTAAAACTAAATCCGGCCTAAACTCACTAAATCCAAGTCAATTAGATATTTAATTGGAAAATTTGGAATAAACCTCCAGTTTCTTGTTGTTTTGTCCGACTCTGTGCTCTACAATCTTTGCAAATAATTGGCTCCAGCTATTGTGACCATTGCATTAAATATATTCTACTTTATGTGCATTAGATTTTGTTCTTTTTTATTTATACAGTCTACATGATACTATTACAACTACAAGTTAGATGTTATTAATGTATATCATATTCTCATATCAAACATCAAGAAACCTAATTAGATGCATTTCAAGTTCGAACCCAATGTTTGATGGTATTGTAATGAGAATATGTAATGCATCTAATTGGATTTCTTCATGTTTGACATGAGATTTGATATGCATTGAAAACATTTTACTTGTAGTTGTGACAGTATAATGTAGACTGTAGAAACAAAAAAGAACAAAATACAATGTAAAAATGTAAAATATATTTAATGCAATTATCACAAGAGTTGGAGCCAATTATTTGCAAGGGTTGTAGAGGGCGGATTCGGACAAAACGACAAGAAAATGGACATTTTGGCAATTTTTTTGATTAAATATCTAATTGACTTTGATTAGTGAGTTTATGATGAATTTAGTTTTAGTTAGCAAATGATGCGGACTAATCGGGGCCAAAAATTCGAAAGGTACGAATCGGACAAAAATAACAAGAAAACGAACCATTTTGGCACTTATTCCAAGTTTTTGGTGAATGGTGCTGCTGGAATTTTATACATATTTGTATGTAATGCTTGGTGAATTGTATGAAACTTTTAACTTTTCGATAAAAAAAAAAAATTATACATGAATTGTATGAAATGCTTGGAATTAATTATGAAGGTTGGGGTAGTTTTTTACCAATAATTTTTCAGTGAAGTACCGATGTCACTTTGAGGCTAAATCATAAAATTTTATCAAGTCTTCGGAGATGAAAATTGAGAACAGAATTAGTATGAATGGTAGGATTTGATCGTTTAACGATGCTATCATCCTATAATGATCATATTGATCTTATCACAATCCCACGGAATTTAAGATTCTACAATGGTGTTATACGTTTTGGAGGATGGAATCATAAGATCATGCGATTCTACTAACATGATCGTGATTTTATCACTTGATCTAAACGGGTTAGCGGGTTAACCTGCTTGAGCATTATTTTTTGGGAAAGCTGCTTCAGCATTATTATTATTATTATTATTATTATTATTATTATTATTATTATTATTATTATTATTATTATTATTATTTAAATCTAATTTTTTAAACATTTAATACTTACTTGGGACTAGGGGTGTAAATGAGCCGAGCCGAGCTCGAGCCTGACTCGGCTCGGCTCGGCTCGATCAAGTAAAAATTCGGCTCGGCTCGAGCTCGAAGCTCGACGAGCTTTAAAAACTTGAGCTCGACATAAAAAAACCGAATTCGAGCTCGGCTCGAGGCTCGAATAAAGCTCGAGTTTTTTCTTTTTTTGTTTTTTTTTTTTTGTTTTTTTTTTTAAAATTGACACTAATATGCTAATAAATGTGTGTAGAGGCTCAAATCACACAAGTTAAAAAGATGGATAAAGGGGACATTACCACTAGACCAGATCTCCATTCCCAAACTAAGATCGATATAAAATTAGGAATAATTGTCAAATTATTAAATAATGAGCTTTAAAACTTGAATGATTTAAGTTTAATAGATTTAATATATTAAACTATTCCTAGTTCCTACTACTAACGATAAAAAAGAAAAAATAGAAAAGAATTTATAGGAGTAATAAATAGATTATACATATACTATGTATAATTGATATGTATATATATATATATATATATATATATTCGAGCCTATTATCGAGCTTTCGAGCCGAGTATTGGTTAGCTCGGCTTGGGCTCATTAACCTTCCGAGCCAATCTCGAATTCGAGTCGAGTCTTTTCGAGTCGAGCTTTGGTCGAGTTTTAATCAAGTCGAGCCCGAATATTTTACGAGCCTATCACTCTCATTTACACCCCTACTTGGGACGAATTCCTATCCCATAACACAATTGGCATAACTGAATCACAAAATCCATGCCTGTATTTAATTTGAAAACCTCCAGCACAGGTGATATACATCGATTTAAAAAAAATAAAATAAAAATTATTACAAGTTCAATGTAGAAATTTGTGAGGCGGCAGTAAAAGGGAAGTAGGCAGCCATGGCTGCTGAACCCTTTAACCACTCTTCTTCATCTTTGTACACCATCTGTTTCCAAATTACACAATTTTCTTTTCTAAGAAAATGAAAAGAAAAATAAAAATTGTTCATCTTACAAAATAAATAAATTAAATGTAAATATACCTGTAAAGTCTCATCGTAAAACAATGAGGTGTTCATGTTTTGCTGGTACGAGGTATGAATATTTGAGTCCATGACTATTTGTTGATCATCTGCAGATGATGAATCATTGTTCCTTGCAAACCTCCCCCGAATTCGGACACGCTTATCTGCTAGGGTTTTCCGACAGGCATACTGCATATGTAATGATGCAACTGTATTTTAGTATCTTGTCCTGATGAAAAAAAAAATGTGGAATTTATGCAGTTTAGTCCCTGTGTAGACTAGCAGTTCAACGCAGGTACAATTGTACTGTTCAACCTCAATTTTGTGATGTTTGTGCTGTAGTTGTGATGATGTTTGTGATATTGTGCCGACTCTACTCACAAATTTTTTAGACATCACAAAAACAATCGCATTCATCACAAATCCAAAGACATCACAAAATATAATTCTCTTCACACTGACTGCAAGTAGCTGCACACTAACATATGCAGAATTTATATTCAACTTTTATATTGTACCATTAGGCATTTTAGTTTTAAATAAAATCAACTCTTTTTGCATTAAGTTAATTTGTTTAATATTTTACCTTGATGGTTTTGTTAAAGTTCCTCTGGTTTCTTTTCTTCAAGTACTTGAGAATTTTGTTCTTCCTTTCTTCCACGGTGTATCTTCCTATCCTCGCCATATCAGAACCTCCCTCTTCGATTTTAATCATATCAGGCTTGTCAAATTGCATGCCCTGCTTCAAATTCAGCATCACTTGTAAATAATGCATGTTTATATACATATATATATATATATGTATGTATGAATGTGTATGTATACCCAATTGTGAGCATCGCTACTAGTCAAGTGATAATCGGGCCAGGAGTTGGTCGGCACGATCCAATTGCAAAAGTCTCCGGCTCGAGCCTGATGACTGAAACCCTGATAATTGTCAATGTTCTCGTAGCCGCAATATGGAAAGTCATTTTGGCAAAGACCCGTGCTAGCCATGTCCCAGTCGGACAACAATTTTGGCACGACCATGTCTGGATTCCCCACGAATTGGTCATGAGGGAAGGAGGCCACGGAAACTGGCGAGTTCATCACCACCATGTGATGATCAGAGGACGACAACGAACCCCCAACCATGAAATTGTCGGTGTTGAATACATAGTTCTGGATAGGATCAGGCAAGGCAGTGTAAGAATTTTCAGGTGACCAAAAGTATTGGCAATGAGGGATTGAAGCAGCCATTATTTGGAAAATCAAATTTTGAAGGAAACTATTTTTTTTTCTTTTCTTTTTTCTTTTTGTTGTTGTTGGGAGAATAATGATGAATGTTGGGTATGAATTGTGTCTATATATATATGATGGAGATTATTGCTATCAAGGTATACTTGTTTGATTGCTAGTTTTAAAATTTACACGATAAAAAATTAAATAAGTATACCACCCTAATATGAAAAAGCTTGTTGATGAGGAGGGCCCCCTTTGGAAGAGCTAATATTCGTTTGTGGATTTAGCTTTTACTAATGTAGGACCATATGTGTCTAAATTAAAAAATATATGTATGTTTATACGAGGTTATTATAATCATTAAAATGCTATTGAGGACGATGTTTATAACTTTAATATGGATCATCTTCATCAAAGAAAAGAATGTGCCAAATTTCCACATGTTTGCAGAGGAATATTTTTTGTCTATCTGCTTCCCAAAAACTTTAAACCACTTGACTGAACTAGAACATAACTAAAAGGACATTCTCATTATGATTATAAAAAAAATTAAAAATCAACCCTTATTTGGAATTTTAACAACATTGGCAAAGAATAGTAAAAATAAAAAAACATTTGGGAGTATTTATTTTCAAGTTCCAGTTTTTGGATTTACAGTATATTTATATCCATATTTATTTGACAAAAATGACCATAATAATAATAATAATTATTCTTCGTATATGTATCTGTACTACAATGTAGATAAATTGAGGTGCAACAAATGATATTGTAGTAAGCAAGTTGAATAGTGTCTGAATAAATTTGTGGAAACTTGCTAGAATATAAAGGAAGAAAAGGTGAATAAAAATTAAAGGGGATGCATATATGGTAGTATATGAATAAGGGGTGTTTGGAGGTCATGTGCCACTATTCCCTCACTGTTTAAAGCTGTCTGCTTTTTCAAGTCTCACACACAGTGAACTGAGTACTGCCTGAGGAGAAGATAAAATATTTGACCTTATGATTCTAAAATAGGCGGGCAGAATATATATTACGATATGTTGGGGAAGTCCAAAGATTTTGCCCTTTATACTTCCTGTATATAATTAACCAATTGGGCTACCTTTTGATTCTGTGTGTATGTAATGGGGATTGAGGTTCAATTCTCAAGTAAGGTTAAAATTTAAAAGGGCTAAAAGTTAAATTTATAAATGAACACTGGATCTATCCCTATTTCACAGTATATATGTATGTATGAAATTTTAATGAATGTAGATTTAGTGGTTGGGGCAATAGATATGAAATTGAGAATAAGGTAAGGGCTGCAAGGACATATTACAATTAACAACCAAAAAAAGACTCAAATGTAGTAATAGATTTGGGAAGTATTATGTATTTTGTGATGTCTCCACCTAGTATGACGTGCACGATCATATTTGTGATGTATTGATTTTAGTTTTTAAAATTTTCAGTTTCTTTTGAGAATAATTTTCTGCCACACATCACAAAATTCATGTCCGCCATCACATATAATATCACGCACCTCACAATAACAACATTTACCATCACGCTTCAACTGTTATTGGCTAGTACTTGAAAACATCACAAAATTAATAATAAGCAACATTACCTTCAAATGCTCATTCTGCATACTAACTATATAAGTATATTATTAGATTGGGGGCAATATCATTATATCAATGGGACAAAGTGGTTTGAAACTCCTCCATTATTGCATGTTCATCTAGTTAAGGATAATTCTTAATTGTTCCTTACACACATGCATACAAAACTCTTCCGCTCATTTGTTTGGATGAGCTTTTACAAAACTTACTAGTCAAAAGTATAAGCATCCTCCAAGTTAACATACATGCAACATATGGCCATAAACACTTTTATTAGAAGCAGAAGCCAAAATATCGCTAGAACAACACATCTAAACAAGCAATAAATTGCGATTCTTTTTTTTTTTCCCTTTCGCGGAATGTATATAACCTCAGAACTAAATTATAAATATAATGTCCTATTGCTCAATTATAAATAAACACTAAGTTGGAGTATTGATCGATGTCCATATCTGAATTAAGAAGCTCCTCGACCATTTGTATCTTAATTGGTCCAAGTCAATACAACATCTCAATGGTACGGTTCAATGATCGACATCTCCATCCACGAACATCATGTGCAAAGAATCTTGAAATAAAGATTTATTAATTTTATTACTTGTAGGCTTTTGAGTTGAAAAATAAAATAAAATTAAAGTGTGTTCCTTTTTGTCATTCATTAATTGTGCTTTCCACTTTTGACCCAAAATCTAACTAAATCCTGAAATTTCTGGCCAGCAAAATAGTATATGAATAATGTGTCATGTGTGCTCGTAAAAAAAATGGTCAAAGAAGGATGATGAGAAGACAGATATATATATATATATATATATATTATATGTATCCCCACAAGGGATGCTAAATATTGTATCGATTTGGCTTGATTCGATATTTATGTTTGTGTGTTTTTAGGATCGAGAGACGAGAAACACACATATATAGTATGATGCAGTATATAAAAACATATGTACATGCATGATGTGAGAGCAATATTTCTTTTGTCCGTAAAATAAAATAAAGATGAGGGAGACGTTATTAAATAAAGCTGGGGTTGCTAAGGATCGGAATAATATATATATCATGACCTGATGGTTTCTTTGCTATTGAATTGCATGCATGCCCACTTGGGCATGTCACATGTGTGTGCAGTATATATCTGGCTTGGGCACATCTTATTATGGTGCAGATTCAAAATGGAAGTATGTACTGACACGGCGCTGCAGCCGTTGATTTGTTATATGAATATATGTACATAATTAAATTTCTGGATAGATTGGTCATTACGATTGCTTGTATGCCAAAAATAAAATGATGTGCGGAGAAAACTGGACCAAGTTAGAGACAGTGTTCAGCATCATTAAGGACTAGAGCTGTAAACGAATCGAACCGAGTCGAGCTGTGGGTGTTTGAGCTCGACTCGGTAAGAGTTCGAGCTTTGTTCGTGTTCGTTCGTTAAGGAGTTCGAGCCTAAAATTATGGTCGAGCTCGGCTCGTGAAAAAGTTTGTGAGCTTCTCGTGTTCGACTCGACTCGTTTAGTTCAAACAATCCAACTTACTCTTTTGTTTGGCTCGGCTCATTTAGCTTGAACTCAGTTCGTTTGAACTCGTTCGGCTCAATTAAACATATTTATTTGAATTTAGTCATTAAATATTTATAAAATAATAATAAATAAAAATTACAACTTTATAGAATAAATCATAATTAAAAATAAGAATATAAAATTACAAAAATACTTCTTAACAAACATTTACGAACAATTGTGAATTGTTCGCGAACAAAACTCGTGTTCGTTCGTTAAGCAAATGGGGTCGAGTTCGAGCTCGGTTCGTTAAACTTCACAAACAAACAATTATCGAAAGATCACGAGCCGAACTGAGCTTTGTTCCGAACTATTTGTTTGTTTTTCAGCTCTATTGTGGAGAAAGGAATTTGGTTTCCAGTTGACAGATTTGAATAGCGCTAGACAATTGCATATTGTAGAAGGCAGGTCACAATATACACAGTCAGGTGGTACCACCACCACCTGATGCATATCTATTCAATGTCCACTCAATTGTTATTAATTTTTCAACTACGTACTGAGAAAAGTGGAAATGAAAGAGCAATTCAACACATATGAGGAGCAATTCAGCAACTTACCATGAGTAATTCTTCAGCGACAAAATCATGCAATACCGAATGATATTCAGCGACTCCCGCAAAAGGTTTTCATAGACTCGTCAAGAGCTTTTCAGCAACAAAATCATAACTAATATGCATGCACCAACATGAGGAACAACTCAGCAACGAATAAAGAACAATTCAGCGACTTACCATGAGCAATTCTCCAGCGACAAAACAGTGCAATACCGAATGATATTCAGCGACAAAATAATTCGACTCTAGTTAATATATACTATACATATGTGTAAATGTATATCATAGATGTCAATTCAGTTAGGTTGCAAAATGACAATATTCTACATATGCAGGATGCTACGAGGATTATGTAACACGATAGTGAGATTATGTGATGTGTCGAAAATATCACAAAATCATGCTCAGAAATTACCATCATAATCATCACAAAATCATACGAAACTTTAATGTTATATTAAATCATTACAAAAATTTGGTCCACAATCTGCATATGCAGATTCTATATGCTATCCATATCGCATAAATGTATTGGTGGGGAAAGTGGCTATTTTCCGCAAATTAAAGAACATATAGGAAAGAAACATTTAAGAAGAAGATAGAATAAAATAAAATAAAGAGGAGTGTCGTACAGACTACAGACAGCTTTGTATCAGGTGCTCTGTATATATATATATATGTATCATGCTTCTATGTGCTAGTAATATCTGCATACACGTTACACACCTCAAATTAAATACTGCTACTAATAAAGCTTCTTTTATTATTTTCAATTCCTGTCACATCACAAAAAAGATAATATGCCTTCTTAAAATTGTAGTAATAATAAATAAAATGTGATTCTATCATACAAAGGATAGGTTTCATAAAGGAGACACAAAATATATATGCTCACAATCTACACTAATAGTAACAAAATCATTTATATTTGTATCACAAAAAAAAAAAAATCAATTATGTGAGTGAGTTCAAATGATGCTATCATATTGTGAAAGCACATGAAATCTAGAGATTATTATTTATTACAAAGAGCAATCAATCAATTAATTAAGTTTGTGTGCGTTGGCTACTTATTTTAGTGGTAAATCTCCAACTCTCACCGCCCCTTTCCTAACCTTTAATGACTTCTCCAAAAAATTAATTAAGTTTGTGTGAGCTCTCGTAGAGGATTGCTCCAATGAAATATTTAAATTTTTATATAACATATGTATCTTTTTTTTCATAATTATTTAATAATTTAATTTAATTTTGTTTGGACTCATTTGTAGCCTCTAGGGATGGATATCACTTGAATATTTCCATGCTCTATTATTATTATTATTATTATTATTATTATTATTATTATTATTATCACTTTTCCAAATTTCCCATTAGTGAGAATATTGTGAATTAATATTTGATCAATTTTATTTCAATCCTTGTTTGTTTGGTGCACTTTATATCTTTGAGGTTTGAATTAATTGGCTTTGAAGCTAACATGGGAACAAGTTTTTGTCGGCTGAAGAACGATTCATGTTACCCCTTCATTACCACTCAGAGCCACATCAGAATTTTAATCTGCATCCTTTTTAATTTATCAGTAGGCGACGAGTGTTGGCAGGGCAGCGGTGTTGCAGCGAGTTGAAGGCCGCCGGTTGCCGGACGTTATGAAAGACGGTGGTGGCAGCGGATTGATGGACGGACGGACGTTGATGGCGGACCGAGTTGACGGAATCCAAGGGCGGAACCGAAAGACGTCGAGCGGTGGGAGTAGGAGTTGGAGGAAATCCAATGGGAGAAAGCGGCTGAAGTCGACCAGGAATGAGAGACTCGATTTGGTGATATGAGTTTAAATAGGTCCAGGGTTTCCCCACTCCCGTTGCTGTTGCTGCGAGACACTCCCGCTACTTCCGAGTCACTCTTTGGACTTCGGGTAACTCCCTAGATTCCTACTCGAAGCGTGCGACTCACTCGTTTATCAACTCCCGTCCGTCCGAGTCACTCCCTGTACATCGAGTAACACCCTTGATTCCTACTCAAAGCCTGCGACTCACTCGTTTCCCACTCTTTCTCGTGATTCCAGCCACTCCCCCTCCCCACTCCCTTCGTTTTGATTCACTTCCCACATTATTAGACTCACTCGCCTTGTTTAATATCGTTCGATAGAAAGGGTATGTTGGTGATTTAGGGTAAAAAAAGAGTTTTGGCATTTTGTAGGATATAAAAGAACTTTTACTATACAAATAGGGCTCTGCCACCTATTTCTTCTTCTTAAAATTGTAGTAATAATAAATAAAATATGATTCTGTTATACAATTATTGATGACAATTATTGATGAAATTTGGATGTATACCACTTTTTCAAAGAAATGCTCCATTAGTCATGATACCTATTCTAGTGAAGGCAATTAATTATGATGCCATTAGCCTTGTATTATGTCTATAAATATGGGTTCTTAAGTGAGAAATACACACCAATATTTGTTCAAAAAACTCTTATACTTGGGCATATATTTTCCTTGCTTTTGGTCTTAATTTCACTATAATAGTTGCACTATTGAATACACTAATACTATTTCTTTTCTTTCTTCCATTGTCTTTCATTCAAATATATCCATTACTAATATATCATCATTAGAATTCCATATTATCATATAGCTAATAGGCATATACTTGTAATAATTTCACAACACGTTATCAGCACGAGCTACGAACGGAGCTCTGCCGGAATTTCTTTGAGGTAATATTTTGTATTTCAATAATTCTATTATGGCTAACTTGACAATGGAGATAATTATCTATCTTGGAAAATGGATGTTGAAATCCATTTGGAATCAATAGGTCTTGAAAAAATAATTGAAAAAGATAATCAGGCTTCAAACCAAGACCGTGCGAAAGCTATGATTTTCATCCGCCATCATCTTGATGAGGGATTGAAAACACAGTATTTAACGGTCAAAGACCCAATTGAACTCTGGGAGAATTTAGAAAAAAGATATGATCATTTAAGATCAATAAATCTCCCTCGAGCCCAGTATGACTGGTCACACTTACGATTCCAGGATTTTAAATCAGTAAATGATTACAATTCTGCTCTGTTTAATATCGTATCACAATTAAGACTGTGTGGGGAGACAATTACTGATAAACAAATGCTAGAGAAGACATTCTCTACATTCCACCCCTCCAATACGGTGTTACAGCAAACATACCGAGCACAGGGTTTCACTGAATATTCTGATCTGATTACGTTTTTGTTATTGGCTGAAAAGAATAATGATTTATTATTAAAAAATCATGAAATGAGGCCAATTGGCAGTAGTCCATTGCCAGAGGCACATGTGACTGAATCTTCCAGCCGTGGTCGTGGCCGTAGTCGTGGCCGGGGTCAGAGACCTCGTGGTCGTGGGCATAACCGAGGCCGTGGGAAAAATCATTTCCGCAACAATGTTTACATTAGGCCCACGACAGACACACGTAACCAGAATCAGGGCAACACCAGAGGTGATGTCCAAAAACAGAACTATGAAGAAGCAAAATGCGATAGATGCGGCCTAAACGGGCACTGGTACAAAAATTGTCGTACCAGAGATCATTGGGTGAAACTTTATCAAGATTCCCAGAGGGATAAAGGAAAAAGGGTGGTTGAAACAAACCATGTTGACATAATGAATTCTGAGGAGAATATGCCCAATATCCCAAAATTTCAAGTTGAAGATTTATATAGTGATTTAGTTTAATTGTTATGTTGTATTATTATTTTATTACGCTTTGAACTTCTGTATCTGTCTTTACTTTTGCATGTGTGCTATATTTATTGTCTATGTATTGTAATATATTACTTATGTTAAGTCTTGTTTTAATATTAATTATATCTTGTTTTAATTACAGCAAAATGGGGAATTATAAAAGTGATAATATATGTCTTATTGATAGTGCTTCAACGCACACAATACTAAAAGACATAAGGTATTTTTCCAATTTAAAAATGGGAGATACAAACATAAACACAATATGTGGTAGTGCAAATATTATAAAAGGAATTGGCACAGCCAACCTTATTTTCCCAGAGGGAACAAAATTAATTGTGAAAAATGCACTCCTATCTCCCAAGTCTCGAAGAAATTTATTGAGTTTTAAAGATATCCGAGAAAATGGGTATCATCTCGAGACATCGACTTCAGAGAATGTCGAATATTTATTAATTACAAATACCACTCATGGTAAGAAATATATATTGGAAAAATTACCAGCTCTGTCTTCTGGATTGTATTTTTCAAAGATAAATACAACTGAAAATTATCACTTAGACCACAGGTCTAATATTCCCCAAATAAACCAGAGGTTTATTGATGGCCAGAGGCCCACTAATATATATCATCCCAAAATAGACCAGATGTCTATTGGAAGCCATAGGCTTACTGATGAATATATGATATGGCATGATCGCCTAGGCCATCCCGGCTCTACAATGATGAGGCGAATTATTACAAATAGTCATGGCCATTCATTAAAGGGACAAAAATTGCTGCAACATAATGATTATATATGTGTTGCTTGCTCCCAAGGAAAATTAATTTTCAAACATTCACCAACAAAAGTGGGAACTGAAAGCCCCAGTTTTCTTGAAAGAATTCAGGGTGATATATGTGGACCTATAGATCCACCATGTGGACCATTTAAATATTTTATGGTGCTAATTGATGCATCAACACGATGGTCCAATGTATCATTATTATCATCTCGCAACCATGCGTTTGCAAAATTACTTGCTCAAATTATTAAATTACGAGCAGAGTTCCCTGATTATACAATAAAAAAATATCCGATTGGATAATGCTGGTGAATATTCATCCCAGAGGTTTGATGAATACTGCATGTCAATTGGCATAACAGTTGAGCATCCTGTTGCTCATGTCCATACACAGAATGGACTTGCTGAATCACTTATAAAGCGTTTACAATTAATTGCCAGACCATTATTAATGCGATCTGGATTGCCATTGACAGCTTGGGGGCATGCAATATTACATGCAGCAAAATTGGTGCGGATAAGACCGACACATTATCATGAATACTCCCCTATACAATTAACATTTGGGCATGAACCCAATATATCCCATCTCAGAATATTTGGTTGCGCAGTATATGTTCCGATTGCACCACCTCAGCGCACAAAGATGGGTCCCCAACGTAGATTGGGAATATATGTCGGGTATGAATCACCATTGATTATTCGATATCTCGAACCATTAACTGGTGATTTATTTACTGCGAAATTCAAAGATTGTCATTTTGACGAATCTCATTTCCCGACATTAGGGGGAGACAAAAATCAACCAAAGAAAGAAAAAGAAATCAACTGGAAAACACCGTTAGATTTCTTCGATCCTCGTACAAATGATTGTGAACTAGAAGTACAAAGAATTGTACATTTGCAGAGTATTGCAAATCAATTGCCGGATGCATTATGCGACTCTAAAAGAGTAACAAAATCTCTTATACCGGCAGCAAATGTTCCAATCAAAATTAATGTCCCAGAGGGACCAATTACAAGTGCCAAAGATGAATCTACTGCACGCTTGAAGCGTGGTAGACCACCAGGTTCAAAAGATAAAAATCCTCGAAAGAAAAGAGGATCACAAATAATTGAAAGTGACAAAATTACAGAAAATATTCCAGAGGAAAAAGAAGCTCTTGAAGAGCAAGTAGCTCCAGAGGAGCAGGAACTTGCAGCTCCAGAGGAGAATGAACTTGAAAATAATGAAATATCAATCAATTTTGTCACAAGCAGAAATGTTTGGAATCGAGATGCAATTATCATAGATAATGTATTCTCGTACCACATAGCACTTGACATCATAAATGATGACGAGGATCATGAACCAAATTCGGTTGATGAATGTCGGAAAAGAAAAGATTGGCCAAAATGGAAAGATGCAATCCAATCTGAATTGGATTCCCTGGCTAGACGAAATGTGTTTGGACCGATTGTCAAAACACCAGAAAATATAAAGCCATTCGGATACAGATGGGTTTTTGTAAGAAAAAGAAATGACAAAAATGAAATTGTCAGATACAAAGCGAGATTAGTCGCCCAAGGGTTTTCACAGAGACCCGGATTTGATTATGATGAAACATATTCCCCCGTAATGGATGGAATAACATTTAGATATCTTATCAGTTTAGCAGTCCATCAAAATCTTGAAATGAGATTTATGGATGTTATTACTGCGTATTTATATGGAAATTTAGATACAGATATCTATATGAAGATCCCAGATGGATTAAAGATGTCAGAGACATATGAATCAAATCCTAAACATATGTATTCCATCAAATTACAAAAATCCCTATATGGACTGAAACAGTCCGGGCGAATGTGGTATAACCGACTCAGTGAGTCTTTGTTACAAGAGGGTTATACAAATGACCCGATCTGTCCATGTATTTTCATTAAGAAAAATGGACAAGAGTTTGTAATCATTGCAGTTTATGTTGATGATCTCAACTTGATTGGAACTCCAGAGGAGCTCCAAAAGGCTGTTGAATACCTAAAAAATGAGTTTGAAATCAAAGATTTTGGTAAAACCAAATCATGCCTTGGTTTGCAAATTGAATATTTAAATAATGGAACATTTGTCCATCAAACAGCTTATACTCAGAGAGTATTAAAGCGATTTTATATGGATAAAACACATCCATTGAGTACTCCAATGGTTGTAAGGTCACTTGATATAAAAAAGGATCCGTTTAGACCACAAGAGGAAGGTGAACAAATTCTTGGACCAGAGGTCCCATATTTAAGTGCCATAGGTGCTTTAATGTATCTTGCAAACTGCACTAGACCAGATATATCATTTGCAATAAATTTATTAGCGAGATTCAGTTCATCTCCTACTAGACGACATTGGAATGGAATTAAACACATATTTCGCTATCTCCAAGGAACTATTGATCTTGGGTTATTTTACCCAAATGATTCTCGACATGAAATAATAGGCTTTGCTGATGCCGGATATTTATCAGATCCACATAAAGCTAAATCTCAAACTGGCTATGTTTTTACATGTGGTGGTACTGCAATTTCATGGAGATCAATGAAGCAGACTTTGACAGCTACTTCGTCAAATCATGCTGAAATTTTAGCAATCCATGAAGCCAGTCGAGAATGTGTATGGTTGCGATCTTTGATGCACCATATATTGAAAAATTGTGGCATGGCTACTGAAGAAAAAATATCCTCAACAGTTTTATATGAAGATAATGCAGCTTGTATAGCACAATTGAAGGGAGGGTATATTAAAGGAGATAGAACGAAACACATTTCACCAAAATTTTTCTTCACTCATGATTTACAGAAAAATGGTGAAATAGATGTGCAGCAAATCCGTTCAGCTGATAATCTTGCAGATTTATTTATCAAGGCACTACCAACAGCAACATTCGAAAAGTTGGTGAAATGCATTGGGATGCGCCAACTAAAGAATCTCAACTGATGCTTTGATCAGAGGGAGAAATTAATATATAAGAATTATGTACTCTTTTTCCTTCACTAGATTTTTCTCCCAGAGGGTTTTTATCTAGTAAGGTTTTAACGAGGCATATTCTTTTATATATAGTACATCCAAGAGGGAGTGTTATACAATTATTGATGACAATTATTGATGAAATTTGGATGTATACCACTTTTTCAAAGAAATGCTCCATTAGTCATGATACCTATTCTAGTGAAGGCAATTAATTATGATGCCATTAGCCTTGTATTATGTCTATAAATATGGGTTCTTAAGTGAGAAATACACACCAATATTTGTTCAAAAAACTCTTATACTTGGGCATATATTTTCCTTGCTTTTGGTCTTAATTTCACTATAATAGTTGCACTATTGAATACACTAATACTATTTCTTTTCTTTCTTCCATTGTCTTTCATTCAAATATATCCATTACTAATATATCATCATTAGAATTCCATATTATCATATAGCTAATAGGCATATACTTGTAATAATTTCACAACAGATTCTGATCTATGCATACAAATGACAGTTTTGAGTTTTCATAGGCATTTCCTCCGGACGTGATTCATGGGGGCGCTAGCAGCAGATAGATCAGGGACCTGGTTTCAGCAACTTTGAGTTTTTTTTGTTTTCATGTTCTTCCATCCCAATCCCCCTTCTGTAGATTTTTTTAAGTTTTTTTTTTTTATTATCTTTGCTGACGCTTCGGCCTCCAGTTTCACCCAAAAAAAAATGACAGTTTTCATAAAGGAGACGCAATATATATGTTCACAATCTACACTAATAGTAATAAAATCATTTATATTTGTATCAGGAAAGAAGAAAAAGAAAATCACTTATGTTAGTACAAAAGGATGCTTTCATGTTGTGAAAGAACATGAAATCTACAGATTATTACAAGGAGCAATCAATCAATTAATTACGTTTGTGTGAGCTCTCGGAGAGGATTGCTGCACTGAAATATTTAAATTTTTACTTCCTTTATATCTATAAGTTTCTTACGAACTCATTTTTCATACAGTCTAGTACACATTTGAAACCATTAATAACTCAAGTTCAGTATAAGTGAAAAATTTAAAACTTCGATATTTAAAAACTACAAGATAATACGAATCTAACAAGATCTCACTTGGCTATATTTTAACTTGTATAACTATGATAAAAGTTTTTGTCAGAGTGATAAAATGAACGGTAGCAAAAGTCAAATGATATAAAAACTTATAGATAAGGAGGAAGTATATAACATAGTGTCAGAGTCACATGCACCAACAATTCCATAAATGTGATTGTCTCCTCATTAATATTTCTATCTACTTCCATGTGTGTGGTGTCGGTATTGACACTATAAATACACACAATTCTGATCAGAATTGATACACTTCCTCCATTACTTCGTTCACTTTATCTTCCATACATTTGCTTTCACTCTCTGTAGACATTTTATTTTTCTTGTTAGCCAACTCATCAATTGTCTTTATTGATCAATTAAATATTTGTTACACTCACACACTTCTATATCCCAATTGTGTATATACTAAGACCTCAATATTTAAAATATTACCTAAGGCCATCTCCAACAAAGCTCTTCTATTTTTTCCTAACTCTCCTACTTTTACCCACCACATCATCTTCTCTTTCTTCCACATCATTAATTAACTTTATCTCATTTTCATTTCTAATAAAACAACTCAATATTTTCCACATCATTATTGTAAAGAATTTAAATACAAAATATAAGAAAAATCTTTTTAATTATTTTTTTACAAAATTATTTAATTATTTATATTTATAATTATTATATTTTAAAATTTAAAAAAAAAAAAAAGTGAAAACAAAAAAAGAAAAAAAAAAGAAAAAGCTGCAAAAGCTGCCGGGCACAGTGTGCCCGGCAGTGCTCCTCCAATTTGGAGGAGCATGCGCCACGTCAGCGCATTGCTGACGTGGCGCAGGACAGGGGAGAGCTAAAAATTTTAGCTCTCCCCATTGGAGATGCCCTAATAGGCCAACATCTTTTCAACACGTTATCAGCACATGGAGACTCTGTCCGGATTACCATTTGAGGTATAATTTCTTATTTCTAAACTTTCAATAAGATGCTAATATTGCAAAGCAGGAATTTGCTCCCTTAATCGTTGAAGGAAGTAATTACATGTCCTGGGCCCGAGATGTTAAAATGCATCTTGCTCCAATCGGTCTGTAAGATACTATTGCTTAAGGCAAAAATCCCAGCCGTCAAAATCAGGCAAAAGCCATGATTTTCTTGTGCCATCATATTGAAGAGGTACTGAAAATGGAGTATGTGACTGTGGAATCCCCACTGACGTTGTGGGAAAAATTGAAAGAAAGATATGATAACCTTAAAAAGACAGTACTTTCAAAAGCCCGTGATGACTGGCAAAACCTGAGGCTTTGGGACTTCAAAACCTTGTGAACAATACCGTCAAAAAGATTTTATAAAATATTCCGATCTTATCACCTGCTTATTATTGGCTGAACAAAATAACCAATTGTTGTTAGAAATCATGAATCTAGGCCTGCAGGTGCAAAACCGTTCCCTGAGGTGAACGCGGCTCAATCAGCAAAATATGTGCGTGATCGTGGGCATTTTAAAAATCAGAATGATGATCGTAACCAAAATCGGTATCAAAATCGAGGCAGAGATGAATCATCCCGTCAAAATAATTATCAAAATAAGCCTCGATTTGAGCAAAATCCTAGATATGATACCAGAAGGCCTTACAAACCATAACAATGAAATTATGCAAGAAAGCACAGATACAATGATGAAATCTGTGATCGTTGTGGAATTAAAGGCCACCCGGTTCAAACATGCCACACAGCTAAACACCTAGCTGTATCAGGCCTCGAAAGAAAAAGAAAGACAAGGTGTTGAATCACATCATAATGCCCATGATGATATATATGATGATATATTAAAAGATGATATCACGCACCTGGAAGCTGATGACTTTGTTGAGCCATATATTGTTACTAAATAATACTCCCTCCATTTTTTTTTGTTAACTACTGTGACTAATGAGTACCGTTCACTTATATACTTTGACTTAAAGTTTTCTCATGGTTATACAAGTTAAAATATAGCCAAGTGTGATCATGTTAGATTCGTCTCGTCTTGTAGATTTTAAATATCGAACTTTTAGAATTTTTACATGTACCGAATTTGAATTATTAATGGTTTAAAATGTGCATTGGACTGCGTGCTAAATGGGTCTGTAGCCATCTTTAAAAAACGGAGGAAGTATATTATATAGATATATATTGTACTTCTCTTTTACTATTCCTGTAAAATATAAATAATGATATCTTGTACTTCTCTTTTATTACCCATGTATAATATAATTATGTTTTGCAAGAATGATATTTATATTGCTGATATTTGATTATCTTCTTATATTCTTGCAAAGAAATGGATGCTGGAAATTTAAAAGTCGGAGATGACATCTGCCTCATTGACAATGCAACGACGCATAGCATTTTGAAAAGCAAAGATATTTCTCCAATTTGAAATTGAAAACGACCGCAGTAAACACTATAAGCGGTAATGCAAAATGCATTGAAGGCTCTGGTAGAGCTGTTATATTTCTCCCTGAAGGAACAAAAATGGCGATTGAAGACGTCTTGTTCTCACGCAAAGCTCGAAGAAATTTCTTGAGCTTCAATGATATTCTAAAAAAATGGATATCACATTGAAACTTCAAAAGAGGTAGATCACGAGTATTTTTTGATAAATCAAATTGAAAATGGCAAAAAATTTGTGAATGAGAAATTGCCATGTTATTCCTCTAGCTTATACTATACAAAAATATGTGCTGCAGAAATACATAGCCTAGTAGGCTTGAAAGCTACTAGTGAATTTATTACCTGGCACGATAGACTTGGGCATCCTGGCAGTGTAATGCTGAGGCGAATTATTGAAAATTCAAATGGCCATACATTGAAAAAGCAAATGATATTGAACCCAAATGAGTTCAATTGTGCTGCTTGTTCCCAAAGAAAATTAATAACCAGACTATCTCCAGTAAAAATGGGAATTGAATCCCCTACATTCCTAGAAAGAATTCAA
Organism: Hygrophila difformis; assembly: GCA_030278955.1. NCBI lineage: Eukaryota > Viridiplantae > Streptophyta > Magnoliopsida > Lamiales > Acanthaceae > Hygrophila > Hygrophila difformis. The sequence continues at coordinate 28,156,874 of JAOANR010000006.1, read as the reverse complement.
GGCGATATATGTGGACCAATTGATCCACCGTGTGGACCCTTCAAGTACTTTATGGTACTAATTGATGCGTCATCACGCTAATCACACGTTTGTTTACTGTCAACTGGAAATTTGGCCTTTGCAAGGTTACTTGCACAAATTATAAAATTGCGAGCATAGTTTCCATATCAGTTTCCAGATCATCCGATAAAGAAAATACGCCTTGATAATGCTGGAGAATATACATCACATGCATTTAATGATTTCTGCATGTCGATTGAAATTACTGTTGAACATCATGTGCCTCCTCATGTGCACACACAAAATGATCTAGCAGAATCATTATTAAACTATTGCAATTAATTACAAGGCCCTTGTTAATGAAATCAAAACTCCTTGTTTCTGCTTGAGGACGTGCTATATTGCATGCAACAACATTTTTGAAAATAAGGCCGACAAGCTATCATAGCTACTCCCCCTACACAAATTGTGTTTGGAAAGGAGTCCAATATATCCCACTTGCGAATTTTTGGGTGTGCAGTTTATGTACCAATTGCGCCACCACAACGTACAAAAATGGGACCTCAAAGAAGGTTGGGCATATATGTCGGGTATTAATCACCTCGATTATTAAATACCTTGAACAAAAAATGGGTGATTTATTTACTGCAAGATTTGCATACTGCCATTTTGATGAAACACAATTTCCGACATTAAGGGGAGGGAAAGATCAACTGAAAAAGAAAATATCTTGGCAAAGTCCATTCGATTTCCTTGATCCTCGTACAAGGCATTGCGAACTTGATGTTCAAGAATGGTGCATTTGCATGGAATTGCAAATCAATTACCTAATGCTTTTAATGATGCTGCTAAAGTCACGAAATCATATATTGAAGCAGCAAATGCACCAGCTAATATAAATGTCCCAGAATGGCAAATTCCGAGTGCAAATGAACCTACCGTATGTTTGAAGCGTGGTAGGCCTTTGGGTTCCAAGGATAAAAATCCACGAAAGAGGAAAATTATCCATATGGGTGATAAATCAATCACCGATGATACTCCCGAAGGAGAAATTGATTCAATCCCCGAAAAGGTTGAACCTGAAAATATTCACCTAGATTAAAATGAAGTTATTAAAAATTCTTTCAATTATATCAATACTGGGAAATGTTGGAACCGAAAAGAAACAAACGTTGATAATGCTTTTGCATACAACGTTGCACTCGATGTATTGGAAATTAACGAGGATCCTGAACCAAGATCAGTTGAAGAATGTCGGAAAAGAAATGATTGGCCAAAATGGAAAGATGCGATTCAGTCTGAGCTAGACTCATTGAATAAACGAAAAGTATTCGGCCCTATTGTCCAAACACCAGAAAATGTGAAACATGTTAGCTACAGGTGGGTGTTTGTAAGAAAAAGAAATGAAAATAATGAAATTGTCAAATATAAGCTAGACTCACTGAATAAACGAAAAGTATTCGGCCCTATTGTAGCCCAAGGTTTTTCCAAAGATCGAGAATTGACTTTGAGGAAAAACATATTCCCGGTTATGGATGGAATAACATTCATGTATCTCATGAGCCTGGTAGTACGAGAAAATCTTGAAATGAGATTAATGGATGTTGTTACTGCATATTTATATGGCTCATGGGAAAATGATATTTATATGAAAATGCCTGAAGGGTTTAAGTTACCTGAGTCTTATAACTCAAAACCTCGAGGAGCTTATTCCATCAAATTGCAAAAATCCTTATATGGGCTCAAGCAATCTGGCCGAATGTGGTATAATCGCCTCAGTGAAAGTTTGATAAAGGAAGGTTATACAAATGACCCTATCCGCCCTTATGTCTTTATAAAGAGAAACAAGTCAGAATTTGTAATCGTTGCTGTCTATGTAGACGATTTAAATTTAATTGGAATTCTTGAAGAGCTGGAAAAGGCTGTTGAATATCTGAAAAAGGAGTTCAAAATCAAAGATTTCGGAAAAGCGAAGTTCTGCCTTGGCCTACAAATTGAGCATTTGGAAAAAGCATATTTGTTCATCAATCAGCTTATACTCAAAAGGTATTCAAGCAATTTCGAATGGATTATGCCCATCCGCTAAGTAATCCAATGGTCGTTAGAGCACTTGATCCTATAAAGGATCCATTTAGGCCAAAATAAGATAATGAAGAGCAACTTGGCCCAGAAATGCTATATTTAAGCACAATTGGCGCGTTGATGTATCTTGCAAATAACACGCGACCTGATATTACATTTGCAGTTAATTTACTCGCAAGATTCAGTTCTTGCCCTACTCAACGAGATTGGAAAGGCATAAAGCACATATTTTTCTATCTCCAAGGAACCGTTGATCTTGGGATATTTTACCCAAAATATTCTCGACATGAGTTAATCGGCTATGCCGATGCAGGTTATTTATCAGATCCACACAAAGCGAAATCTCAGACAGGCTATGTCATTACTTATGGCAAAACTGCTATCTCTTAGAGGTCAATGAAGCAGACTCTAACTGCTACTTCTTCTAATCATGCCGAAATATTAGCAATTCATGAGTCGAGAATGTATTTGGTTGAGGTCAATGACTCAATATATACTGAAATGTTGTGGTCTCATCATTGAATCAAAAATTCCCCCAGCAATTTTATTTGAAGATAATTCAGCTTATATAGCCCAGTTGAGATGGGGTTATATCAAAGGTGATAGAACAAAGCATATCTCACCAAAATTCTGATCTATGCATACAAATGACAGTTTTCATAGGCATTTCCTCCGGACGTGATTCATGGGGGCGCTATTTGCTGACGTTTCGGCCCCCAGTTTTACCAAAAAAAAAATGACAGTTTTCATAAAGGAGACGCAATATATATGTATCAGGAAAGAAGAAAAAGAAAATCATTTATGTTAGTACAAAAGGATGCTTTCATATTGTGAAAGAACATGAAATCTACAGATTATTACAAGGAGCAATCAATCAATTAATTACATTTGTGTGAGCTCTCGGAGAGGATTGCTGCACTGAAATATTTAAATTTTTACTTCCTCTATATCTATAAGTTTCTTACGAACTCATTTTTCATACAGTCTAGTACACATTTGAAACCATTAATAACTCAAGTTCAGTATAAGTGAAAAATTTAAAACTTCGATATTTAAAAACTACAAGATAATACGAATCTAACAAGATCTCACTTGGCTATATTTTAACTTGTATAACTATGATAAAAGTTTTTGTCAAAGTGATGAAATGAACGGTAGCAAAAGTCAAATGATATAAAAACTTATAGATAAGGAGGAAGTATATAACATAGTATCAGAGTCACATGCACCAACAACTCCATAAATGTGATTGTCTCCTCATTAATATTTATATCTACTTCCATGTGTGTTGTGTCGGTATTGGCACTATAAATACACACAATTCTGATCAGAATTGATACACTTCCTCCATTACTTCGTTCACTTTATCTTCCATACATTTGCTTTCACTCTCTGTAGACACTATTTTTCTTGTCAGCCAACCCATCAATTGTCCTTTATTGATCAATTAAATATTTGTTACACTCACATGCTTCTATATACCAATTACACATATACTAAGACCTCAATATTTAAAATATTACCTAATAGGCCAACATCTTTTCAACACTTAGGTCCTTTTTCTAATATTTTTTAATAATTTAATTTTTATTTATTTATTGCATAATAGTAGTATGAATGAATATTTGATCAATTTTACCAACAGCAGTTGGCTTGAGTGGATGGGGGCTCTAGTCGCTTAAGCAAGGTCTCGGGTTCGAGCCTTGTGTATGCAAAAAACTGCTTTGGGAGAGGCGCCCTTAATTGCCCTTGCAGATCCTCGAGGGATTAGTCTTAGGTCCAATGTGGCCTGAGGATACCCTGGTATTCACCTAAAATATTTGATCAATTTTATTTCAATTATTTTTTTCTTTTTTTGGTTCACTTTGTATCTTTGACTTTGAGGGTTGAATTAATTGGCTTTGAAACTACAACATGGGAAGTTGGGAACAAGTTTTTGTCGGCTCAAGAAAGATTCATGTTACCCCTTCATTACCACTCAGAGCCGCATCAGATTTTTTTTTACACAACCGGAGAAGCGAGCAAAAGAAGAAAATAAAAAGAATAAAAATAAAATGCAAAGCCAAATCTAACACCGAAAAAACATGGTGCCTGCAGCATCTAACTCCAAGGAGGATAGAACTTCATCCAAGAGAAATGCTCAAGTCGTATAGAACTCCTCTAAACGACCAGCCTTGCGAGGTAGGACATATGCAACTTGATTACCCTCACGATCATCAGAATTTTCTACGCCCTTTTTAATTTATTAGGATTATGTTGTTTTTTTTTTTCTTTCTTTCTCATGAATATGTTTTTTGAATGGTGGTAAATAAGATTTGCCAAAATAATGTGGGTGTAGAAACGAAGATCTTGTAGATTTGGCTGCTTATCTTTTCATGTACAAGCATTTTCCTATATACTTCTATTACTGTATAAATATTCTTTGTGGGCAAGACAAGAAGGCCATCCAGTCAGGTAGTCACATTTTCCCACAAGCATAAGTACCATTTTTTTCGTTTACGATTTTTGGGTCATTACAGATTATGAATGTCTGCCTATTTTTGTGTGAAACGATCTTCTTTTGTCTCCGGACCCGGTCTAGTACTAAGTTTAATTAAGAATTGGGACTTTAGGGAGACAGCCCTGCAAAATATTTTTTGAGTTAAGGCCCCCTATTTGAAACCTTTATAGTTAGGGCCTCCTATTTATTTTTGTTACCACACTCTTAGTATACTGGTTATCACATTCACTACAAGAAAAACGCGTTTTACCGACCGACATGTTGCGGGTCGGATTTACCGACCGCAGGGCCGACCGCATGTTGCGGTCGGTAATTTAGAGCCGTTATGGTTGACCCGGTTTCCGGACGACCGCTGCACCGACCAAATTTAATTCGGTCGGTGTTACCGACCGCATTACCGACCGCAATTGCGGTCGGTAATTTTTTTCAATTTTTTCCAATTTTTTATTATTTTTTAAAAAAATAAAATAATCTACCGACCGCATTACCGATCGAAATTTCGGTCGCTAAATTTTTTTCACATTTTTTATTTTTTTATTTTTAATAAATATTTCTAAGAAAAATAAAATAATCTACCGACTGCATTACCGATCGAAATTTTGGTCGCTAATTTTTTTTCACATTTTTAATTTTTATTTTTAATAAATATTTCTTTAATTTTCTTATTAATTATTTTATTTAATTTAGTGATTTTAGGTTTTTTTTATTTAATTATTTAATTTTATATTTTAGAATTTAATTAATGATTTTTATTATTATTTAATTAATATAATTTTTATTTTTATTTTATAGTTTAATTTAGTTTCTAATTTTCACATTTATATGTATATATGTACTTATATAGGTTATATATATAACATTTCATACATTGACATGAAACATGAAGTGCACAGATGGCCACACGCGCGAGGCATACAATTGCCTACCCGGGTTCGAGGCTTCTCTTAAGCAAATTCTTTCAACATATATGGGAATGTGTACTATAAAGGACACATGGCGGAATATGATTGATTGTTAGACACCTAGCTAAGCTGGTTAGGGTTGAGGATTGTGATGATGAGGTGGGCGGTTCGAGCCCTCCCGAGAACAATTTTTTCATAAAATAGAATTACCGACCGCATGTGCGGTCGGGAATTTGTTCGGTAAAGTTCTCCAGGACCTCTTAGGACCAGATTGTACTGACCGCATTTGCGGTCGGTAATTCGGTCGGGAAATTTACCGACCACCGTGCGATCGGTAATGCGGTCGGCAAGGTTCCGACGGTAAATTTTTTTGGTCGGAGAAAAAATACCTACCAAGGAATTACCGACCGGCGACCGACCCTTGCGGTCGGTGGTGCGGTCGGTAATTCCCGAAACGACCCGCATTTCGGGGTTACCGACCGCAGGTGCGGTCGGTAAAACGAATTTTTCTTGTAGTGATTTCACACTTGGTAAGTTGGTATATTAATTGGTTACCACATTCGTGATATATTGGTTACTACATACATAATATGTTGGTTACAAATACTATATATGTTAGTTACCACACATCTAGAGTTTGGTTACCACATACTACACTCAGTATAATGGTTACCACATTCATGGTATAATTATTACCATATATCTACAGTTTGGCTACCACATAGGTATGTTGGTTATTACATAGTATTATGTAGGTTGGTTACCATATGCTCCAACTTTTTATATCAGTTACTACATGAGAGGGTGCAAATTATGGGGTTGTTTGGTTGAGGGCAGATTGGACAACATATTGAGTTTGAGCATAATTGACCAAGAAATCTGCTATTTTTTATTGTTTGGTAACCGGCATATTTGATGAGCAGATTTGGCCAAATCTTCTGAAATGTAAAAAAAAAAAATGTAAAAAAACTCAATAAGTTTTTTTTTGCAAAGCCATCAGGCTAGTAAACAAGAAGCAAAGAAGAAAGCAAAATAGAAACAAAGGAACTAGACAGAAACAGAGACTAGAGTAGTACACTGAAGCTAAATTCAGGGAAACAAATTCCAGTTGCATCCGCTTCCACTTCGGCTCTAACGAAATCGGGTGGGACGAAGCGCCCCGTTTGGCAAGCCTGTCTGCCACACTATTACCTTCGCGGGGGACATGATGTATTGAACACAAATCAAATGAGTCCCTGAGCTCTCTGATTCTAGCAAACAGGACTGCATGGGGTTGGAAGCGAGGAGCTCTGTGAACAAGATCTATGCCATTAAGGGAGTCCAAGTAAACACATACTCTTCGGTAACCCTTTTGTGCCGCATATTCCAGGCCAGCAGCCATGCCACTTATTTCAGCAAAAATAGGAGAAGTAATCCCAAGGTTGCCACAACCCCCTTTCAGCCACTGTCCCTCCTTGTTCCGAATGATGAAGCCGAACCGTGTACGTCCCGGGTCACCATGACAACTACCGTCTACATGAAGGATTGTGTCCGAGGCTTGCTCTTCATTCCAATGAACCATCCGGAGTAGCCGCTGTCCATTATACAGCTTCCTTCCAGCCCACGAAATATCTTTGTATAGCTTCTTCTAGCCCACGAAATAAGTTTGGGTAGGGGTGTTTTTTAAAATGTAAAAAAAATTAAAAGAGGGCCCTACCTCTAATAAAGTCTAGCGGGGGTGGGAAGTTGAACCGGACTGAACCAGTGGGTTTGGACACCGGATCGATCCACATACTTATAATTCATTGGACCAACTGGTCCGCCATCAATGTTAACTGGACGAGCAAGTCCAATTAACAATCTTTCCAATTTTTAGTCGCATTCTTATATTTTTGAGTTAAATATTTTTTTAAGCCACTACAAAGAGTTATTTTCATTTTTAGGCCATCAATTGTTCATATTCTGGTTTTCGCCTTTTCGACCATCACAGGGCATTTGGGCCCAATTTATGGTCAATTTGACCAAGTCAACGTCCAACGGGCCGCGTGTATTGCACTCTCCACGCGATGGCCTAAATGTGAAAATGCTCTCATTCTACTGACCAATTTTAGTTTTTTTGTTATTATTTTTTTATTTTTTGGTAATTGATACTCCATTCCATTATTTATGTCTCATTTTCCTTTTTATCCACTCTAACATTTTTGTCTCAGTTTCATTATAAGAAATAATTAAATATTAATCACCAAATATACACCATCACATAACATCAATAAATAGTTAAAATTTCAAACCCACTACATTAATAAATTCTACCAACAGCAATTGGCTGGAGTGGATTGGGGCTCTAGTCCCTTAAGCAAGATCTCGGGTTCGAGCCTTGTGTATGTAAAAAAACTACTTTAGGAGAGGCGTCCTTCATTGCCCATGCAGATGCTCGATGGATTAGTCTTGGGTTTAATGTGGTCTGTGGATACCTTGTTATTTATCAAAAAAATAAATTCTACCCCACAACTATAACATCATACATAAATAAAAATTAATAAATTCTACCCACAACTATAACATCATACATAAATAATTTCATACATTAATCACCAAACATACACCATTAGTATTAAGCTTGATTCAGATTTGCAACATATCAAGCCGATTCAACTAGAGTTTTCTGAAAAAACGGATTTAAGTAAAAACTCAACTTGTTAAAGACAAATGCAGTCAAACTCCACTGGTAACAAATCTTATTAGCTAGCTTGGTTTCCTCAACAACTTATTCAAGTATGATTTCTGACCTTACAGTGATTTATTATTATTATTATTATTATTATTATTATTATTATTATTATTATTATAGAAACTACCTTGATGAACTTAATTAAACAGCAGCATATGCATACACAAGCGAAGCTAATAGCAAAATAAGACAAGGGCATAAATTCATATACTACTATCAAATTAAGACAAGGGCAGATCCTTCAATATGGATTGCAATAATGGGCCTGTTTGGGAGTTTAGCAGATAGTAGATTTAACCAGCAGATTTGATAAGTAGATTTGACCAGCAGATATTAATAGTAGATTTGATTAAAGGTGTTTGGTAGACCAACATATATCAATGACATATTTTAGGGGATTGTTGATCTGCTTGCTAATATGCTTCAAAATGAAGTAGATCCGATTTTAGCAGATTGGGCCCAATATGCTTTTCTAATCTACTGCTTGCCAAACACGAAAAAAGAGCACATTGTTGGGTCAAATCTGCTAATTGGCAATATGCCATACAAACTGCTGCCAACCAAACAGGCCAATGACATAAATAGCTTGGCAAGATAAAAATCACACAAATACACATCTACTTTCCAATCAATATCTGGTCTTAACATATAATCACACACGTTACAAAGCCTGTAATAGAAAAAAAAAAAATGTATATAGATGCATATATGACACATAATTGATTACTGAAGCTAGAAAAACACAAAAAAAAACATATAATGAACACTGATCAGTGCCATCAAGGAGGGTCATGTTCTTACCATTCCACAACCGAAGAGGAGCCACAGTCGACAGGCATGCACAAGACATGGTCACTGATAGCCTCGCAAGAAACCCAAGTCACTGCTTTAAAATCAGTCAGTCGCTACAAGTCCTTCTTGATTTACTTCTGTGATTGGAAGTGAATGGCTATTGCACTCTGCAAAGTACATTTTAGCAGAGGTTAGTTCCGAGCAAAAGATGATGTTATGGAAAAGCGGTATCTTCTTTGTCGAGAACTCTGGATGTGAGTAGACAAAGCTGCTTGAGGTACACTTTGTAGCTGTCCTGTGCCTTGAGCAAATTATTTGACGGCCCTCACACCAACAGTTTTGACACGGAAACGATACTGAGGTAGAGAACTGACATCATCATCATCGTCGTCAGTGTCATCATCATCATCATCACTTGAGTCATCTTCAACACTGTTCCACCTTGAGTAGTCAAGCTGAGAATGTCCCTTTGGTTTTGGAATCGTCTGCCATCCAGAGGATTGCTGATCAGTTTGTTGTCTGCGCTTATCTTGGGTGGATACTGCAGATGTTAGAAGAGTGGCGCTTTCAGATTTGTGGTGATCAGTTTTCGCTGGTGCTGCATCACCATTTGCATCATATTTGCTATTGCCATTTGCATCGTTTTTGCTTCCAAATTCTCTCACCTCTTCATCGTCGCCTTGTTCTTCCGCATTTTCTTCAAAATTGGCTTCATCTATGTATTCATCCTCATCTTCTTCTTCTTCTTCTTCTTCAAACTCCTCATCATCTTCAGGTATTGTTGCAAGTGACTTTCCTTGAACAAAACTATACAGATCATCCAGAGCAGGAGGCAAGCAAGATCATAACTTCATCTATTATTGTAAATCTAATGTTACAATGCTAAATGCAATGACGTTTTGATTCTACATGGTTTTTTTTTTTTAAAAAAAAAAAAAAACCTTTCGACAACAATAGAAATATCGATTAAACTAGGCGAAGAGCGGCCAAAATCAAATTCCAACTGAATCTTAAAAAGAATGCATGTAGAAATAAGTAAATGATGGGAACTGGAGTAACTACCAATTGTGTCTTCAAACGGGCATGAAGATCCCTATAAACTTCTGAAGATGGGTTTAACTCAATTAATCGGTGAACATCGAAAAGCGCGCTATGGTACTCCTTCAGGGTGACCAGAGTTTGGGCCCGCAGCATCAAAGCTCCAGTGTGTTTGTGATCAAGATCCAGAACTGAGGTGCATTCCTCTGCAGCCTACAGTGTTTGACAGCACAGTAATCAACTTTAATCACAACATATGATCAATGCATAAATGTTCCATTCATTTTTTTTTTTTTTTTTCTGGTTCACGAGTATGCTATAGTGAGTGAACCCAATCTGCATATTTTTCGGTAGACAGTTCTCTTTTGTTTCTTTTCTTTCAAAAACACCCTATGAAAAGGTTATTTGGCTAAATCGCTTGATTCAGTTAGGTAACACTTTCTCCTCCAACACCAATGCCATGAGAATAACCAATGCTCTGTAGAAGAAAAGCCTTTGAGGCTTCTTCAACTCACCAACCACATTCAATTTTTCCACCGAAACTTCTTCCATCTTCCCTATTATTATTTATCATTCAATTTTTTTCACCAAAACTGGCAAATTTGAACTACTATAGTATTCAATTTCTTCCTTAATTATCATCCACAACTCATACGTCTTACGGGGAAAAATTAACAAAACTCCCAATCCAAAGGGTGCGGTGCGATTCAAAATATCAACAGCAAAACAGAAATTGAACCACCACAAAGCAAATCAATAAACGCAAAAAGGCAAAAACCTTATGGAAATCGTGGAGCTTGAGATAACACGCCGCACGATTGCTATGGAGGGCGATCTTCTGAGGATTGGTCCTGGCCAACGAGAGCGCGTCGGTGTAATAATTGAGCGCTTCGGTGTACTTGCCGTCCCTGTACAATTGGTGCGCCCTCTCGATCCTATTCATTGTCGGAGATCCCGATGACATCTCCAATCACGAATCTACGAGCAACAAACGAATGATTTCAGGTCAAAACAAATGCAATCAATACACACGAAATCGGAGGAGCAAGTCGAAGCAGGCGGATAAAGGAATCAATTTTTTTTTCGGAAATATTTACAAATCACGAATGGGGAAGCAGAATCTATTTGGGAAAACCACGAAATGAATGAAAACGTTTATGGCAGGCGTGTAAAAAATTTGAAGATTGAAATTTGGAGAAAGAGGAAGAATCTGGAGGAAGAAACAAGGAAGGGGCGGGAGAGGAATTGCGCACGGGCTCCACATGTGGCCTGATCGGGACAGTTCAAAACTTCAAATGGTTTGTGTCTGTAAGAAAATGACAAAATCGTTGGGCTCAAATATAAATATGTAATCCAAGGTTCAGAGTTCACACATAACTATGAATTGGGCCGCCCATCAAGGTAACAAGAGCGTACATGATTGATGATTTTTTTTTTCTTCCCCACTCCAGAACAAAAAAAAAAAAAAAAATGAGTGGTTGAAGTCTATGCCATATAATTATAAATACATTAAGGAAATGGATAATGGACTGAATGGAAAATCGAACATCCAACTATAAATTTGAAAGGTAAAGACTTGACCACTTGGACAAGTCCTCATCATAACATGATTGATGATTCGAGACACTGAGACCAACTCTATTATTGCATTTAGAAAAATTAATTAATGAAATAACATGTTATATCTGTTTTTAAGATATTGAAGTACTAACAAGAATAGACGATAAATAAATTATAATTTTATAATGTAGATATTGTTTTAAAATTTATTGTATATTATCCCTTTGTAATTGTGTGGCATGAGCTCCTACCACTCATTTATCTGGTTTTGACTTGCCAAAAAAAAAATGTGTATACTTTTTTATAAATATGAATATTTTTAATATTATATGTTTTTCCTTTTTTTATACTAAAAAGTTTCTTTATTATTTTTAGAAAATCCAGAACATATTTTGTAAGTAATTTTAAAACTAAATATATTAATTCTGTATAATTAATGTTATTTTAAAATTAATTCAAAATTATAAGAAAATAGTTTTAAAAGATAATATCACGTTATTCTCATTTATATATAATTATATTATATATATATATATATATATCATATATGTATTGATATAGATTAGGTGAAATTGAAATTGAGAAATGGAAATGGAAATTGTTCTAAGGCTGTGTTTGGATTCAAACACTAACGTATAATTTTTTATTGTAATTAAAATTTTAAAAAATATTATCAGATATGTTTGATTTGTTTAATAATATAATTTTCTAATAACAATCTTTTATATCTATTTTTAATCGTGGATTGCGTTTCTGTTGCACTTTTAACAAAACGGATGTACTGTTATTTAAACAATCTATCACACTCTCATTGTTCAATTTATATTGACATATTGAATTTGAAAAATTTACTGACCTTTGTAAAACGTAAAAGTTATTCGCCGATGAAAATGTGATACGTGTTACTTTAACATGAAATATTAATTATTTTAAGTATTTAAACTTTTAAAATAATTTTTAATCGTCAAATGGACTATCTTCAAGTATTTAATTTTTAAGGACTATTTCTTCCAACAAAAGGCACTTCAATATCTTCGTAAGGTCTCGGGTTCGAACATTGTGTATGCAAAAAATTATTTTGGGAGAGGCGCCCTTAATTGCCCTTGCAGATCCTCGAGGGATTAGTCTTGGGTCCAATGTGGTCTGGGGATACCCGGTTTCACCAAAAAAAATCTTCGAGTTGTTTGTCTATGAAATTCCTATTCTAAAATATTGTTTACTTTTCAATTTTGATATTACTTTTTATCTTAATTATATAAAAGCTGGTTTTGGTGCTCTTCTGAGAGATCACTATGGTCAATGGCCTGGTGGTGGTGTGTCATTTGGGTGATGTTTCTGTATTGCAAGCTGAGATTGCGAAAGTTTTGAATGATCTTCAATGGGCTAAGGAGCTTGGGCTTAGGGAGATTTGTTGTGTGTGTGATTCTAAAAAGGCTTCCCCTTGATTAAATTCTAAGCATGATTCTTTTTATTGCTCTCAGCCTACATTCTGAGAATTGCAGAGTTAAAACGAGATTTTATCTTTGTGAGTTGAACATATATTATGGGAAGATAATATTGTTGCGGATTCTCTTTGAAAGTTGGGAGCAAAAAGTGATTTGGTTTTCATGACATGGGCTTTTTATCTTGACCACTTGAAACCCCTTTTTGCGGTGGATAAGGTTAACATGTGATTTTCTCGATGCTTAGTCTTGTATCACCATTTGTTTCTTTGGGCACCCACATCCATCTTCCAATTAATAACTCACTTTTTCATCATCTCTCCGCCACATCAGCTTTTCACTTTTTCCAACACTCTTTTAATTCATTACAATTAATCCCTACATCCCTTCACCAATTAATATTTTCTTTTTAATGGGACCCACAATCTAATCATTCAATATCAATATAAAAAATATACAATAATTTAAATTTTTTTTACTATTTTAGTTATATACATACTATTTAAAAATAAAAAATATATATTCTTTTGTAAATATTTATGCAATTTATTTTATTATGCAAACAATTAATGTTCCAAATATACATTAAATATTAGTAATATTCTTCCCCCTAAAAAAATAGTAATATATTTGAAAGTTAAAATATTAAAAACCTAATCAACACATTAAACAAAACATACATAAAGTTCAATTTAAAATACAATACATTAATTAAAAGATATTCAATACTAACAAACTTGCCATACAACATAAATAGTACATAAAACACTAAACCGCGAGGAACATAAAAAACTACTCAACGTTGTTGCCAAAGTGCATCCAAATATGCTCAACTAAATCATGCCGAAGTTGGTGATGAACTTGGGTGTCACGGAGGGCAGAATTCCTTCGGAGATATTTTTGAAAATCCTGGGTGGCGCCTTGAGCCGGTACTGCAAGCTCGTCTTCTTCCTCATTTACCCAATTTGTAACTGTATCCCCTTCATCTTCAACAATCATATTGTGTAGAATAATGCAGGTTAACATTATTGCTTTCAATTTTTTCTTATACCAAAGACGAGCTGGCCCCCTGACAATAGCTCATCTAGCTTGAAGCACTCCAAAAGCTCGTTCAACATCCTTTCTTGCAGATTCTTGTTTTTGTTTAAATAACATTCTCTTTGGATCTTGTGGGCATGGGAAAGATTTAACGAATGTGGACCATTCTGGATATATTCCATCGGTTAAATAGTAACCTTTCGTATATTGAGTCCCATTCACCATGAAATTAACGTCGGTCGCATCCCCCATCAAAACATTATTGAACAAAGGAGATTCGTTTAAAATGTTAATATCATTACGTGAACCAGCCACTCCAAAAAAAGCATGACATATCCATAGATCCTGAGATGCAACCGCTTCAAGCACTATTGTTGGTGACCCGTGTCCTCTTGTGAATTGCCCTTTCCAAGCCACTGGACAATTTTTCCACTCCCAGTGCATGCAATCGAGGCTACCCAACATAACGGGGAACCCATGTCTCGTCTCATGCAAATGTAGAAGACGTTGAATGTCATTGTGATCCGGCCTCCTCAAGTAGCGCTGGCTAAATAATTCAACAACATCACAAAATTTATACAAGCATTTGATAGCAGTTGACTCATCTAGGGGTGATAACGAGTCGAGTCGAGCTCGAGTAGTGGGGTACTCGAGCTTGACTTGATGGCATTTTTGAGCTACTCGAGCTCAAGCTCGAGCTCGAGTCGAGTAGTTGAGCTCAAGCTCGAGCTCGACTCGACTCGAGTTCGAGTTCGAGCTCGAGTAGCTCGATTATTTTTTTTAAAAAAAAATTTTCCTTCTCGAGCTCGAGCTCGAGTCGAGTACTCGAGCTTATCGAGTTTTTTTAATTTTTTTTTTCTTTTAAATTTACAAAAAATTAAAAAGAAAAAAGAAAATGGGTCGAGTACTCGATACTCGACTTGACTCGAGTACTCGACTCGAGTTCGAGTATCATATACACGGACTCGAGCTCGAGCTCGATACTCGAGTGCCTTACTCGACTACTCGACTCGACTCGAATTTTTCGAGTATGAGTCGAGTTTTTTCCGAGCCGAGTCCCGAGTCGAGTTCGAGTAGTACTACTCGTTAATCACCCCTAGACTCACCCATTCGTAGATACTCATCAAGAGAGTCGGCCGGAACTCCATATGCCAGTTGACGTAGGGCTGCTGTGCATTTTTGGAGCGGCGATAGGCTTTGTCGCCCAATTGCATCGCTCCGTTGTTGGAAATACCCAGATCGACCTGCAACTGCATTAACTATACGAAGGAATAAATCCTTGCGCATGCGAAATCGTCGACGGAAGATACGATCGTGATACACCAGATTTTCAGAGAAATAATCATTCACAAGCCTAGCATGTCTATCTTCCCGATTCCTCTCGATAAACCTCCGTCGTGGTATTCGCAGCTCATCTTCCACAAACTGGAATAGTACGGACACCATTGCTTCAACCGTGGAATCTGCTTCATCCTCTGTGGAATCCTCGTGTGCAAATATCTCTTGTGTGGGTTCTTCGGAACCGGAAGATGTTGAGCTTTCAGAACTTTGAGACATTGTAGTATGTGAAGAGGCGAACGATAATTGAAAAGAGATAATTGAGGTAGTAGTGTTTGGATGTGCAAAAATATAATGAAGTGGTATGGTATTAATAGATAAAATAAAGTAACGGTCATATTTTCAAACGTTTGAATTTTGAATACTATGATTATTTTTATATTATTATTTCATTTTAAAAAAGTAACTGCGCCCAATTTAAATTTTATTCTATTTTTATATTACTATTTAATTTTTAAAAAAATAACCGTTTGAAATTTAAATCTTACTATATTCCTATATTATTATTTAATTTTAAAAAGTGACCGTTTGAAATTGAATTATTATTATATTTTTATATTATTATTTGATTTTGAAAAGTAGCAGTTTGAAATTTAAATATTATTATATTTTGCTATTATTATTTGATTTTGAAAAGTAACCGTTTGAAATTTAAATTATTATTGATTCTTATATCATTTTTAAGGTAACGGTAATAATTTTAAATGTGAAAATTGCATTATAAGAATATTCAATTGATAAATGAAAAATGGAAAACAATATTACATAAATAAAAAATGCAAGACCTAATGAACATAAATATTGAAAGTGAATACGATTGCATGATCAAATATTGTTGGATGCCCACTTCGCATAAAATTGTGCACATGCAAGCTCATGAGCTTCACGTTGTTTATCCGTCATTGTTGAAGTGTCACACGCAACGAACTCGCATTCTTGCATAAGAGTTGCTTCTTTTTTTGCCTCTGCCTTACGACTTTTCGCCTCGGCCATTTTGCTCTTTGCCTCCGCCGCGATCTTTTTTGCCTCTGCCTCAATCTTTTTTTCCTCTGCCTCAAGCTTTTTCGCCTCATTATATTCACTGATATGACAGAGTGCGTCACCCAACCTTGGATGATCTGATGTAGATCGTGCTTTACCCTTACAATTCGCTTTTCTTTTTGCCATTTTCTGCCCCATCGGCCTAGCATCATCAATGTTTAGATCGAAATCCAAGGCCCGGGATTTGGTTGAGGAGCTGTTACTTGTGTTGGAGTCCGAAGCTCTTGCCTTCTGCAAAGAACCGTATTCGTCGTTGCATTGCGAGCTAAATAGAGGTCGATCCTTCAGAATCTCCCAAACATGCCCAAAATTGAATGCAACTCCATTATTTTCCGACTTATATTTTTCATGAGCCATGTGCAATATGTCTGCATCACTACTCCCGCTCCTGTGAACACTTGATACAGCATTATAACTTGAATTGAAATTTGCTACCTTCTTTGCGACAGTGTTGTACCAGTGCGACTTCATTGTGCTTACACTTCGATAAGCCACGTCTGGAGCGCGGTTGTTATTCTAGTACTCGCCAATTCTATCCCAAAAAGTATCCAATTTTTTGGTTGTTGCCTATAATGGGATCATCACTCATCGTCACGAATGATCTTGCAAGGAGTTCATCCTCTGCTACTGTCCATCTTTGTTTGCCTTTTCCGGTAGTCGTTTCTTTTTCTGACGTGAGATCAATCGGTGTAGTTGAGTTCGAAAATTGTGTCTCCGGAACGAAGGATGGAGTATTTGGTTGATTGAATGCACTCATTCTTGGGGGGATGCCAAATGGTTGTGAAGCCGAAAATATTGGCAGAGAAGAGTGCATGAAGAATGGAGGAGATTGATGAAAATTTTGAGGTGAATTTTGAAAATATTGTGGATTATGGAAAAAATGCGGAGTTTGTGTAGGATAAAAATTTTGAGGAACATTCGGGGGAAATGGAAAATTTTGAGAGGGTTGAATATTTTGTGGATTTTCATCATTGGTATCTTGGTTGAACCAATTATTAAAAAAACCACTATTATTGTTGGCCATTGGATGGAAATGTGAGAAATTGTAGAAGATGTAAAATAAATATGGAATTGAAAGTAGTGAGTTGAAGTGGAATTGGATGAAAAATGAGAAGGAAAGATAGAAAATTGATGTATTGTGTATGAGGAAATTGAATGAATTTATAGGAGTAAATTGATAATTTGCAACGGTTGAATTTTTTTTTTAAACAAATTAAATAAAATATGAAATTTTGAAAAAAAATTTAACCGTTGAAAGTTTTAAAAAAAAATAAAGAAATAATTTTTTTTGAGAAAGTGATCGAACGGTTGGAAAACTAAAAAAAGTAATGAAATAAAAATTTTGAGAAGGTATTCCAACGTTCAATTCAAATGGGTCCCACCATTTACATCTACTTTTCAGTTTTGTCTCCCTAGTTTCAGTCCAATGAATTGAATTCATGCAGGTTAATTGAACTGGTGGGCCCTATAACTTATTAATTGACACATTGCCAATTTTCAATTAATTGCAGGTCCTGTCAAACATTAATTGGAAAAAGTTGGTGGCGATGTAGTTGCTCTTAGAGCATCCACAGTGGGTGGGTAGTAAAGTATGTACTACCTGCAATTCATCATTATAAGGATAGTAAATAAAGTAGCAGTATTCATTCAACCTGCACTGTCACTACCGGGTAATGTAATAATTACGGTGCCCAGTCCTTCACTCGCGCGTGCACAGGTATGAGTGGTGGTGTTGTTCACGTGCCTTTAGTATGAGTAGTGGTGTTGATCAACTTGGTAAAAATATTTGCAGTACACATTGCTTTTCTTCTTTTTTTTTCCCCCTTGTCTACAGTTCCACAAATGCCCTAGTGTTGACGTGTTGTTCATTGCGTTTGTTTTCTTTCTTTTTTTTTTTAATTATTTGTATTTTAATATTGTGTTGTGTTATGTATTACTCCTTCCATCCCACTTAAAATGACTTGTTTGATTTTTGCACACAATCCAATGTACTTTTTAAATCGTTAGTATCTCAAAATATAAAAGTAAAAAAATTACATAAAATATATATTTTAAAACTATACAATTATACAAGAATATTGAGTCAAAGTTGAACAATGAACAGTATAAAAAAGTCAAACATGATGTTTTAACCGGGACAGAGTAATTA
Source organism: Hygrophila difformis (assembly GCA_030278955.1). Classification (NCBI taxonomy): domain Eukaryota; kingdom Viridiplantae; phylum Streptophyta; class Magnoliopsida; order Lamiales; family Acanthaceae; genus Hygrophila; species Hygrophila difformis. The sequence continues at coordinate 28,138,282 of JAOANR010000006.1, read as the reverse complement.
GTAATGGTTTAATATTGTTAATGTTAAATTTGTGTTTCAATAAAAAATATTACCTATTGGTATATTGTTATAGTTAATTACATTAAATAAAATTATATATATTAAAATAAAAACAATTAAGAATTTTAAAGTATAGGAATATAAGAATTTAATGATATAGATAGTAAACTAGATAAATGATGATGTGGCGCATATGTGGAAACAAATGGGGTAGTGTTGTTTTTTTTGGGTAGAGCCGAAGCCAGAAAAGCATACAAACGAGAAAAGAAAAAAGGAAGCAGAAAAAGGCACGCAAATACAACGAAGAAAGACAAAAGCCAACAACAAGAGGGAAAACTAAAGTCTCGGGAACCACGCGCCGGAAGCGTCCGCCGCTATGTTCCCTTCAACGAAGTCCGGGGGGAAAGCCCACGTGGTGAAGAATTCCTCGGACGAAGCACCGTGGTTGGCAAGGCCGTCGGCAACACTATTTCCTTCTCTCAACACATGGAAGATGTGGCATTCGGAAAAGCCTCTGCGCAGGTCCCTTATGCGGTGGATAATTCCTGCAAGAGGGTGGAATTTGGGGCAGTAGAGCAGCAAGTCTAGCGTCTGTTTAGAATCCATGTAACAGCAGCAACTGTGCACTCCCATGTCCTTAACAAATTTGAGACCTTTAGCTAAGGCAGTCATCTCAGCACAGAGGGAGGTTTGGTTCCCCAGATAACCACTCCCCCCACCTCTCCAGTGGCCTTCTTCATTACGGACAACAAATCCGTAGCCCGATCTCCCTTGGTTGCCTTTCGAACTCCCGTCTGTATGAAGAATGATGCCATTAGCCCCTTGCTTGTTCCAATGGACCCAGCGGGTTTGACCTTCAGACATGTTAGAGGGGGTTTGTGCAAGATCCAATCTGCAGCCATGTGCCAAATTTCCCTCCTCATGTCCCAGCTAGTGTGTTGCTTTCCTCTGAATATCCTTCCATTTCTCTCCAGCCAGATTGACCAGAGGGCAGACAGAAAGAGTGGACCATACCGCCTAAACATGGCATGGAGGAAACTTCTAATTTCTTTCCTCGGGATAGAGTCACAATCAGTGGGGATAGGGATTTTAAGATCTCTCCATATTCGTGTAGCCCAGGTACAATAAAGGAGACAGTGAGACCACGTCTCATTGTGTATGCCACACACTAGACAAAGCGGGGAGTTGGCGAGATGACGATGGTACCTGAGAGAGTTTACTGGCAAGGAGTCATGGGATAGAAGCCACAGAAAAAACCAACCTTCTCCGGGATCTGGGCTTTCCAAATCCATTTCCAACTAGATTCATCCACCCCATTCGAACATAGGAACTTATATGAGGAGGAGACAGAGTAGAGGCCTGTGTTATTGTATTTCCACACCAATATGTCAGGGACCACTTCATGGAGGTGGGGCGGCGGCCTCGAACAGATGTCCTTAAGAATATCCTCCGGGACTATAAAGTATAATCCCTGCCAATTCCAATTCTCGTTCACAATAACATCCTTGATTTGCAAATCCAGGTCTTGAGACGCTATGAAAGGGAGTTGTGGACCAATTTGGGAGTTGTTCCACCATTTAGAAAACCACAGGGAAGAAGATCCACATCCCAGGCGTAATTGAAATCCATCACGGAGAAAGGGCACTAGCTTGTGAATCAGCTTCATAATGCACGACCTAGGCAAATGAGGGGGATCAAATAGAATGTCCGCCGACTTAATCTTATCTTTCAGGAGAAGAAACCAAGGTTTTGAGGTATGGTGAAAAAGACCCCATAGGATTTTCCCTAGCAAAGCCACGTTCATCCATCTCGCTCGCCTCAGCCCCAGGCCCCCTACACTGCGGGGAGTGGCCACTTTGTCCCAGCTGATCAAGTGTAGGCCCTTGCCATTACGGTCCTTCCAAATGAATCGGTTTATCTTCCTGTCAATTGCATCACACACACTCTCGGGGAGCCAATGTAATTGCATAAGGTAGGTGGGAATGGACGCGAGGACAGCTCTACACAGGGTAAGTCGGCCCGCCTTGTTGAGGAGTTTGTTGGCCCATCCCTCAAGTCTTTCATCAATTTTATCCAAAATGAAGGCAAAATCCCGGTTGCGTCGTCGTCCCATAAGCATTGGGAAGCCCAAATAGGATCCCAGGGAGTCAACTGCTGGCATGTTAAGAGTTGTGGAGATCCAAGCCTTGTCTCCCAAAAAGACTGCCGCTGGGACATAGACAACAGATTTCTGAGGATTGAGTATGAGCCCTGATTCGTCCCCAAATTTATCCAGAGTTTGACTGATAATGTTAACACAGCTACGCTTGGCCATCGAGCAAAGGATCAGGTCATCGGCAAAGAGGAGATGTGATATCCCAAACCTATTATCAGCAAGCCTAAACGGTTGCCATCTCCCATCCCTCACCAGTTTATCAATCATGGCCGAAAGTTTCTCCATGACTAGCAAGAAGAGATATGGCGACATGGGGTCTCCCTGTCTGAGACCTCGCCCTGGTTTGAATTCCGGGAGGGCTTGTCCGTTCTAGAGGAGGGCGTACGTCGGGGAGGAGACGCAGAACATGATCAATTGCCTGATCGAGTCTGGGAAGGCAAGTTCTTTCAGGCACGCATTCAAAAACTCCCACCGGACACTATCATAGGCTTTAGCAATGTCGACCTTGAGGATAATACCTTGAAGACGGTTTTGTGCCCCTGAGAGGTGACCGAGCATCTCTTGGAGAGTCAGGGCATTATCCACTGGCCCCCGACCGGGAAGAAAGGCACTTTGCAGGGGACAGATGGATTCAAGGATGGCAGGCCAGATTCGTTGGACGAGGACTTTCGTCAACACTTTGTAGAGGACATTGCAAAGTGTGATTGGCCTGAAATCTTTGAAGCTAGTCAGGGAGGGCGCTTTGGGAATTAAACAGATGTGGGCTTTGGCCATCGAAGGTAAGAAGGAGCCGGACTGGAAGGCATTCCTTACAAACTCAATCACCGAGGAGTCCACAATGTCCCAGTATTTTTTGAAAAAAATGGCCGGAAACCCATCGGGTCCAGGGGCCGCGTAGCTGTCCATGTTCCGGATGGCTTGAGTGACTTCTTCAATAGTGATATCCCCTGTCATAAGATCAGTGAGAGCAACCGGGATGGGGGTTAAGCGAGGTATCTCCACAGGTAGGTTCAAGTCTGAGTTAGGTTGACCTGTCACTTGCCTAGCTGCAAATAGGTCCTCAAAGTTAGTGCGGGCAGACTCCCTGATGGCTTGTTCGTTTTCAGACCACTCTCCATTAGGTAGGAATATGCCATGGACCCGACTCCTATGCCTTTTACATTTAGTACGGGCATGGAAGTAGGAAGTGTTCCGGTCCCCCAATTTAACCTACTTTTCCCGGGCCCTTTGGAACCAATGCATTTTTTCTTATGCAAGGGTTTTTTCATATTCTCTTTTGAGGGCATCTTCAAGAAGGACCAGCTGAAGAGAGTCAACATGTTCCAGAGCACGAGCAATACCTTCCAAGCGCTTCATGATTTTGAATTTTTTCCATTTAAAGTTACCCCCACTAGCTCGTTTGAATTCCTTGGAGGCTGTTTCCACATTATGAAGATGCTGGCTGATGGAAGTCGAAGGCAGCTTCCATGAGGCATTAACCACTTCTCTGTAGTCATGGTTCAGGAACCAGCTTGCTTCTCAACGGAAAGGGCCCCTCGTGGCGCAGGGCGGTTTGCCACAGCGGACAATTAAGGGGGAGTGGTCCGAACCTACCCTAGGCAGGACGGTCGCATGCCCCAATGGAAACAGGGTTATCCAATCAAGGTTTGCAACTTCCCTGTCCAGTCTTTTAAGAATTCTTTGTTGGTCCCCAATCGGTCTCGACCAGGTGAACATGCTTCCTTGAGTGTTGATAGTTGAAAGGCCACAGTCATACAGGGTATTACTAAGCTCCTCCGCCCTTGCCACATTGTAGAGACCCCCCCAAACCTCGTTGTGACCTAGGATTTGGTTCCAGTCCCCCAGGACTAGCCACGCACCCTCAATATGAAGGGACACATCCTGGAGATCATTCCAATTATTTCGGCGTTCCAAATAATTTGGAGAAGCATAAAGGGCCGATATATGCCATGAGCAGTTGGCAGTGACAAGTTTAAAAGTAATAAGCCGCTTCCTTTCTTCAATAAGCTGAATGTCGTACGGCAAACCACTACGGATAAGAATCCAAACCCCTCCCGATCTACCCCTAGCTTCCTGAATACAAAATTCGGAGTAGCCCATAGAAAGGATGAAGGAAAAAGACTTGGCAAAAACTGATTGCGGCTCCAGAATAATGATAATATCAGGGCATTGATGCCTCACTATATCTTTCAATACTCTTTTGGTGGTTCCCCAGTTGATACCACCAACATTCCATGTCATAATATTCGTATTCCAAAAATCCATAAAATAGAATTTGAAGGGGGGGGGGGGGGGCAGAAAGACTTATCTTTCTAGTTTGGGGGATGACTTTCTCTCCACTGGTGCCCTCGGCCATAAGAAAGTCACCTCCAACAGCTTCCAAATTCTTTTGCACCCTGTCACCAGGCGATTTCCCATCTTCATCCTGAGTTTTCTTTCCTTCCACCGTCTATGTTCCTTTGGTCGAGATCGCTTGGGATGGAGCTTCCCCTCATCTAATTTAACCACCACTGAAGATTGATGGGCCTGGACGATGGGCCGAGGGCCCTTTCCCTTTTTGCTTTTGTCTTCTCTTCTGGGCATGATGTTAGTGATGGTTTGGAGGAATCGATCCACTCCAATAGAGAATTTGGGCTTCAGGTTATAAGTATCTCCTGGGAGCCCATCAGATTTGGCCCCGCTAGAATGCCCGATTGGCCCAGCTTTTTTGGGCGCCATCCCAACGTCTTTTTTGGGCCCATTCGATTTTTTCCTTGTAACTTTTATCCATTCTCCACTAGTTGGTTGAGGAGGGGCCAACCCACTTTTCAAAACTCCCTCCGACAATTTGACTGTGCCTGAGGATGTCCCGTGATTTCCCTCTTTGGTGTAATGTTCTGCACCAAAGTTTTGACTTTGAGCCTCATCACTGTCACTTTCCATATTTGTGACTCCCTCTCCCTCAGTAGCAGCAAAGGGGCTGGTAGTTTTGTCTTTCATAGCCGAAAGGGAAGAAGCAGATCCGGCTGTGTCAGGGGCCTGTTGCTGTTTGTCCTCTTCCTGAGTCTGTATTTTACTCGCTTGGAGTTCCTTTTCCAGATTTACCCTATTTTCCTTGACCTGGGCATATGGGCATTTATTGCTTGCATGGCCGTACCTCTGGCATGCCGTGCAAAGGAGATGGAGCCCCTCGTAGGCGACTTTGTGCCAAGTCTCCCCTATCAGAATGCTTGAAACAAGTGGAAGGCTCAAGTCGATCTCGACGCAAATCCTTGCGAATCTAGCTCCGTTAGCACCCTTCGTTGTGGCATCAACCCTAACCGGTCTTCCAAGGGCAGAGGCCATCCTGGTGAGGAGGCACTCATCAAAGAACTCGATGCAAAGGCCGGGAAACCGCGCCCACACAACCGTCCGCCGGGGGGTTTCTTCATTGGTTATGAAGTTTGGTCTCTAAGGGCAAACCATGAGGTAACTATCAAAAACCGTCCAAGGACCATCGTGAAGAACTTTAGTTCGATCATCCACCTTATCGAACTTGATGAGATAGAAACCCGCCTCCAAATCCACCATCTGAAACCGATTTTCCATTTTCCATAGCTGAGTGAGCCTATCCAACAGTGCATAGTATCCGATTCTTTTGCCGAGAACCGATATTATGAGAGCATCTTCATAGGGCTTGCAGAGCCTTTCTGTTAGCTTGGGATCCAAGGTGATGCGGGGCTTTAAACGATCTCCATCCACGAAGTCAAGCGTGATGAGCTTAGCATTTGCCGGGTCTTCAGAGAGCGGCTTAGGAACTGCACTTCGCCCTTCCAAGACCTTGTCCCGGAAGGAGACGACAGCGCCACCAGAGAAACGGAAAGGAACTAAGGGATCGGGGCTAGAAGTCTGAGGCGACTGAGGAGGTTGGGAGAGGTCAGGGGGAGCCGGCAGAGGCAGCGCCATGGAGGAAAAGAAAGAAAGAATCGTAGAGAGAAGCCGGAGAGAAAGCTCCTTCTATATTATCTGACTTGGGGTAGTGTTGTTGTGGATGCCCTTATACATCCCAAAAAAGGAATTATGTGTAATTGGATCAGTTAGATTAGGGTACAGACCCATTTTTCAATTGCATATGCAGTTATGATGAGCTATATAAATTTTGTGATGGATTGTCATTCATACATTTTATGATGTTTGAGTCCATTTTAGTGATATCTTGTGATGTGTTTAGTGATGTATACAACCATAAATGTGATTGTCCAAAAAATATACTCTCTCCGTCCTATTATTTATGTCGCACTTTCTTTTTTTGGTTGTTCCAATACTTTTGTCACATTCCAATTTAGGAAATAATTAAATATTAATCACTAAACTTACTCAATCACATCACATAAATAAATAAATAAATATAATTAATAAATTCAACTCACAACTATCACATCACACATAAATAAATCAATTAAAAATTCAAACTCATTACCATCTCATCACAAAAATTCCTAATTTACCCCTACTTTAAACACTAATCTACCCCTACATCAAATACTAACTATCCCACATAAAATATCATGCCCAAAAGTTTTGGGACACTATAAGTGGTACGGAGGGGGTAATATTTACTCTTCCCCATGATTGCACATCACACATCAGATAGACATCACAAAAATGTTATCTTCCCCATGATTGCACTGTGCAGCCACTGCACACAAGCCTTACCCGTAATTGGATCCATATATTGACGTAGGTTAACAACATTAACAATATAAATTGCACGGGAGTAAAATATTTTTAACTAATTAATTAGAATATAACGGTGTGAAAATTCAGCTACCAATGCAAGTTATGCGCTTGATGATTTCTTCTTTTATTCTGAGGTCCGAGCTTCCATTACGCTTCTACCATATGCGGATATGCCCCGTACCCATTTTTTTCTTTTCTTTTTTTTTTCCTTTTTATTTTAGATATAGTAATTTAATAACCAATTAATTTTTTATGTAGCATTGTCCTAGTACTGTTAACCTAAAAAAATAAATTGGTGAAATCGGGTATCCCAGGCCACATTGGATCAAAGACTAATCCAACCAAGATTTACAAGGGCAATTAAGGGCGCCTCTTCCAAAGCAGTTTTTTGCATATACAAGGCTCGAACTCGAGACCTTGCTTAATCGACTAGAACTCTCATCCACTCAAGCCAACTCTGTTAGGTGTTAACCTAAAAAAATTAACCAATTGATTTCCTATTAAAAGGAAATTAAATAGGGAGTACACAGAAATGGTAACCGTACTGACCATGTGGATCCGACCGTTGCGAAATTCAAAAACCCAGCAAATGACCGTTGGAATACATAAGGCCGCTCCCCCTTCACCCTAGCTGTATTGATTATTGAATATTCCATACAATACAATATTTCTCCCTTCTTATAACCCTCCTCCTCTCCACTGCTAAAAATCCATGGCCGATCCCACCTCCTCCGAAAATCCCAATCTCCGCCCATCAATTATGGAATCCAAGACTCCGCATCCGCTCCACCAGATCGCCGAAACGCCCACGCACAGGCTCCTCCTCAAGCAATGGCTCAAGGAAGAAGAGCTCATCCTCAATCGAATCTTCCTCAAGGAGACCCAGATCGACTCCACTCGTAAGGAAATCACCCAACTCTACTGCCTCTTCTTCCTCTTCCACGCCACCGCCCTCCTCCTCCTCTTCAGCGCCACCGCAAACGCCGGTGGCAGACCCCAATTCTGCCGCAAATCGTGGATTCCGTCGCTGTGTTCCCTCGTCTGCTCGCTAGGGTTCATATGGGCGATTCGGTACAAAAATGATGTTGAATCTCATCTGGAAAAGATGCTGGAGCGGGAGGAGGAGGACTCGTCGCTGCTTGCTAAGTGCGTGGAGGAGTTGAAGAGGAAAGGCCTCGAGTTCGATCTGATGAAGGAGGTGGATGCTTTGAGGAGAGCCAAGAGCTTGCGGGTAGGGTCTAACCCGGTTCGAAGATGGTCGGGTAGGGATTTTGTGACCCTGTTCTTCTTCTGTGTGTCTTGTTTGGTGTTGGGTCTCACTAGGGTTATATTGTGCAGTTGATTTTTTTGGTTTTACAGTTTGGAAACAAACAGGCAGAATATTTTGTTCTGCTTTTCTGGGAGGGGACTGTGATTAGAGATTTAAAGGAATCAATGTTTCCAACAATAAAATTGAAATCTTGTGGAAATATTCTTGTTGAAGTTTGTTTTGCTTGCTGAAAATGATGGTGTTGGATGAATGTTGATCCTTTGAATTTATAAGGGTTGGTGGATTCTAAATTCGTATCATTTGATTTAAAATTATGCAGGATATTTATTGTTGCCATTTTGTATTCCTCAAGATTGATGCCAAATTGATTCATTTGATTTAAAATGGTGTTGGATGAATGTTTTCCAACAATATATATTGTTGCCAAATTAAATAATGATTTAGTTGCTTTTTGATTACTACTATTTTTCCTTCAAATAGTGTTTGGAAGTTTACTAGCCATTAGCCAAATTATTCCTTAAGTACCAAACAAAAAACAAACCAGTAGAAGCTCTAAATCACACAATCATAACCCACAAGCAAAAGATATAAAATAATACAGTTCATATGCAGTAGGATCTGTTCCTCATATGAAAAAAAACAATGAGGGATCAAAACAGATTCAACATATGGGGGCATCAAGTGGTTAATAAGTGCTTAAGTTATGCATAAGCACTTTAGGTAAAGCCATATGAACCAAGGGTTTTGTCCGAGAAACAAATATAGTACAACATCAATATATATACACATTATCACTATGGTACAGAAAGAATTAGATTCATCAGCAATGATCAGAAAGAAAACACGACTCTGGCAGGATCCAACGGCTGGATGGGCAAAATTAGCTGGGTGTGTTGCCCCGCTTCATACGTGGGCGTGTGGCTGATGATATTGGGTGTCCGATGTAGAACTATAATAATGAAGTGAGTGTTCGATGTAGAACTATCATATTGAGTGTTCGATGTAGAACTATCAGTAGTGTTTGGAAATGACGAGGCGTTGTAACAGGGTCGATTGGTAGCAGAAGGCACCGGGATGTTTCCGGAGATCATGGCTACGACACACTTTGTTATTTTCATCAAGGTTCCAAGCCTGAAACAACAACGAATGTTGTTAGCATGGTAAAAAAAGGTTTGATGCAGATATGGCTGATGGATCGAGTTGGTTCTGTGTACCCATTCGTGGAGATATTTCATTTCGTCAAGCACACTTGGGTCATAAGTAGTACTGTATATAACCTTCCACTGATCCATTACTTTATCAAAAGAATTCTAAGTATGTCGTGGGTTGATTAAATTTAATTCATTATTTGACTTGGAGGCTTAATGGAAGAAGCATCATCAAGTTGTGGTCTTGTGGAGGTGCATGTAGATCTAAGCATGTTAATGGAAATAAAAAGGATTCAAGATTATCGATATAATTAAGATAAGTTTATCAATACTGATAAGATTAAGGTAGTTGGCAGTTGGTCATTGGCAAAAATTAAGAGATACTGTTAAATTTAATCCATGACTTATAGAAAAGGATTCTAAGTATTTTGGTTGATTAATTAGATTTAATGCATTACTTGTCTTGAAGCTTGAATTGAAATAAGTGTGTCGATACTACTCCATCTGTTCTCTTTTAATTGTTTTTTTTTTACTAATATTGCACAAACCAAGAAATACACTTATTACTCCACAATTTTTCATTTTTGACCCTCTCACTTACTAAGAAATGCACTTGAAGTGGAGAGAATATTCATGAAAGTAAAAGGCTAATATTAAAACTTTTTGATATAAATATCTAAAATACCAACAATTTTGGAATGCTTTCTAAAATGATCGAACTGGGCCATGGGTTCTTCTTGGTTAAGCTGAATAGGGCGGAAGACAGGACTCTCATCCTCAATGGGGGACCTTGGACTATTTTTGATAGCTACCTGACAGTGACACCATGGAAACCAAATTTCACAGCGTCTGAAGAAACTCCCCGGAAGACAGTAGTATGGGCTAGATTCCCGGATTTGTCCATAGAAATGTATGACGAGGTGTTGCTTTCCAAAATGGCCAATGCATTGGGGACACACGTGAAAGTTGACGACATAACGAAGAACATCCACAGAGGCAAGTATGGCCGGGTATGTGTTGAAATAGACCTACAACTTCCAGTTGTTTCTAGTATACTGATAGAAGATCATTGGAAAAAAGTGGCCTATGAAGGCCTCCACTTGCTATGTTCAAAATGCCAAAGATATGGACATTCCACATCCCGCTGTACTCATCGGCCGACTCATTCTGGGGCGGTGCCGACAACACCCTATGCCGGAGAGGGGAAATCAAAGGAGGTACAGGATACGGAACAGGCAGAGTTGGTAGGGAGGGAAAATGTCAAACTCCCCAAAAAGGCTAGCGACAATATGGAAGTCTCCACACAGAAAGAAAGTTCTGAAACATACACAGAAGAGGAAAAAGGAAGCCAGACGACTGAGGTTTTGTCCTCTATTGAGAACCACGTGACAGCAAAAGAGCCTCCACCCCAACCTGAGGGCGGTGAATGGATTGTAGTAGAGAAGAGAAAACCTAGAGGGCCGAGAAAGCCTAAGGGCCAGGAGAATAAACCACCTATCTTCCGCTTTGGGCTGGAAAGTGCAAAGGGAAAGGCCGAAGTTTTGGGCCCAGCATTTACCCCAAAATCTGATAGCCTTAGAAAAGGCCACCGTGGCCCAAAATCCCCATTGGTGTCGAAACCCTTTAAACAGGGTCAAACACCCCAAGTGTCCCCCATCACAGATCTGAGGAGGAAGGCTTCCGGTCCAAACGAGGAAGCAACACTGAGTCCATCGAAATACCATCCTAAAAGGGCGCGAGCTTCTTCGCCTGAGGAAGACGTACCTCTTCCGGAATACAGGGAAGCCTTAGAAACTGTAAAGGAAAAATTCACAGAGCAGGCGGAAGAGCCACCGTGCGAGGATGTGGCTATACACGGATGAGTCTTCGGCTGAGGTTCCATTCTTTCCAATTGTTTTTTTATGGATTTTACAAATTTCAAGATTTTGGCTTGGAATGTAGGAGGAATGGGTGGAGATGATAAGCGTAGATTTTTGAAGGACTATATATCCCGTCATCAACCGGATTTAATTTTTATTTTGGAGCCTCAACTAGCTTTTATTGGTGTGAGCAATTTCTTTATGAGAATTGGTTTCATCCCGTCTTCTATCCTGGAAGCGGATGGACGAGCAGGGGGGATTTGGGTGTTAAAGAGAATTGGGTTGCCTCATGATATTTCGGTCTTTGAAGTTGCGGATCGCATGATTACGGTCCGTTTAACCGGTAGAGAGGCTAGTTGGTTCGCTACTGCAGTTTATGCTTCTCCTCATTACTCGGTCAGACACCAGAATTGGGATTATTTGCGCACCTTGACTGGGAAAATTGATGGAGCTTGGGCCTTGGTGGGGGACTGGAACCAGATAGCTTCTGCGGATGAGGTTCAAGGAGGGCTGTATAATATTCACAGAGCAGAGGAATTCAAAGACCTGTTGAATGAATGTGGGCTCTTCACTATCAATACCCAAGGTGGGATCTTTACTTGGGCGCGTCCCATGGGGCAATCTCAAATTACTAAAAGATTGGATAGATGCATTGGGAATTTGGATTGGATCTCGATGTTCCCGACGGGGTTCGCGAGGACCTTGAATAGGTTCGGGTCCGACCACGCTCCTCTCCTAGTCAGGTGTGGTGCGCCACCTCAAATCCATCCGAATAAAATTTTCCGATGGGAGGCAAGTTGGGCAGCCAGGGATAACTATAGAGATATTGTTATGTCTGCCTGGAATAATTCACCTACAGACATAACAAAAAAACTTGATAGGGTTCGGGAGAACTCGGTCCGTGCACAAAAGGAGGATACGGGGAATTTCCACTGGAAGAAGTTTAAAATCAGGAAAAGGCTGGAAGGGATCACTAAAGCCCTTGAGAGAACAGATTCGGCTCGCCTCCATTATCTGGAAATTGCTTTGAAGAAGGAGTATGATACCTTGCTCATCCCAGAAGAACTTAAATGGTATCAGAGAGCTAAGAATAGTTGGGTTAAGTTGGGTGATAGAAATACTACATACTTCCATGCCATGGTCAAATCTCGAAGGCATAAGGATCGAATCCATGGTTTATTCCTCCCTAATAGGGACTGGTGTGAGGAGGATGAGATGCTCAAAATTCACGCCAATAGATTCTTTGTGGATCTCTACACAGAGCCTACTGATACTAATGGTGGTGATAACGGACAAGAGGATATAGACCCAGGTTTTCCCCCTATGCATAAGGTCACCTCAGGGGACTATATCCAGCTGGCAGCCGATATTGCTAAGGAGGAAGTGGATGGTGCGGTCAAGGATCTTAAGGCCTTTTCGGCTCCAGGACCCGACGGATTCCCGGCTCTTTTCTACAAACACTACTGGGATGAAATTGGAGCTTCAGTCTGGGATTTCATCCGCCAGTCAGCTGTACAGGGGAGTTTCCCTCTTGACATTGCGAAAGCCTATATCTGTTTGATTCCGAAAGTTTCCCCTCCTACGGACTTCAAGCACTTCCGCCCGATTACGCTTTGCAATGTCCTATATAAGGTGCTCACGAAGGTCCTTGTTAATAGGATCAGACCTATACTCAAGAAAATGATCTCCAAAGACCAGGCTGCTTTCCTTCCCGGGCGAGGGACGATCGATAATGCTGTCACCCTTAATGAACTCATGGGCCACCTGACGGGAAGTAAAGCGCGCCTAAATGCCATTATTCTCAAAATTGACATTCAAAAGGCCTATGATTCTGTCAATTGGGATTTTCTCCATCTATGCCTCATGGAATTAGGGATCCCTGCGACAGTGGTTCGACTGATCAACTACTGTGTCGCCTCTCCCACTTTCTCGATTCTTTGGAATGGGCAGCCACTCCCTGAGTTTAAACCGATGAGGGGGCTTCGTCAGGGAGACCCATTATCCCCTTACCTCTTTCTCCTTGTCATGGAAAAGCTTTCTTTGAAAGTACATAAGCTGGTTTCCAATGGCTTATGGCAGCCGATTCGCCTATCATCGGATGGAATTGGGATATCTCATCTACTTTTTGCCGATGATCTGATTCTATGCTCTATGATAGAGAGGAAGAGTCTCAACTCCATGGCTCAAACCATCCACCAGTTTGGCAAGATATCGGGGCTGGAGGTTAACCCCCAGAAATCGAAACTTTTTATTCCTCCCCATGTGGATAATGAAGCTAGAGCTTGGGTGTCTGCCACCCTCAATATCCCAGCTGCTGTAGCTCTGGACTCCTATCTCGGATTCCCTATTTTGTTTGGCCGACGTAAATGTGCAGATTTCGCCTTTCTCTTGGACAAGTTGGATGCACGTCTTAATGGTTGGGCCTGTAAATTGCTTAACAAGGCCGGCTGGCTCACCCTCTGTCGGGCAGTTCTATCGGCTATCCCGACCTACTATATGCAACTTTATTGGCTTCCTGAAGGAATATGCAATGCTATTGATAAAAAAATCAGATGATTCCTGTGGAAAGATAGGGAAGGGAAAGGATTACATCTAGTCAGTTGGGATAGGGTGGCTGCCCCAAGGAGGTATGGAGGCCTGGGGCTGAGAAAGGCTAGACCTATGAATATATCCCTCCATGGTAAGTTGTTGTGGGGTCTTCTTCTCCAAAAAGACAAGCCGTGGGTGCATCTCCTCAAAGGGCGGTATAACAGCTCTGATTTCCACTTTCCTCCGCCGGGGGACTCGCGCTCACCACTGCTCAAGATTGTGCAGAAAGTTATGCCTATGCTTAGTCATGGTTTCTCTATGCGTATTGGTAATGGGGATCTCTCTGTTTGGTACTCCAAATGGTGGAAAGGACAACAAATTGGTCCTCTTCTTCCATATGTGGACGTCCACGACACCGAGCTCAAAATCAAAGATGTAATTGTGGATGGAGCTTGGGATTGGAAAGGTGTATATTCACATATGCCCTCCCAACTGCTCCAAGAGATCTGCTCGAACCCTCCCCCTGTGCTCCATCAAGAGGCGCTGGATGGATGAATGTGGATGAATCACCCAAAAGGAATCTACTCCGTCAAGACAGCGTACATGTTTCTTCAACACAGAGATCAAACCCCTCAAGGCTGGGAATGGCTTTGGCAAGTGGGCTTCCCGGAAAAAATTTGTTTCTTTCTATGGCTTCTTAGCAATAACTCTCTGCCGGTGAATGATATTAGGTTCAGAAGGAAGTTGGCGCCCTTCCCTCTCTGTTCTTTGTGCGGTACTATGAATGAAACATGGGATCACTGTCTCATGTACTGTGGGTGGGCCAAGATTGTATGGGAGAAATTAGGAATTCCAATTCCCCCAGACTGCATGGATATCCCTAGGGAAGATATCAGAGTTTTACTCAAAGGTTTGTATAGACGCTATGGTGTTATTGTTGTGGCTGGCTTATGGGTTATTTGGCTTGAGAGGAATGCTTGGATTTTCAGTGGAAAGGACAAACCCCACTACATCGTAACCAAAGATATCCACCATATTGGTTTGGACCTTCTCGCAGTAAGGAAACAACGGAGACTTCCCCAGGCCGAGGTCAGGATGGTTCGATGGAACATGATGGATAATGAAGGGACTATTTTAAACTCTGATGGCAGCACTTTTGGCAAGACAGGGCGATCGGGGTTTGGTTATGTGATTCGAAAAGGTAGTGGCCAATGGTGTGGTGGAGGCAGCGGGTTCCTGGGCACCACCACCATCATTTTTGCGGAACTGGCAGCCATTGCCTATGGGTTGGAGGCAGCTAGCCGATTGGGGATTAGGAGTCTACTGTGCTACTCAGATTCTTCCATGGCCTTGGGGATGATGGATGCCTTCGAGGAGAATCATCCTTATCTCACCATTCTGCTAAAGATTCGTGACCTGAAGAGATCCTTTGAATCATGCTCTTTCCACCATGTCCTTAGGGAAGGAAATAAGGTTGCCGACCGCCTAGCTAGACATGGAGCTAAATCGGAAGAGTTCTTCACATCTTGGGCGTTCCCTCCAGACTTTGTCAAAGAAGACCTTGCGGCGGATCAATCCGGTGCTTGGTTTCATAGGACCTAATCTGCTGCTCACCTGTATCCTTCTCTGTTCATCCTGTCTGTTCTGTTTTTCTGCTTTCTTGGGGTTTTTTTTCTTTGTTATGTATCTTGATCAGGCCTTAAATGGCTTCCCAAAAAAAAAAAGACGGAAGCCGTTCATGTGCAGAAAGGAGCATATGCATAATGATGCACAAGCAAAATAAGTGATGCGTTATGATGTGGTCCCCCACAAATTCAGATTTCTAGTAGATTTTGTGTATCATAAATAAATCCTACCTTCCACGCACAAACCCTTCCCTCGTCTGTTTTAAGAATCCCATCATTCTCGCCATTCTTGTTCTAATTCAGAAGATTTTGAATCAGATTTAATTTTTGAAGCAGATTTATTTTTTGGAATCAGATTTCATCTTGTTTAGAATTTTTCTTTCCCACCATGGCTCAATTGGGGTTTCTAATCGCTTTCCGAAAAAAATTAGGGATTTTAATCTGCGTTTTTTTTTCCAACAACGGAACCAATCCTCTCGTGGAATTCTACCACCGCGTCGTTCGTCGGGGGCCCGTCCACCAGGCCGCTACCGCTGCGTCAGCGTCGCCGCCACCTCTATTGCATAGAGGCGCCGCTTGTTTCTCTCTCGCACTCCCATCCATTCACCCGCACTATCCCGTCACCCCTCCTTCAACCGGCACCCCTCCGTCGCTCTCTTGTTCGCAGGTCCGCCAGTGCCGCCCATCATCCTTCATTGCGCCTCTTGCGCCGCCGTGACTGCCATCGCCGGTCGTCTTCCTTCCCCTTTTCACTGCTGCTGCTCGCCGGGTTTGATATGTGACAGCCTTGTCCCTTTCTCTGTTCTGTAAATACTTGGTGATATTGGGCATTTTTTAATTTTAGTTTTGCAGTACTGTTTCTTGAGCTTGAATGGGCATTCGTTGATTTCATTTTTAATTGCTCGGTTCATATTGCAAAATTGAATTTGGATTGTTGATTTGAATTGGATTTGCCTATGTTCAGAGGATTGGAGTTTATCGAAGGGTTTAGGGAATTGTTTTTTTAATTAATGAGGAATCACCATACATAATTATTGCATGAAGCAAAAAACAGGTATTCTCTACTTACCAAAAACAAGAGCTAGCATATAGTACTTACCAAGATAAAGACTTCTCTTGGCAATTACTAAGCAACAGAAACCTTAATGATTGATATATATGAACTTGAAACCAGATTTCGAGATTCTCTACTGAGCTGCTGATTATTGGACATGTAACTTTTAGTTGTTCCCAGAAGATAACAACTCAGAATTTCTAGGTAGATGAATCCATCTGAAGAAAATGAATTATTCTTAATGAAGGGAAAACAATAGGAAAACTTTAGGATGACTGCTTTCAATAATAGCACTGTATTGCTTTCACTATTTCACAATGGAAAACCTTGTGGCTTGTTTAGTAACAGAATCCACCACCACACTTTTTTTCTTCAAGAATGTGTGCTGCAGGTGGCCCTAACAGAACCATTGCATCCTTTCTTCCACCTCTTGATAGGGACATCTCAATCTGATCAGTTTTTGGATGTTAGTAATATAAATAAATAGTAAAAGAAAATGGATATATTATGGATTGGAAAACAAAAGAAACGATTGGAAAGTTCTTTAGAAAAGTATGGTTTGAATGTAAAGATAGGAAAGTAAAATTAAACTTTAAATGTTTGTTTGGGGCCGGGGGGTCAAAAAAGAAAGTGTAGAAAATAAAGAAAAGTTATTATCGATTTTACCATTAACCCTACAAGGAGTATTAAAAATTGTTTAGTACTATTTGTTAAAAGTGGTTACATTGTTTCATTTGTGATAAGTACTATTTGTTATTCAATTAATTAAATACAAATAAAAGGGGAACTACTTCATATAGCTGGATAAGTGATGGCAATGTATGTGAAATGATGGCTGGATAAGTACTATTTGTTATTCAATTAATTAAATATAAATAAAAGGGGAACTACTTCATATAGCTGGATAAGTGATGACAATGCATGTGAAATGATGGATGAATAAGTACTATTTGTTATTAAATTAATTAAATATAAATAAAAGGGGAACTACTTTATATAGCTGGATAAGTTAACTAATTTTTTAATTTCATGATCTTAAAAGCAAGGGTTTAAATTATCACTGATCTATTATAGTATCACTGATTCTTTTTTTAAATTATCTCCTGTTTCAGTAGTAGGTGATGGTTCTCTTTTCAAGTTCTTAACTAAACATTGCAACTTTTTATTGAAAGTTATGGCCACAACATTGTACTTCTCTATATAATTTCCTCAAGATGCTAAATTTGTTGTAATCTCCGGTGGCAAGCAACCCATTGGAGAGAGCCCTGTTAGAGGTATCTTACTTGCTCAGAGCTTGTAGATAGTTGTAACGAAATTTTTTGCGATACCTAGCAAAGATTTTGGAAGCATTCATCTGAAAATTCATTAGACCTGTGTGGAAGCAGATGATAGTTTTGCAAAAATTCGTAGTTACAATCCTTAACTTACAATCCTTAACCATGAACATCATTTACAATGCTTTCATAGTTTTAACATTTTTATATGGGAATCAGATGAGGAAAAATAAAAAGTACAACTTGAAAGACTAATATTCAATAATCGAAACAAATATGAAAATGCTGATTAGGTACAGAGCATTGCTCAAAATGCTGAGTAATTTCTATAATCCACACATATAAATATTTTGATCCATTTTTGCTTTTAGTTTTATTTCTCGGGTGGATTCTGATCATGCACCTGAACAGGTAAGTATGTGCAATGTGCTTTCATATGCTGTAATGTGTTGTCTGCATATAGATAAATGATGATTGCGCTCATATATGTGATGTGAGACGAGGGTGGCAAAGGTGTCTATGGGGCTGTCGATGATGGGTGCACAGTGCATGTGATGTCCACATATAGAAAAGTGATGTTTGCATATAAAGAAGTAATACTTGCTTTCACATATATGATGTGGAAATATATATGATTTTTCGTTTCTTCTTGATTGTATTCATTTTTGTTTATATTTAAATTAAAATTTTAAAATGGAAAGTGTTTTTATTTAAAATGGAAAGTGTTTTTATTTTATTTGATGATTATTTTTTAATTGTGGCTGATTTGTCTTAATATGTCCACGGACCACCACTAATGGCAATTTTTTGTTGTTACTAAAAAATATACGTTTTCTGCTGAACTACTTAAATAGAATAGTTTTGGAAAGTTATTTTTGAGTTTTGCTACTAAAGCATTCGACCTTGCACATATAACATTTTTAGATTGAATTTAAACCAAAAAGATGTTGGCCAGGGTGTATATGATGTTTGTGTATAGAGATGTGATATTCCCAATTTAAATGATACGTCCTGAATATTTGATGCTTAAGTGGAAACATAAATGATTTTTCTTTTTCGCTTTGATTGTATTAATATTTTTTGGTCTTTAATTTAAAATTTCCTGCTCCTACTATTGTTGTTAGTTTTCAGAGGTAATAGTTTACTATTGATGATCATATTTTAATCGTGTCTAATTTGTCTTAATTATGTCCTTCACACAGGATTTGTAATGGCGTTATAGTGTTGTTAAAATATAGTTTTTTTGTGTTTGACTACTTGTAATTAAATAATATTGGAAAGTTATTTTTGGTTTCCCTACCACAGCATTCGATCTTCATATGTAACATTTTAGATTGAATTAAAACTTAAACAGATGTTGGCGGCTATGGTTTATATGATGCATACGCACCTTAAAGTGATGCCCACGTTGGATTAAATGATGGGCAATGTGTCCGATTGGTGCGATGGTTCTGTGTGTGGTATACAATGCAACCATTTCAACATTTATATCCAAGATGACATTGCTGAGGATGGTGCAGGAGTCCCATTGAGGACGAGCCAGATAGTTCAGTGCGAATTCGACAAGCAGGTGAGTTTCAACTTGTTGTTCTTATAGTGCTCCACATTTTGTGTGATGTTGTTTATGAATAATAAGGTTTATACAACATCAATGTGTCAGAAGTATGATCTACCCGGGGGCACTGGTGTTCACCGGACGGATGAGCTACATCATGATACAAATGATAACCTCGAGCAGGTGATGTGTGGTATATGATTTTATTTTTTCACCCATTGTGGAGTGAAAAATATTGTTGATAGAGTGGAGTTCTCCGACATCATTTTCGGCAGCTCTTGAATAGAGCCATCTCTGCTTTGTGACACCGAAGTATCTGTTACACTATCATCCAAACCACATTCAATGGCAGGCAATACATTTAAATCAATGAGTTTCGGATCGAGGACTCCGCTGTCTACCATGTTCACGCCGAGAAAGGGTGAGTTTCGCCAGGATTTTGCCAAATATCGATGTGTGCAGATGTGTGCGGTTTTTCTTTTTTATTTTATATAAATATTACTTGTTCCAGATTTAGGGATTATACAATCATATTTAGGATTTCATATCTTCACGTCTAGAATGGGCAGTTATACAAGCATAATTTTAGGGATTTGATTTGGTACCATATTTAGGAGGATTTTAGATAATATGGACAATTCAAGTCTTTCATCATTTTTAGAATAATAGAGATCATGTTGCACATGCAGATTTTTAGAATTCTGCATACTATCTTAATTGTAAAAAGACAACTAAAAAAAGAATGAGTGATTAAGATGAATGTAGTTGGCAGTTGGCAATAAATTAAGAGTTAAGACATTGTCTGTATTGAAAACTTGGAGTTGACCAAAAGTAAGTTGAAGAGTGTTGACCAAAAGGAAGTTGAAGAGTAAAGTAATTTGGTAGAATTATTGGAAAGTGGCACCATGTTGCAAATAAATGGGAAAAATTCATTTTTTGTCTCATAAGAATTTTTCTTACCCACTTCTAGTCTTATGTTCCGGAATTTTCCACTTTGGTCCTGTCAGTTTCATTTTTTTTTATCTTTTAATACTACTGTTAGTTTTTGACCAAAAGTCAATAGTTTGGCCGTTAATAGGGTAAAAAATAATTTATAGAAAATTAAATCTTTATAATAATTAATTGCTAACTGTTTTTCACCAATACGGGACCAAAAATAGATTTTTTCCCAAATAAATAGATGATTGTGGAATATCTACTTCGTCACTTTCCAAAACAGTTTTCAGCATTAAGGTTTGGACACGATATTTGTTTAAGCAGTTCCATAATCATTCAAACTAGTAATATATCTAATGGCATCGCAGTTACATTGATAGCAGGTATTCAAGAATGTCATTGGCTCTTAGCTAAAAGAGAAATTAAGACATTTTCAAGTGTAGACGACAATAGCGGGTAGTAAGGAAATATATTACCAATCCCCTACCTCTAGACGAGAAAATAATGAGAATGCAGCAGCTCATTCAACAATGTTGGAATACAGTGGCAAGAAGGCAGAGAACAGAAGGTTGTCCCATGATTTTACTAATTTATACAGTGAGTGGTGTGGTCCATTCTAGAATCCAAGCACTAATTGCGTTCCATTCGCCTATAAAGGTGCTTAGAACGAGAAGGTAGCACCATAAAAAAAAACACTATTACTTCCCCAGCTTCTATTCCAATTGCCCCAAAATTAGCATTATAGAAAACTATCCTTCCTTGATAGCAGCTGGGTGGCGGTCCATTTTTGTTCTCTTCCCCCTATCTAAGTAAAGGGGAGTTTCTCTTATCTATTAATAAAATTTGATTGCCGGGTTGTGCTAATTCCATACGAATCAGTACTCAAAAGCATGTGCCCATCACTCCAGCAATGGTGAACATGAAATATAGAGTCCCTATATCTTTGTGGTTAGTGGAGAACAGCCATCGGACCAAAGAAGGCTTTGACTACTAGAGTAGAGAAAAGTAAAAAGGTATGGTATAGCAGGCTTTCCGAACGAGCCTCTGGGATCTCCGGTAAACCCCCATGATGTGGTAAAGGGAGGATATTAGGGGAAGCAGTGAGTGGAGATTCCCCTGCAGAGAGCCGGATGAGGGGAGACCCTCACGTCCCGTTCGGAGGTCGGGATACGAAAAAAAAAATCATTCAAACAAAAAAGTTCAAGCTCTTGTGATTCTCCATGAAGCTTTATTGGTCGAGGAAAGGAATAGCGATGGATTTCTATAGAGCTAAGAGGAACAAGCAGATTCAATCGGACGACGAATTCTTGCGTGGTCCAAGGAAATCATAGGTCTGCTTCCACGATTTCATCTATATGGAATCTTTTAATATCAGAATAGCTTATATAGTCATGATTCAATTCATGAATTAGCTCTTATATCTTATATTGGTCTATTGCATTTAGAAATATATATATTAAGATAAAAGCAAACTAGGGGTTTACCATCAGTGATTTAAAGATGCCTCCTTCTGACACTGCTAAGTGTAGGAAAGAATTGCAAGATACTAGTATATTTTTTGTTTTCTCCAATACTGCAAGTTAAAAGTCGTGGGATTTTATTATTATTATTATTATTATTATTATTATTATTATTATTATTATTATTATTATTTTTTTTTTGTGTGTGTGTAGAAAGTAAGAATCATTGATTTATAGACTAAAAGTTGTTATTGCCAACTTTAGGTAAAGTGATTATTATCCGCTCCATTTTGATATTTGAGTATTTTGGTACCAGTTTCAAAACTTGCACCAGTGTATTTGATAAAGTTCATTGTGTTGTGTATATATATCTATTAGCTATATAGAGAATAGAGCAAAGTAAGTAATGAAGCAATAGTAGAGAGTAATAGTTTTAATTCATTCAAGTGTAGTCATTCGTACAATTGCTTCTCATATTTATAGTAGCACACAGAGGTGATTAGTCATCTTCAGATGATGACTAACGATGTCTAGGAGCTCACACTTGGACATGCACATCATGACTCATTAGTACAAGCATGACTCATCACACTCCCCCTTGCATGTCCATTATACAAAGAATATGCCTCGTTAAAACCTTACTAGGAAAATACCCTGTGGGAAAAAATCCTAGTGAAGGAAAAAGAGTACAATATTCTTGTATTTATTGCTCCCCTGTTTTGCACATCATTGGAGATCTTTAAGCCGCCGCATTCCAATTTTCTTCACGAGCTTCTCAAATGTCGCAGTCGTTAATGCCTTGGTCAATAGATCTGCTAAGTTCTCATCTGATCGAATTTGTTGCACATCAATTTCATCATTCTTTTGAAGATCATGGGTATAAAAAATTTTGGTGAAATGTGTTTAGTCATATCTCCTTTAATATAACCCCCTTTCAATTGGGCTATACAAGCCGAATTATCTTCAAATAAAATTGTTGGGGGTACTTTTGGTTCAATGACCAAACCACAATTTTTCAATATATGATGAGTCATAGACCTCAACCAAATACATTCTCGACTAGCCTCATGGATTGCTAATATTTCGATATGATTTGATGAAGTAGCCGTTAATGTTTGTTTCATGGATCTCCATGAGATAGCAGTTCCACCATACATAAAAATATAGCCTGTCTGAGATTTGGCTTTGTGTAGATCTGATAAATATCCTGCATCGGCATATCCGATCAACTCATGTCGAGAATCTTTTGGGTAAAATAACCCAAGATCAATTGTTCCCTGGAGATAGCGAAAGATGTGCTTTATGCCTTTCCAATGTCGTTGAGTAGGGCAAGAACTAAATCTTGCGAGTAAATTAATAGCAAACGCGATATCAGGTCGCGTGCTATTTGCCAGATACATTAACGCGCCAATTGCGCTTAAATATGGCACTTCTGGGCCAAGTTGTTCTTCATCATCTTCTTTTGGCCTAAATGGATCCTTTGCAGGATCAAGTGTCCGAACGACCATTGGACTACTTAACGGATGAGCATAATCCATTCTAAATCGCTTCAATACCTTTTGGGTATAAGCTGATTGATGAACAAAAATACCCTTATCCAAATGCTCAATTTGCAAGCCAAGGCAGAATTTTGTTTTTCCAAAATCCTTTATTTCAAACTCCTTTTTAAGATATTCAACAGTCTTTTCTAGCTCTTCAGGAGTTCCAATTAAATTTAAATCGTCAACATAGACTGCAATGATTACAAATTCTGACCCATTTTTCTTTATAAAAACACATGGGCATGTAGGGTCATTTATATAACCTTCATTAATTAAACTTTCGCTGAGGCGATTGTACCACATTCGGCCTGATTGCTTAAGCCCATAAAGTGATTTTTGTAATTTGATGGAATAAACTTCTCTGGGCTTTGAGTTATAAGATTCAGGCAATTTAAATCCTTCAGGTATTTTCATATAAATATCATTCTCCAATGAGCCATATAAGTAAGCAGTAACAACATCCATCAGCCTCATTTCGAGCTTTTCTCGTACTGCTAGGCTCATGAGATACCTGAAAGTTATTCCATCCATAACCGGGGAATATGTTTCCTCAAAATCAATTCCCGGTCTTTGGGAAAATCCTTGGGCTACAAGCCTTTCTTTGTATCTTGCAATTTCATTATTTTCATTTCTTTTTCTCACAAACGCCCACCTGTAGCCAACTGGTTTTACATTTTCAGGTGTTTGGACTATAGGGCCGAATACTTTTCTTTTGTTCAGTGAATCCAATTCTGATTTAATTGCATTTTTCCATTTTGGTCAATCATCCCTTTGCCGACATTCATCAACTGATTTTGGTTCAGGATTCTCGTCATCTTTCATCATCTCAAGTGCTACATTATATGCAAATACTTGATTAACTTTGATTTCTTTCCGGTTCCAATACTTTCCAGAAGTGATATAATTGAAAGCAGTTTCAATAGTTTCACTTTCTTCTGGATTAGCATTTTCAGCATCAACTTCTTCGAAAGTTGAATTTGTTACCTCTTCGGGTTTTTCATCATCCACTTGTATAATTCTTTTCTTTCGTGGATTTTTATCTTTGGAACCCATTGGTCTACCACGCTTTTGTCGTGGATTAGATTCATTAGCACTTGGAATTTTTCCTTCAGGTATATTTATTTTGGCTGGTGCATTTGCTGCTTCAATGTAAGATTTTGTTACTCTTGCAGCATCATTGAAGGCATCAGGCAATTGATTTGCAATCCTTTGCAAATTCACAATTCTTTGGACTTCTAATTCATATTGTTTAGTACGAGGATAACTGATATCAAGTGGGATTGTCCACGAAATTTCTTTTTTCAGTTGATTATATCCTCCTCCTAATGTCAGGAAATGTGATTCGTCAAAATGACAATCTGCAAATCTAGCAGTAAATAAATCACCCGTTGTTGGTTCAAGATATTTAATAATTGAGGGTGATTCATACCCGACATAGATGCCCATCCTTCTTTGAGGTCCCATTTTTGTCCGTTGGGGTGGTGCAATTGGTACATAGACAGCACACCCAAAAATTCGTAGATGGGAAATATTGGGCTCTTTTCCCATTATAATTTGAGTAGGGGAATAGCTATGATAGCTTGTGGGCCTGATTTTTACTAATTCTGCTGCATGCAATATAGCATGTCCCCAAGCAGAAACGGGGAGTTTTGATTTCATCAATAAAGGTCGTGCAATTAATTGCAACCTTTTGATTAATGATTCAGCCAGACCATTTTGGGTATGTACATAGGAACTGGATGTTCTACAGTGATACCAACAGATGTGCAAAAATCATCAAAAGCGATGTGTATTCTCCAGCATTATCAAGGCGTATTTTCTTTATTGGATAATCAGGAAATTGTGCTCGCAATTTAATAATTTGTGCAAGTAATCTAGCAAAGGCTAGGTTGCGAGTTGACAATAAACAGACATGGGACCATCTTGTTGATGCATCAATTAGTACCATAAAGTACTTGAATGGTCCACAAGGTGGATCTATTGGCCCACATATATCGCCTTGAATTCTTTCCAGAAATGCAGGGGATTCAATTCCCACTTTTGCTGGAGATGGCCTTGTAATTAATTTTCCTTGATAGCAAGCAACACATGTAAACTCATTTGGATTCAAAACCATTTTATGGTTTAATTTATGGCCACTGGAATTTTCAATAATTCGCCTCAACATCACGCTGCCCGGATGTCCAAGCCTTTCATGCCAGGTTATAAATTCACTAGTAGTCTTTAGGCCTACTAGGTTATGTACTTCTCCGGCATAAATTTTTGTATAATATAATCCAGATGTCAAACATGGCAGCTTTTCATGAACTAACTTTTCACCATTGATGGTTTGAGTAATTAAAACATACTCATTTCCTGCCTCATTAAGAGTTTCAATGTGATAGCCATTTTTTCGAATATCACCAAAACTTAGCAAGTTTCTTCGAGCCTTTCTTGAATATAAGGCATTTTCAAATGCCAATTTTGTTCCTTTAGGGAGAAATATAACGGCTCTTCCAGATCCTTCAATACAATTTTCATTACCGCTTATAGTTTTCACTGCGGTCTTTCCCAAATTTAAATGGGAGAAAAAGCTTTTGCTTTTTAAGATACTGTGCGTTGTAGCACTGTCAATGAGGCAAATTGCATTTTCGACTTGGCCATCCATTTCTTTTCAGAAGGTAATAAAACAACATCAGTAATATAATATAGCCACTACAAAATACATTATAACTGGGGATACAAAATGGAGAGTAAAACACTAAAATACAAAATATTATAAGGCAAAATATATCATCCGCAAAATACAAAATATAAAGCCGATCTTTTCACTTTTCTTTCAGTTTGTGCCACCAATAAAGTCATCAGTGTCCAAGTGGGTAATATCATCATTCAGAACATCATCAAAGGTATCATCGTGGGTGGCATGATGTGTTTCGGGATTAGATCTTTCTTGTCTTTTCGAGGCCTGGTACAGTTCAGCTAAATGACTAGCTGTTCGGCAGACTCGGGCCCAGTGACCCTTGATTCCGCAGCGATCACACGGTTGATCATTATTTCTGTCTCTTTTAGGCTTTGTCTGCGATTTATAGGGCCTCCTGTTGTCACTTCTGCGGTTGATTCATATCGAGGTTTATTTCGATATTTGTTTCTCCCAGATGATTCAGGCCTACCACGACCGCGATCCCGATTTCTGTCACGATTAAAATTCTGATTTCTTTGATTCCCACGATCCCGCACTTGGTTTTCTGCTTCTGTGGCATTTGCTTCAGGAAATGGGGCAGCACCTGTTGGCCTGGATTCATGATTTTTTAGCAATAATTCTTTATTCTGCTCGGCCAGGAGTAGATAGGTGATAAGTTCAGAATATTTTTGAAAAGCCCGCTCACGGTACTGCTGCTGTAAAACCAGATTTGTGGCATGGAATGTGGAGAATGTTTTTTCCAGCATATCAGATTCAGTTATTTTTTCTCCACAAAGTGTCAGTTGCGATGTAATACGAAACATCGCTGAATTATATTCACGGACTGATTTGAAGTCCTGGAGCCTCAAATTATGCCATTCACTTCGAGCCTTTGGCAGCACCGTCATTTTGAGATGATCATATCTCTCTTTTAATTTCAGCCACAGTTCAAGTGGTGATTCCAGAGTCACATATTGAAGTTTCAGAGATTCATCAATATGGTGGCACAGAAAGATCATGGCTTTTGCCTTATCCTGGCTGGATGGTTTTTTGTCAGGGGCAATAGTATCTTCCAACCCCATAGATGCCATGTGCATTTTTACGTCCCGTGCCCAGGACATGTAATTATCTCCAGAAACCCATAACGGGAGAAATTCCTGCTTCGAAAGATTAGCCATAATTATATTGAAAGGTAACGATAAAAATTATACCTAAAACAGAACTTCGATAGAACTCCGGCAGAGATCCCTCGTGCTGATAACGTGTTGTGTATATATATCTATTAGCTGTATAGAGAATAGAGCAAAGTAAGTAATGAAGCAATAGTAGAGAGTAATAGTTTTAATTCATTCAAGTGTAGTCATTCGTACAATTGCTCCTCATATTTATAGTAGAACACAGATGTGATTAGTCATCTTCAGATGATGACTAACGATGTCTAGGAGCTCACACTTGGACATGCACATCATGACTCATTAGTACAAGCATGACTCATCACACATTGGCTTATTGAGAGTGACACCTCATCATGGCATATAGTGGTATATTATAATGCCCATATTTTGTATAGTATACTAACTTTTAAGGTACTAATTACCAAGCCAAACATTTTCTTGCGAAATGGTGTGTACTACTCATTCATTGCTTTGTCACATATTTTAGAAACGACCCAATCTATCATTTTAAATATTCCTTATAATTTTTTTTTCCTTAAAGAAAATACCCACTTGAAGAAGAACCTTCAAACCTATGATCATTAGTCTCAAGTCTCAACTGTGGTCGCCAAACATTGTATTTTGATTTAAGAACAATACTCCATATTTACCAAAGGTGAAAAGAAGTGTCTCAGCACTCAGAAGTTGAGTTTATATACATACAAGGTTGATAGAGAATTCATATTTATTATTTCCAAGGAAACCCAGTGAAGAGTTCCCATCAGATAAATCGAAAATTCTCCTACAGGTCACATTCTTCGGAAAAGCATTCAACAACACCACAAATGAAATAATAACAATATGTAGTAAAAAAAATGAAGAAGAATGATAACCCTTACAAGTTACAAGTCGTCCAGAGATGCTAAATTGGAAAATGACTGTGGGATTGAACCTTGAAGTGAATTTAGATTCCATGTCGTAACCATCTGCAAAAATATTAAAGAAAAGCTGATCATAGAAAACAAACTTAAGAACCATAAAGAATAATCCAGAGGGCACATTCTCCATTGCCATGGCAATATTGTTATTTATTACTCCATCGATATATAGGATAGAAGTTCAACAATATCATCTATGATTAATATTTACAGATAGTTGTGTTCGACTCACAGCTGTTTGATGTCCAATAAACTCAGGTACCCGCTCTCTGTTAAAGAACTACCGGGTGCCCACCTGAGATTCATACTACCTATGAAATGTTTTTACTTCATTTAGGTTTGTAGAAAGTAAAGTAGTAGTACATATTTTTCTTGTATCAGCGCTCTTACACTATCTCCAAGCTTAATTGATGGACGAGCAAATGTTGTAGGTATTGAACCACTGATTCCAGGCCCGCCAATGTATCTAGATCATGATGGGGAAAAAGAATTATTTCCAATCACCGAAATGAGATGCTGCTTCCATCAAAACGATAAATGAAGATGAACAATGGAAAGAGCAATTTGGTTTAAACTCACGGCCATGTAAATGAGCCATGTGGGAATCGATCGTTGTATATAATATTGGAAAACCAGATAAAAAAGTTGGGACGCTTAAAGGAATAATAAGTTCTACAGAAACATCACTGCTTAAGTTTATTTTTTGGAACGATCATAAGAGTTCTCCCTAAAATGGAAACGCAGGTTGTCATTGCCTGATCACAACTGAAAAGCTTGAAATGGTGTGGGCAGCTAAGAAGAATACGGTCACTTAGAAAGTGTCTTCCTAACTTCCATATGGGGCAGAACGTACAAACACAGACATAATTTTAGTGAACTTTGACAAAAGGGTGGAAGGAGCCATTGCTTATGGTTGTGTTAATCTTGATAGGTTCCCTAGCTCCATCGGTAGAGGCCAGCCGGAGAAGTCGTTTGTGCCAATTGACCTGCACATGAGCAAGTGATACAGAAATCACCCTAAATTACTAGTAATAAATATCGGTACAAGGAGGAATATCCAGTTTTCTGGTTTCATGTGTTTTACATTACTATACTCTTCCCTAAGGGAGATTATATGTTGGTAGTACCCCATTCATCATAAAGTGAATACTCACAATGATCTTAAATCTATCAGCATTCCATGTTCCCTGAGAATCTCCCCTGATCATGCATTTACGCCAAATTAAGTTCCTAGCAAGAACTAACAAAAATACACATGTGGGTCTGCACACACAACGCACACACCAACCCAAAGAAAAACACAAACAAACAAACATTATTTTCTTTTTGCAAGCAAACACTGTTAACTTCGGATCAAGTTATATTAGAAAATTTTAGAATAAAGAGAAGATAAAGGAAACCAAGAAAGAATATGACATACAAGAACTGCATGCCAATAAGATGACCAACAGATACAGCTAGCAGACCTGTCAAATAATTTTGATCCAAATTTCTGACAAAAATTAGTGTAAAATTTACTGCTTTAACGTTTGCAAGATACTGGGCACACACACACACACACGAGCAATCCCCGTAGAGAATTTAAATATCAACTACTTGTTAACATGCTAGTAGCAAGTACATAAACTCGTTATGCTCTGGACAATACTATATATATCCGAGTGAAAGGAATACAAAAATTAAGCTTACAGATCATCCAGATATGTAAAATTCCAAAGTTCATCAGGAATTGGACTAGAAACATCCATTTCATAAACTTTCCTGTAAAATTGTTAAAGAGGGACTTATCACCAGATCTTTTACCAGTTGCACGACATGAATATGCAAAAATCTGTATAAAACGAATGAAAGGATGAAAACTGCTGAATCTTTAATGGGTCTTAAGATGTCTACGCAAAATATATCTTATGGGTTGCCTAATCTGCATTTACTTACAGAGCAGCAATGCGGAAAATTGTGTCATTATTGAAGCAGCACCGACATTTGATGGCCGGATTAATCATTTCTACAATTGTACTTGGGTCAGTGGCGACACCTTTGCATTGTTCACCACTAAGGCTCCATTGATTTGTGGCTGAAATTCACCATTGCTCAATTCCAGTGTTAGATATCCTCTGCATAGGTTATTCAGAAAGAAGGGGGCATGATCTTTTTTCATTTTCAGGGATAAGGGATTGAGAGAGATAAATGAATTCTTCTTCAAATCTTACATTGTGCCAGCAACTCGCGTGCTTATATGTGTCTTTGTGTCATCATATAATTTGGCCAAGCCAAAATCTGATATGTTAGGGGTGAGGGCAGAATCAAGCAGAATGTTACCAGCATTGACATCTCTGTGAACAATGCGGAGTCAAGATTCCTCATGAAGATAAGAAAGATCTGTGGCTACCCCCAAGTATATGTCATAACGTATAGCCATATCCAAGAACAAAGATTGACCTCCTGTGCTTGCAGGCACACACCCCCCAAATGAGTTCAACCGTAAATTCAGAGAATCACTAGAATATACCAGACCAAGAACAAAGTTAATATGACTATCTACCGGTGTCACACAATAGTTTGTCATATACTCTTATTCTCCATATACTCATAAACAAGCAACCGTTTATCGCCCTCAATGCAGCAACCATAGAGTTGAACAAGGTTATGGTGTTGCACAGAAGAAACAATAGCAATCTCAGTAGCAAACAGGTTATTCCCGTGCTTTGACAGCAACAGTTATTCCATCTCCAGGGGTGGTTCCCTGTTGGTCAGTGCATTATGTTTCAATTTGGTTGAAACGATGTTATTTTTCTTTTTTTTATGCAACTGGATTGTTTTCATCGAAATTATCAATTATATCATGTTTCATCATGAATGGTAAACAAACGATTCACAGTAATAAAGCTAGAGAATCAAATACAGAGAATAAGCATGCTTGAGTTTTCTGTACTTCACCATCAAGAAAGTCTGCGTAATTTTCCAACAGCCACTGAATAGCAACATACGTCATCTTTTCAATTGGTTCCAAGTCCCTCAGTTAGCTATTTGTGAAAAAACCAAAAGCCCCAGAAGGGAGTGCACGAAGGGCCAGGAACACAAACTGCACATGGTGGAAGCTACTTATTATCATAGCTTACATCAAGTCCCTCTCATTAGTTTTCTTGTCCATGTCATGAATGAACCCGATTATTGTTTCAAGCTTCAAAGTGGAAATAATATTTACCTTGTAAACAGGCCCAAACCCACCCTGTCCAAGCTTATTGGAAAGATCAAAGCCATCCGTTGCAGCCATAAGTTCACTGTAACTGAACATGTGAGCCTGAAGCTCAACACCCAAGGCCTCTGCAAATCACATCCTCCACATTTTTATGTTTCTTTCAGCTCCAGAAAGTAAAGTATACAGCTAATACACAAATCAAACTTGCAGCTGCAACACCAACAACAATACCTACAATCAATCCAGTCCGGTTAGTGTTTCCACCGGGGGTTTGTTTGAAACAGTTGGAATAAAATCTGCAAAAAAACCTTGCAATCAATTGCCATGGGAATTAAGAAAAATAAATTTAAGTAACGTCAAATGCCAAGGGAATTTCATGCTTCAGAACTTGAACATACTTGGGGTGGCACTTATTGCTGAAATCATTGCCCGAATACATCTTAATTAGGTATACTATAAGTTCCTTTTCCTGCCCAAAACAGGTGGATGTCAAGATGATTCTCTGACACCTCAGCTGTAAACTGCTTCACAACAGCCTTCAACGAGATCCCACCAGCCTCTCTTGTAATGTCAAAATCTTTCACCAGTCACCACCAAATTTTCTTGAGCATATCAAATATAGTCACAAAACAAAGAAAAAAATATGGAGAAAATAGATATGCTACGCATTATTATAAAGGCAGAATATGAGATTCATATGAGCTCAAGTAAATAGTTGCATCAAGGACAACAAAGTTATCTAGATAAATAAAGATGGATATTCTGGGTCTCCTGACAGGATCAATAATTATTCATATGAGATACCAATATTTGACAAAAACATTCATATGAAATATAATACAGCTCTTCAACTTATTGTCACCGAAAAATTGTTCATGATTGCTAATTTGATACGTTCAATGTTTTTCTTTTTAAAAAATTTAATAGGAGAGCCACGTGTTCCAAATATCAGTCCCACCCGTTTCTATATAAACTACGATCATTGTAGTGTGGAAGAAATGAGAAAGATGTACTATTGAAACTGTTGTATCTTATTTAAAATATGCATATGAAACCTACATATGTACATTAACACATATTTTTCTGTTTTTTGGAAAAAAATGTTTTTTATATTTTAGTGCAAGTTAATCAGATTTCAACATAAATCAGTTACTAGGGAGAGAGGGCCAACAAACCGAAATGAAGACCATCCTAGAGCTAAGAAAGCGGAATTCTAAATATGTTAAGTTAGTACAAGATTTTAAGTATTCGTAAATCTAATAAGCTTAAATGTATAAGTCAACTAAAATATACTTTGTCTAAGACCATCTCCAATGGTCCCCTAAAACCCAAAATGGGGTGGCATCTTCTCTCCAACAATACCCTAAAACCAAACCTATTTTAAGTTTTTAAGTTTTATGAATAGTAAATACTCAAATTTGAGTTTTTACTATTCATAAACCTATATCACTTTTTGCAATTAAATTAATTGCAATTTCATCCCTCCAATTATTGCAAGTTGAATATTGATCTAATTTTGTATTATGCTTGATAATTTTATACTTCATATAATTTTTTATTAAATTAATTTTATATTTAATTAGATTAGAAATTTTAAGGTTTCTTTATAAAATAAATTTTAAACATAAAGATAACTAAATTTTTAAAGTTTTGGTACAATCTTAGCAATCAATAAAAAAAATTACATTAGCATATGAAAATATAATTAAACATAACACATCTCAAATACTTAAAAAAATGTACAATATTAAACAACTAAATAATTACGCAAACGGAAAATTAAGTTAATAGTCATCTAAATCAACATCGGATCCTCCAACATTATTGAAATACGTAGTGAATTTGTATTGAATTTATGTGGCGTTAATGTATAATTTATAAGAAATGAAGGGTATGATTGAAAGATAAATAAGTTTGTACGGAAAAGAATATATAGAGAATATTCTTTTAAGTTTGAATTTAGTGTAAATGGTTGGAGATGAATTACTGTTTGATGTGACATTTACTGTAAAATGGGTTTGAGTTTGGTGTTGGCTATTGGAGATGCCCTAAAACATAGAAAGAAGTTGCCAAGTTACTGTACGGAAAGTAACAGAAGTACATGAATTGTAATATAAAGCTAGAGCTCGTGTCAAGAAGAGGTGGAGAAGATAAATAATAAATCAAAATGTGAAAAATGCAACAGAACTATACCCTTCCTTGAACTTGTAAAGTTTCCTGGTTTATGAGTCAGTAAAAACTTGAATTTTGAAATGCTTTTCCGAATACTATTCAACCCAATATAAGTATAAAATGCTCAAGTAATAAATTAATAAAAGAAAAACTATTGTATTGAAGCGCAAGATACATCAAACGTCTTATCCCAACAAAACTGTTCGAATATAAAATAGAATTTAAAACCAAGCTAAAGAGATAATATTCATGGACATGAGCCACCGTGCCATCCATTAGTCACCATGTTTCAATTAGATCTGCATATTTAAAAGAACTAATAAGTAGTTGAAATATTTATTATTTAAATACAATGACAAAAATTAAAAAGAAATATTGACCTTTTCTTTCTTTATTTTTTTCAGTGGCACTTTCATTGTTTCCAAACCCTCCTGATCATCTCCATCCATGTGATCATCACAATCATCAACATCAATGCTGGCCATTGGATTTACAACTAACTTATTTATTCTGTTTTGTCGGGTTGTGTTCACAGATTTGACTGTATCAGGTGTCTTCAACGCATTTGGTGTTATGGGAATGTGATGATGGGAGCTATTCAAATATGTTTAGAATACATCAACTCTTTATTTGTCACAATACATAAATAGCAAATGGATAACACAAATCTACAATTACCTGGAGATCTTGCTTCCTGAACTGAGATCATTATCATCAACGCATTCAAATCCTTTCTGTATGCCTACTACAAAATATTGAGTTGAACCCTTTTCCACGTTCTCCTCATAGATGAAAATAGTTAAAGCAAACTTATTCCGAGTCTTCAACAAAAAGGGAATAAGGAATAAGTTTGCTTTAACTATTTCCATCAATGAGGAGAACGTGGAAAAGGGTTCAACTCAGTATTCTGTAGTACGCATACGGAAAGGATTTGAATGCGTTGATGATGATGATCTCAGTTCAGGAAGCAAGATCTCCAGGTAATTGTGGATTTGTGTTATCCATTTGCTATTTATGTATTGTGACAAATAAAGAGTTGATGTATTCCAAACATATTTGAATAGCACCCATCATCACATTTCATAACACCAAATGCATCAAAGACACCTGATACAGTCAAATCTGTGAACACGACCCGACAAAAAGGAATAAATCAGTTAGTTGTAAATCCAATGGCTAGCGTTATGTTGATGATGGTGATGATCACATGGATGGAGATGATCAGGAAGGTTTGGAAACAATGAAAGTGTCACTGAAAAAAATACAGAAAGAAAAGGTCAATATTTCTTTTTAATTTTTCTCATTATATTTAAATAATAAATATTTCAACTACTTATTAGTTCTTTTAAATATGCAGATCTAATTGAAACATGGTGACTAATGGATGGCACGGTGGCTCATGTCCATGAATGTTATCTCTTTAGCTTGGTTTTAAATTTTATTTTATATTCAAACAGTTTTGTTGGGATAAGACATTTGATGTTCTTGCGCTTCAATACAATTGTTTTTCTTTTATTAATTTATTACTTGAGCATTTTATACTTATATTGGGTTGAATAGTATTTGGAAAAGCATTTCAAGAATTCAAGTTTTTATTGACTCACAAAGCATGACACGTTACAAGTTCAAGCAACTAAAATGATGAAAGAGCATATCATATCTGCGTTTGGTAAATTAAAAACCAACGAACAACAATTCCACTATTTTCCTACAAACCCTTACATAAATTTGACTAACTGTTGCATAAAAATTAAAGATCACTGTATGTACCATTAAGAATCATCACAGATAATTATATATATAAAAAAGCAACGTAGGGCCAAAAATAAACTTTTCAGCAGTTAAATGGAGTATATAAGAATCCCAAGTTATTCAAATAAACAATGTGTATACATATATATATATTTTGTATGTATCTAAGTATATTGCATTGTTTAGTAACTAAACAATTAATTTTTTTGGCGCAGAATATTAATGTAATACCCGCGAAATTAGTCATATAAATAAATAATAAATACATAAATAAATAAATAAATAATTAAAAGATGAAAAGAGAAATGGAATTTAATTCAAAAAGGAATGAAAGTTCCAAGAGCCCGTGAAATTAAATAATTTAATAAATTATTGCACGAGAACCAAATGGATCTCAATTTGCAACAATATAGATAAAAGGAATTTTCAAGTCTTTTAATTCCCCGTTACTTCAAGATTAGGTATTTCAAGTATTTCACGATTACAGTGCAATCGGCAACCAAGTTTAGCCGGTAGTCCGGCGGCCGCAGCCGTATCTGCCATATCCAGTACCACTCCGGAGCCTTGGAAAACCCATACGGATACTCCCGAGAGTGTATGCCCTACATATCTTGCCGTTTTGGCATAATTTCTCATATTTGACACCACCGTCCATATAGGCATGACGCAGTTAGGAGGGCACCCTACAGAGCACTCACCCCCTAATTTGTTTTTAATCAAGTCGTAAGGGGATTTTTGAAAATGTGGTTTTAATTATTTTTCAAAAGAGCATTCGTTTGTTCGTTTAGTAAAGACCAATTTCACAAACTCCTCAAATTTCTCGAAATATGACTTCCACATGTCGCTGTTCGCGCCATTCTCGTTTAAAAATTCATTTCACGGATAATTAAGTTAAATTTTTCAAAACAAGTTCCGTGTTTTAAATTTTTCAAAACGAGGTATGGAAGCGGGTCAAAATTTTGAATTTGTACAAAGACACTAAGCTGTCAGGATTCAGAATGTAGCAACTTTCAAAGATCCGATTTTTTTAACCTATCAAATGGACTCTAATTTTTATGAAA
This sequence comes from Hygrophila difformis, assembly GCA_030278955.1. NCBI lineage: Eukaryota > Viridiplantae > Streptophyta > Magnoliopsida > Lamiales > Acanthaceae > Hygrophila > Hygrophila difformis. Next base: position 28,102,240 of record JAOANR010000006.1, on the reverse strand, counting down.
TTTTACAGAGGTGTTCACGACTCATTGATCTATAATTTTTATGTTCATCACAACTCCTAATTTGACCTACATCTAGTGTAAAAATAGCCATCAAGTTCGAAAACTAAATCTGCCACCATTTCAGAATTCGATAAGCATATAGGTTAGTCCAGGTCTGATTTCGGGTATCAAATCTTACTGTAAAATTATGAAAAGTTACAAAATATAGATCTACGTCCTAGGAACAATTCTTCAGTATTGAGTTTTCTCGTTTGAGCACTTTAAAGGGTCCGAAAAATTCGTACAAAAATACTGCGCACGTGTAAACAGATTTTAATGGGTTTTCTTCTTAGGTCTTTGTTGTTGGGTTATTTTATCCACCAAAACCATAAGTAAGAATTAACTTACTTGGATTGGATAAACGGCTCTTCTAATTCGATGTCGTGGCCTCCGGATTCGCCGTTTGTCTCCTAGATCCTTCGTACTCCTCCTTCTTGATTCGAAACGCGGTTTAGAAATAGAAAACATACCAAGTTAGGGTTTGGATTCAAATTTGAATGGAACATGTGGATGAATGTCTTACCTCACTATTCACCTACGCTCGGAGATGTTGAATTCGTCCAAAATCTTCCTCCTTCGCTGACTTCTTGCTTCTGACGGCTTAGAAGTAGGGTTTTCGGGTGTTTGGAGGTGTATGGAAAATTCGAAGACGTTGAAAAGCGTAAGGGGCTGAATAAGGGGGTTATTTATAGACTTGAAAGGGCTTGGAGTTGTCCAAGATTAGTTATGAAGAGTCTTGGGCCGAAAGATATGCAACAAATTCGAAAAATACGAAATCGGCGAGTGAATCTCGCCGGGGTTATTTCTGCCGGCTGGCGCGCCCGTGGCGCGGGAAACGCCACGCATCGTGCGGTGACCGCGCGGTCTTGGCCTGGACTTCGGTCCGGGCTGGGTCGTCCGATCCGTCGGGCCTTTTCTCATCTCTTTCGAATTTCTATCCTTCTATATTCTTGGGCTTCGATTTTCGGCTATTTTTGGGCTCTCAATTCCTATATTCATTTTATTTGGATCTCAATTTAATTTTGTGTCCGAAATATTGAGTCTATTTGGTTCCCGTGCAATAATTTATTAAATTATTAAATTTCATAGGCTCTTGGAACTTTAATTCCTTTTTAAATTAAATTCCATTTCTCTTTTCATCTTTTATTTTTTTTATTTATGTATTTATTTATTTATTTATGTGACTAATTTCGCGGGTATTACAGTCTACCCTCCTTAAGAATCAACTTCGTTCTCGAAGTTGCGAACTTCGTTCTCGAAGTTGCGTTTTAGCTTTTCTCGCTTAGTATTAGGGTCCTTTTGTTCATTTCAGTTTCTCTTTATTTCGCGGTGTTACATCCACCCCCCCAAGCTTACAGTTATGTCCCCATTACTGTGGTTGGATCGGTTTGAAAAAGGATCGGGTAACGTTCCTTCATGTCTGATTCTAACTCCCATGTTGCTGATTCACTTTCATGGTTCGACCAGAGAACATTGACCATTTTACGGTCTTATTTCTTGTCACTCTTTCCTTGACATCGAGTATTCGCACCGGACCTCTTCATAAGTCAAATCATCTTCCAATTCGATCACTTCCGGCTTAAAGTACATGTGTCGGGTCCAGCACATACTTCTTTAATTGGGAAACATGGAATACGTTGTGGACTCGGGCCAATTGTGGCGGTAAGGCCAGTCGATAAGCTAGGTTCCCGACTCACTCTAGAATCTCATAAGGTCCTATGTATCGAGGACTTAACTTCCCTCGTTTGCCGAAGCGCATCACCCCCTTCATTGGTGATATCTTCACCATAACCTTATCTCCCACTTGAAATTCTAAATCTTGTCGTCTCACGTCGCGTAACCTTTTTGGCGGTCTTGGGCAGCTTTCATCTTCCCTTGGATCACTTTGATTTTTTGGGCCATATCTTCGACAAGTTGTGGTCCCACGACCATAGCCTTATCGCTTCCTTCCCAACTCAACGGGCTTCGGCACCTTCGTCCATACAATGCTTCGAACGGTTGCCAATGCAAGCATGGTAGCTATTGTTATAGGAAAACTCAATTAGGGGTAAATGGTTTTCCCAACTTCGTTTAAACTCCAATACACATGCCCTTAGCATGTCTTCCAAGGTTTGGATCATCCTCTCAGTTTGTCCATCCGTCGTCGGGTAGAATGCAGTGCTCATCTTAATTTGTATACCGAGAGCTTCTTGTAACTTAGTCCAAAAGTGAGAGACAAATCTACTGTCTCTATCAGAAATGATGTCATGCGGTACCCCATGTCTTCGTACCACATTATCAATGTAGGCTCGGGCCAATTGGTCCATGGTCCAAGTGTCCTTCATTGGGATAAACATGGCTGTCTTTGTTAGCCTATCCACAATCACTCTGATCTTGTTCATCCCTTTAGGTGATCGAAGTAACCCCGAGACAAAGTCCATCGAGATACTATCCCACTTCCAGCTCGGAATCTCCAATTGTTGCATCAACCCCAAGGGTTTTCGTCGCACCGCTTTAACCTTCTGACAGGTGAGGCATTTCGCCACGAAGTCTGCCACTTCCTTCTTCATTCCCGGCCACCAATAGATCTTCTTCAGATCCTTATAAAGCTTATCACCTCCGGGGTGCACTGAATACGGCGTGTTATGCCCTTCCTCCATCAATCTTTGTTTCAGCTCAATGCACCTCTGAGGCACACACCATCTTCCTTTAAAGCGAACGTTTCCATCCTCGTGGATAGCAAATCCTATTGCCTTACCATCGGCAATGCTCTTCTTTATCCTCTCCAACCTTACGTCGCCCGGTTGAGCGAGTTTTATCTCATCAAATATCGGAGTCTCTACTATCATTGCGTTGACCATTTCGCTCACTGTGCCGGGATGCACAAGCTCTAAGTTTAATCTCGCCAAATCCATGTATAATGCCGGCGGAATCACCAACGAGTGTCACGTGTTGGGTCTTCCGCCTTAAGGCATCGGCTACCACATTCGCCTTCCCCTCGTGGTAGGAGATCTCTAGATCATAGTCCTTGATCAGCTCCAACCATCTCTTTTGTCTCAAATTTAGCTCCTTCTTAGTGAATATGTATTTGAGACTCTTGTGATCGGTGAACATTCGACACTTTCGCCCATAAAGATAATGTCTCCATATCTTCAGAGCGAACACGACTGCTGCCAACTCCAAGTCATGTGTCGGGTAGTTCTCCTCGTGAGGTTTCAGTTGACGTGATGCATATGCAATGACCCACGAGTCTTGCATCAGAACGCATCCTAATCCTGCCTTCGAAGCATCACTGTAAACCTCGAAGTCGTCGTTCTCCGATGGTAGTGCTAATACGGGTGTGGTCGCGAGTCGTTTCTTTAACTCTCGAAACGCAGTCTCACACTCACTAGTCCGCTCGTACCTCACTCCTTTCTTCAGTAGCTGGGTTAAAGGACGTGCGATTTTCGAGAAGTCCTGCACAAATCGCCTATAATACCCAACTAGTCCAAGAAAACTCCTTATTTCTATTGGACTTGTTGGCGCTGCCCACTCCGTCACTGTAGAAACTTTCACTGGGTCCACTGAAACTCCATCAGCGGATACTATGTGTCCAAGGAATGCTACCTCCTTCAACCAAAAGTCGCATTTGGATAACTTTCCATAGAGTTGATTCTTGCGCAAGATCCCTAACACTTGATGAAAATGTTGGGAATGCTCTTCCTCGCTCTTCGAGTAGATCAGCATGTCGTCGATGAACACCACTACACACTGATCTAATAACTCTCGAAACACATTGTTCATGAGATTCATGAACATTGCAGGAGCGTTTGTTAACCCAAAGGATTACACTGTGAACTCGTAGTGGCCGTAACGAGTTCGAAACGCCGTCTTTGGAATATCCTTCTCAGCGATCCTCAGTTGGTGATACCCAGATCGCAAATCGATCTTCGAGAACACCGAAGCTCCCATCAGTTAATCGAATAGATCCTCAATCCTCGGTATAGGATACTTATTCTTCATGGTCACTTGATTTAGTCCCCTATAATCGATGAAAGACGTAACCCTCCGTCTTTCTTCTTAACAAATAAAACTGATGCTCCCCACGGAGAAGTACTCGGTCTTATGTATCCTTTTCCCAGCAGTTCTTCGAGTTGGTCCTTCAGCTCCTTCATCTCCAACGGTGCCATTCTGTACGGAGCTTTTGATACAGGCTCTGTCCCCGGAATGAGATCTATGGTGAATTCAAGATCTCGCTCAAGTGGCATGCCAGGAACATCTTCGTAAAGCACATCCGGGTATTCTCTTGCCGCCTCAAGGTTGTGAACGTAGCACACATACAACTCATATCCCTTACGCATCAAGTTACACAATTTGAGGGCACTAATTATTTTTTTGCTCCTCTTAGGGAGTTGAGAGTAAAAGATAACTCTCTTTCTCCTACTCTTTGACAGGGTGATCTTCTGTTTCTGACATTCAATCACTGCCTTATACTGGGACAACCAATACATTCCCAGTATAATGTCAAAGTCCCTTAAGTTAAATTCTACCAAGTTCGCAAAGAATTCTACGTTCTTGATCACTATAGGAATTTCGTTATAACGTTTAGAACATGATACTACTTCTCCTGAAGGTAGTTGAATTCATAAGCTAATTATCTCCACTTAGATAGATCTAACTCGGGTATAACTCTTGATGCTATAATTGAACAACTAGCTCCAGAATCAAATAAAACCTTAAGGGGTGTATTTAAAACGTGAAATGTACTTACCATCACTTCTCCCTGCGCAGGCACGTCTGCTTGGTTGATCATGTTGAGGAGTCCCATAGGGCGTCCTTGATTGCCCTGCTGATTCGGATTCATCTGTCGATTTTGCTGTTGATTCGGATTCTGATTTTGTAGAGGGCGCTGGTTCTGATTAGGAAATTGATTCTGATAGGGTCTGTACCCCTGATTGTTGCCATTTCTTCCATTTTGATTATGAGGCTGTACCGGCCCCATAACCAAGTCCTCCCTCTTAGTGATGTTCTCAATCCTAGTCCGGCACTCCCGACTCTGGTGACCCATCCGGCCACATCGGAAACATGCGCCCAGGGTCCTCCTCCGGTCTTCCTCCACTGGGCTCAGGGATAGTAGGTAGTCAGAAATGTGGATCAAATCCATCCCTTGAGCATCGACCTTCTCCTTCAAATTTTGGTTCTGCGCAGTGAGGTTTTGAATTTGATGTTCAAGATGATTTATGTGATGGTGGTCGACTTCCCTTAAATTTCCCATATGCTGCATATTTGCTTCCAGTTGAGCTATGCAGTGTTTCAGGTGTTGTACACTTTGTTGGGAATCGACGTACGCGTTCATTATTTTCATCATTAGGTTTAGCATGTCTTGGTTTTGGTTAGCCATCTAGTGTGGGCAAGAAACTTGGTTAGAACACGTCAAGCTACTGAGTCATCTAGGTGTAGAGAATGCAAGATGCATATGCAAGTAATGATCCCCCAAAAATAATTCAATGCACTACACTTATTTTACCATGGGCTTTTGAAAATAAACATTTGTCCCATGGTGAACTAATAAAAATAATGGTAGTGTTATTTGGGTCTCTATATTGGGCAAAAAATAATTAATATTTGGGCTCCATTTAAAAATAGAGGTATTGGGCCTCTATATTGGGCCAATAATAATGGTAGTATATTTAAACCCCAATTATTTTTATTTTTAATGCACAATATCTCTATTTTTAAATGGGAGCTGATTTGCGCACACTCCCATATGCGCCCCCCCCCCCCAATTTTTTCCCTTTTTACCCCTAAAAATGTGTGTGTTTTGTTTTTGTTTCTTTTTAATTTTCATTTCTCAATATTTTTAAAACGGTGATAACTTAAAAAATAAAAATCAAAATTTAAAACAAATTACATATTTAAAACCTACCCTTCGAGATCTTTGCAAAGAGTATAAATATGAATATGTAAAAATGTACGGTTTAAAAGCCGATTTTTTAAATATTTTTTATCAAACAGTTGCGATAATTTGAAAAATATAAGTTGAAATTTGTAATAGACAATAAGAAATAAGGTTTAAAAGACTTAAGTACAAATAGTGAAATTTTACACAGAGTCTAATCTATGGTCCCGCCAAATTCAGGTTCTCTTCTAGGTCTTTCAAAAGTTCTCCATTGTTGTATACGATTCGCATAGAAATGTTGCCATTCTCTAGCTCCGTTATTCGCATACCGTGTGCACCATGTTGTAATTGGAGGAACTGGATGATCGGAGAGCAGATTTAGTTGGACAAAGTGATTTCTGTCTACGAAAGCAATCGCGATTTCTCTGTTCTCCGATAAAAGAATCGTACCTTAGAGGCACATGAGTGAGACAACCTTCCAGATAATCTGTGAACGTATAGAGCACAAAATTATAAGCCGAGGCAATGACCAATTCGTGATCTACTGTGTCCATCCAATGATCTTGACTAGTAGGACTCCGAAAATTATTGATCGTTCGTAAAACTCTTTCTGTCTGATCAGACCCACCGTAGATTGTGTCATACATATATGAGTGTTCTCTGATCTCGTTAATCAGCTTAGCTCGAACATCTGGCCATTTCTCTTCATCACTGTGGATTAGCTCGGCAATAGCTCTGAACCCGCAATTTCCATCAGCTTCTACATTAAAGATTCCTGATACATAATTATGAAATGGGGAAGGTAGATTATCAATTAACGATTCTCTGATATTTGGTTTCCCACGTCTTTGTGATGCCGAAGAATTCCTTTCGAATCTAGAGCGAGTACGACCAGTGTCCCATTCTTGAATACTGCTAGGGCGACCTCGGTGAACAGTATTATATGCTGGTGGTTGCACATCAATACTATCACTCATTGGGATTGCAGTTGAAGTGATATCATCTTCTACTTGGGCAATTTCATGTCGCCTGAATGACAATGTTTGCCAATGTATGTGTACCTCGTGCAGCGGAATCGGCGTAGTCGTGGATAGGTAATACGAAATGACATGCACACATGGTAATCCGAATACCGTTTTATCCGGACACTCGCAGAAATCCCTTGAATACGGAGAGGCACCTAAAGCAGCATCTAATTTTGAAAAAATACGGTCCGCTGCCTCTATTGATATGCGTGACACAAGATTCGCAAAAAGGTAATTGTTCCTCCATGTGTGCCGCAGACAATTTTTGGAACGCTCAAACTGGCGAGCTATTTCAGAGAACTGGTTATCCAACATCAACTCAATCTTCCGAAATGAATCATACAAGTCCGCCATTGAGTTCAGAAAATATTTCTTGAGTCTTGAATGTTGGGATTCAACCCTGAAATTTTAATTCAATAAGGTCAGTTATCGTAAAAGTGAGACACAAATAATTTACTATTCCAACTAGAGAAAGCTGTTAGGGATATTTTATTGTGAAGATGTTCGTGATATTTACCGTTGTTGCAACATCTTGCCAACAACGCTTTATTCTCTTCACTGGAAAAAGCACAGAATAGTACAGTGACGTGGCATTTCCCCTAGCAGGCCTTAGACGGGTTTAGATGGGCCTTAAAACCCATATAAATACCTACCTTCGTCCTTGAGGGATTGTGTGAGAGTATAGCCGCAATCACAACTTATTTTACAGAGCATTAACAGATTCCTGAGCTGTGATTATGGCGGATTGAGAGCTGAAGAAGAAACCCCTGGTCTTCGTTGTTTGCAAAAGGCACCAACAACCGTCCTGCTACTGGTATATCTTTTAGTTGCTGTGTCTTCCATTATTCATGGGGTAATTGGGATTGTGTTTATGCATTTCTGGGTTTATTGTTTGTAAACACAATCTAGGTGTATTGTAGGTGTTTTTAGCACCATTGAGCTTAATTTGTTGATTAGCTAGATTCCACAAACACCACCTTAATACCTGCCGGTGAATTGTGTGCATTTGGGTAGATAGTTGATGCTCCCTTGTGTTCTTCTAGTCTATTTGGGTAGATAGGAGAGTTCATTGGAATGTAAGGGTATGTAAGGTGTGGTTGACTCTTGTTCGATCAGTTTGGTGGAGATTTAGTGAATCCTGGCTTGGAGCCCCCAGATGTAGATCGGTGGATCGAACTGAGTGATCAAACTCTTGTGTTCTTGTTTATGTTTTCCGCACTCTGTTTCTGTGTTTGCCTTTGATTGTGGTTTGCAGGTTGTTGGGACATCGCTGAAACAACCCTTGCAGGGTTTTATATATTAGATTGGGCCTGTCAATTGGTATTAGAGCGGGGCTCTAACGTTTAACTGAGTCCGGTCCAATATGAATAGAGAAGGTGGTTCTGTTACGAGACCTCCTCTGTTTGATGGTTCGAATTATCCATTCTGGAAGAATCGAATGAGGATATTTCTCAAGCACTCTGGTGTAGATGTCTGGAACGCTGTTCTAACACCCTGGGAACAACCTATAAAAGAGGTCCGCACACCTGCTACTGAAACGACTGCTGCCATTACTACTTTTGTTCCTGCTACTCAAGAAGAAATGTCAGCTGCTCAGAAGAACAAGGAACAAGGGAACAATACTGCATTGAATTGCTTGTTTAATGCTGTTGAGGAGTCACAATATCACATTATTTCAAATTGTGAGACAGCTCATGAAGCCTGGACTGCTTTGGAAGCAGCCTATGAAGGATCTTCTGATGTTCAAGCCTTGAAGCTTCAGAGAATTGAGTCTGCCTTTGATAGCATTCGGATGCAAGAGGATGAGAATATTGCTTCTTATCATGCTCGGTTTAAGAAGTTGGTCAATGAGGCTCAGTCTTTTGGCTTGAAGTATGATAATGCAAAGTTGGTTCGAAAGATGCTGAGGACAGTCACTCGAAGATATCAATCAAAAGTTTCCACTCTTGAAGAACTTGAGAAGACCAAGACCTTCACTCTTGAAGCCTTGGTTGGCTCGCTTCAGACTTTTGAGATGAACTACTTGGAGGAAGAGCCTACTCGTAATCTAGCCTTCAAAGTTGAGGATGAAATTCAGTGTGTTGACCAAGAAGAGAAAGCTTATCTAATCAAAAAATTGGCAAGGATTCTACAGGACAAGAGAGCCAAGAAGCTGAATTACAAGAAAAATGATAAGCAGATGGGATTGAAGAGGAAGGTTCGAAAGCTGGTAGCCCTACTTCCACATTCTTTTGATGCTCCAGCTGAGGGGGAGAATGACTCTGAGGGTACTCCCTGATCTGCCAAGTAAGGGGGAGATACAGTGGAAAGGATTGCAAGGGTGCTGACTATTTTTGCTGGTTATTCTGTAATTCTGTTGATGTTGGAACTACAATCTGGTTTTTGGTTTTTCTGACTTTTGCTGATGGACATTCTGGTTTTCTGGTCTGTAATTGATTTCTGGCTTATTGATGGATACTATCTTGGATATTCTCTGGATATTGATTATGAGATTATCTCTTATGGATGGATGCTTTTGATTATGCCTACTCTACTTCTGCTCCTATACTTATTGGCATGTATATATGTTGAGTTTTTGATGCTCTCTGATATGATATTGTCTTTCTGTGCTTCCTCCACTGTTTTGACTACTTGGCCCGATCGTCTCCACAAAGGGGGAGATTGTTAGGGATATTTTATTGTGAAGATGTTCGTGATATTTACCGTTGTTGCAACATCTTGCCAACAACGCTTTATTCTCTTCACTGGAAAAAGCACAGAATAGTACAGTGACGTGACATTTCCCCTAGCAGGCCTTAGAAGGGTTTAGATGGGCCTTAAAACCCATATAAATACCTACCTTCGTCCTTGAGGGATTGTGTGAGAGTATAGCCGCAATCACAGCTTATTTTACAGAGCATTAACAGATTCCTAAGCTGTGATTATGGCGGATTGAGAGCTGAAGAAGAAACCCCTGGTCTTCGTTGTTTGCAAAAGGCACCAACAACCGTCCTGCTACTGGTATATCTTTTAGTTGCTGTGTCTTCCATTATTGATGGGGTAATTGGGATTGTGTTTATGCATTTCTGGGTTTATTATTTGTAAACACAATCTAGGTGTATTGTAGGTGTTTTTAGCACCATTGAGCTTAATTTGTTGATTAGCTAGATTCCACAAACACCACCTTAATACCTGCCGGTGAATTGTGTGCATTTGGGTAGATAGTTGATGCTCCCTTGTGTTCTTCTAGTCTATTTGGGTAGATAGGAGAGTTCATTGGAATGTAAGGGTATGTAAGGTGTGGTTGACTCTTGTTCGATCAGTTTGGTGGAGATTTAGTGAATCCTGGCTTGGAGCCCCCAGATGTAGATCGGTGGATCGAACTGAGTGATCAAACTCTTGTGTTCTTGTTTATGTTTTCCGCACTCTGTTTCTGTGTTTGCCTTTGATTGTGGTTTGCAGGTTGTTGGGACATCGCTGAAACAACCCTTGCAGGGTTTTATATATTAGATTGGGCCTGTCAAAAGCAAATACTTATTTATTGTTAGTTTTCCAAAATACTGTTTTTTCTAATACTAATATGGATATGCATTGTAAAAGTGGGACACAAATAATTTAATTCAATAATGAAAATTACCTTTGCGTTGTAGTGCTCCCCAAGTGCATTACTTTGTTTGTCCATGCACGAACAAATTTTGTGTGATGTGACCTTATCCATGTATCATCAAGGTATTTTACAACTTCCGAATATTCTTTGTAATCCTCAACAAAAGTATGCCAAGCATTCTGAAAATTCAACTCTGACTTCGATTTCACCAATGCATGCCATCGACTCCAAAATTCTCGCCACTGCGATCCAAGAATAGGCTTGCATTTGGCAGTGACAGCTTTGTTGATGTGCCACTCACAAAGTATATGACTCGAATTCGGGAAGCAAAACTCTATAGCATTTACAAGAGCTAGTTCTCGATCCGTAACAAACACCGATGGCATCATTGCTCCAATTTGATTAATAACATTTTTCAAATTCAGTAATACCCATGTAAAGTTATTTTGCTTCTCATTGCTAAGGAAAGCTGTTACCAGCAAGTATGTTTGTAAGGTAGAGGTAATACCAACAATCTCAAGTAATGGTATTCAGTACTCATTTGTTTTGTAAGTCGGGTCGAGTACGAGAACGGTGGGAAAGTGAATATAGAGTTCTAGGCTCCTACGATGTATCCACATAATATCAGTTATTTGATTTGTTTCGGGATTTACTCGGTATTGAAAATACTCCCTCCGTCCCACCACACTTGTCCTGTTTGAATTTTTTACACTGTTCATTGTTCAACTTTGACTCAACTTTATTGCAAGTATATATTTAAAGAAAAATAGTCGAGTTGGGTCTTGTTAGAATCGTATGATCATGTAGTTTTATAATATATATTTTGCATAATTTTTCATTGTACATATTTTGAGATATTAACAGTTGAAAAATTGCATTGGATTGTGTGCAAAAGTGAAACAAGACAAGTTAAATGGGACGGAGGGAGTAATATTTTTTCTCCCGAAGAGTCTCAATTACAAATTGAGAAGAATTTAAATCACCCATCTGACTATTCTTAATTGATCTGATAGCATTATAAATGGCTCTAACGGTACTAGTATTTGAGGGGTCAATTCGTTTTAAATGACCAAGAAGGCTTCGAGGGGGAGCGTCGTCACAAAATTCAGAAACTATTTTCTTTTCGTTCAGGTTCAGTCTACAAACAAATTCATGACCCTCAAAATTTTCATAAGGTGGGTGATTATGAATGCCACACTCTACCGATAACTTCCAAAAATCATTATGTAAACTTTGAGCAACCCCCCTAAGTTTGAATGGACAATTATTTTTTTTCGACCCGGTATTTTTCACCAATGACGCCTCTCCCTATCTATGTGGCCTATACTTGCCCTCCCTTTCACAACCAAAAACACATCTTGCTTTACGAGTTTCAGTACGATTATTTGATTTGGTGATTACCACTATGAAGCCATTCTTTCTCGCAGTGGCTTGTACCAATTCACGCATTTCGTTCTTCGATTCAAAAATCTAAAATAAATTATATATAAATATGTTAAGTAATGAAAATTTGTAGGTAAACTAAATGATGCTTATAAAAAAGAAGAATGGAGTGAAAATTACCTGACTTGTCGTGAATTGTGGCGTATAATCTTGTCCAGAGCCAGGAACGTTTGAGCTAAACTTCGTTTGTTATTCCATCACTCGGATGATTATTGTTTTCGAACACCCAACTATCAGAAATTTTTGAATGGCGAATTGCTAGAGAATGATGAGTTAAAATCATCCATATTTGTAAGATGATTTTCCGGAGTTTAAAAAGCTGGGAGATAGAGATTTGTTGTGAGTGACAAATAAATAACTATAGTATTTATAGGAAAATTTCAAAAAAATTGAAAATTACCGCGAAATAAGAAAAATACCTCGTTGCTTTGATAAGTCGATTTCAGAGTTTAGGGAGAATAGAACTTTAGAACGGAGGTAGAAGAATGAATAATACAGTAGAGACTTACCCTATTTATAATTCTCTAAACCTAAATCCTAAAAGAATAAGGAATTAATAAAATAAAATATTTCATTAACCTAAATCCTAAAAAATCCTATTTTTTAGGATTTAGATCGGAGGTAGAAGAATATTTCATTACCCTATTTATAGGAAAGTTTCGCCAAAAAAATCCTAAAGAAAAAAGGAATTAATACCTAAAGTTAAGGGGGGGCAAAAAAGGAAATTAGATGGGGGGCGCATAACCTGGGTGGGCGCGGATCCCTAGCCTTTTTAAATGGAGCCCAAATATTAATTATTTTTTGCCCAATATAGAGGTCTAAATAATACTACCATTATTTTTATTAGTTCACCATGGGACAAATGTTTATTTTCAAAAGCCCATGGGAAAATAAGATAAGTGCATGGAATAATTTTTGGGGGAATCATCACTTGCATATGCATCTTGCATTCTCTACACCTAGATGACTCAGTAGCTTTACGTGTTCTAACCTAGTTTTTTGCTCGCACTAGATGGCTAACCAAAACCAAGACATGCTAAACCTAATGATGAAAATAATGAACGCGTACGTCGATTCCCAACAACGTGTACAATACCTGAAACACCGCATAGCTCAACTCGAAGCAAATATGCACCATATGGGATATTTAAGGGAAGCCGACCACTATCACATAAATCATCTTGAACATCAAATTCAAAACCTCACTACGCAGAACCAAAATTTGAAGGAGAAGGTCGATGCTCAAGGGATGGATTTGATCCACATTTATGACTACCTACTACCGCTGAGCCCAGTGGAGGAAGACCTGGAGGAGGACCCAGGGCGCATGTTTCTGATGTGGCCGGATGGGTCACCAGAGTCGGGAGTGCCGGACTAGGATTGAGAACATCATTAAGAGGGAGGACTTGGTTACGGGGCTGGTACAGCCTCAGAATCAAAATGGACGAAATGGCAACAATCAGGGGTACATACCCCCTCAGAATCAAACTCCTAATCATAACCAGCACCCTCTACAAAATCAGAATACGAATCAGAAGGCCAATCAAGGACGCCCTATGGGACGCCTCAACGTGATCAACCAAGCAGACGTGCCTGCACAGGGAGAAGTGATGGCAGATACATTTCACGTTTTAAATACACCCCTTAAGGTTTTATTTGATTCTAGAGCTAGTTGTTCAATTATAGCATCAAGAGTTATACCCGAGTTAGATCTACCTAAGTGCGAGATAATTAGCTTAGGAATTCAACTACCTTTAGGAGAAGTAGTATCATGTTCTAAACGTTATAACGGAATTTCTATAGTGATCAAGAACGTAGAATTCTTTGCGAACTTGGTAGAATTTAACTTAAGGGACTTTAACATTATACTGGGAATGGATTGGTTGTCCCAGTATAAAGCAGTGATCGAATGTCAGAAACAGAAGATCACCCTGTCAAAGAGTAGGCGAAAGAGAGTTATCTTTTACTCTCAACCCCCTAAGAGGAGCAAAAAAATCATTAGTGCCCTCAAATTGTGTAACTTGATGCGTAAGTATGAGTTGTATGCGTGCTACGTTCACAACCTTGAGGCGGAAGAGAACAAGGTTGACAACATTCCAGTGGTAAGAGAATACCCGGATGTGTTTCTCGAAGATGTTCCTGGCATGCTACCTGAGCGAGATCTTGAATTCACCATAGATCTCATTCCGGGGACAGAGCCTGTATCAAAAGCTTCGTACCGGATGGCACCGTTGGAGATGAAGGAGTTGAAGGACCAACTCGAAGAACTTCTGGGAAAAGGATACATAAGACCGAGTACTTATCCGTGGGGAGCACCAGTTTTATTTGTTAAGAAGAAAGACAGAGGGTTATGTCTTTGCATCGATTATAGGGGACTAAATCAAGTGATCATCAAGAATAAGTATCCCCTACCGAGGATTGAGGATCTATTCGATCAACTGAATGGAGCTTCGGTGTTCTCGAAGATCGATTTATGATCTGGGTATCACCAACTGAGGATCGCCGAGAAGGATATTCCAAAGACGGCATTTCGAACTCGTTATGGCCACTACGAGTTCACAGTGTTATCCTTTGGGCTAACAAACGCTCCTGCAATGTTCATGAATCTCATGAACAATGTGTTTCGAGAGTTATTAGATCAGTGTGTAGTGGTGTTCATCGACGAAATCCTGATCTACTTGAACTGCGAGGAAGAGCATTCCCATCATTGCATCAAGTGTTAGGAATCATGCGCAAGAATGAACTCTATGGAAAGTTGTCCAAATGCGACTTTTGGTTGAAGGAGGTAGCATTCCTTGGACACATAGTATCCGCTGATGGAGTTTCAGTGGACCCGGTGAAAGTTTCTGCAGGGACAGAGTGGGCAGCGCCGACAAGTCCAACAGAAATAAGGAGTTTTTTTGGACTAGCTGGGTATTATAGGCGATTTGTGCAGGACTTCTCGAAAATCGCATGTCCTTTAACCCACCAACTGAAGAAAGGAGTGAAGTACGAGTGGACTAGTGAGTGTGAGACTGCGTTTCAAGAGTTAAAGAAACGACTCACGACTACACCAGTATTAGCACTACCATCGGAGAACGGCGACTTCGAGGTTTACAGTGATGCTTCGAAGGAAGGATTAGGATGCATTCTGATGCAAGACTCGAGGGTCATTGCATATGCATCACGTCAACTGAAACCTCACGAGGAGAACTACCTGACACACGACTTGGAGTTGGCAGTAGTCGGGTCCGCTCTGAAGATATGGAGACATTATCTTTATGGGCGAAAATGTCGAATGTTCATCGATCACAAGAGTCCCAAATACATATTCACTCAGAAGGAGCTGAATTTGAGACAAAGGAGATGGTTGAAGCTGATCAAGGACTATGATCTAGAGATCTCCTACCACGAGGGGAAGGCGAATGTGGTAGCCGATGCCTTAAGCCGAAGACCCAACACGTGACACACTCGTTGGTGATTCCGCCGGCATTATAGATGGGTTTGGCGAGATTGAACTTATAGTAGAGACTCCGATATTTGATGAGATAAAACTCGCTCAACCAGGTGACGTAAGGTTGGAGAGGATAAAGAAGAGCATTACCGATGGGAAGGCAATAGGATTTGCTATCCACAAGGATGGAAGCGTTCGCTTCAAAGGAAGAGGGTGCATGCCTAAGAGGTGCGTTGAGCTGAAATAAAGATTGATGGAGGAAGGGCATAACACGCCGTATTCAGTGCACCCCGGAGGTGATAAGCTTTGTAAGGATCTGAAGAAGATCTATTGGTGGCCGGGAATGAAGAAGGAAGTGGCAGACTTCATGGCAAAATGCCTCACCTGTCAGAAGGTTAAAGCGGTGCGACGAAAACCCTTATGGTTGATGCAACCACTGGAGATTCCGAGCTGGAAGTGAGATAGTATCTCGATGGACTTTGTCTCGGTGTTACCTCGATCACCTAAAGGGATGAACAAGATCTAGGTGATTGTGGATAGGCTAACGAAGACAGCCATATTTATCCCAATGAAGGACACTTGGACCAGTGACCAATTGGCCCGAGCCTACATTGATAATGTGGTACGAAGACATGGGGTACCGCATGACATCATTTCTGATAGAGACAGTAGATTTGTCTCTCACTTTTGGACTAAGTTACAAGGAGCTCTCGGTAACAAATTAAAATGAGCACTGCATTCCACCCGATGACGGATGGACAAACCGAGAGGACTCATCCAAACCTTGGAAGACATGCTAAGGGCATGTGTATTGGAGTTTAAAGAAAGTTGGGAAAACCATTTACCCCTAATTGAGTTTTCCTACAATAATAGCTACCATGCTAGCATTGGCATGGCACCGTTCAAAGCATTGTATGGACGAAGGTGCCGAAGCCCGTTGAGTTGGGAAGGAAGCGATAAGGCTGTGGTCGTGGGACCATAACTTGTCGAAGATATGGCCCAACAAATTAAAGTGATCGAAGGGAAGATGAAAGCTGCCCAAGACCGCCAAAAAGGTTACGCCAGCGTGAGACGACAAGATCTAGAATTTCAAGTGGGAGATAAGGTTATGCTGAAGATATCACCAATGAAGGGGTGATGCACTTCGGCAAACGAGGGAAGTTAAGTCCTCGATACATATGACCTTATGAGATTCTAGAACGAGTCGGGAACCTAGCTTATCGACTGGCCTTACCGCCACAATTGGCCCGAGTCCACAACGTATTCCATGTTTCCCAATTAAAGAAGTATGTGTCGGACCCGACACATGTACTTCAGCCGGAAGTGATCGAGTTGGAAGATGATTTGACTTATGAAGAGGTCCCGGTGCGAATACTCGATGTCAAGGAAAGAGTGACAAGAAATAAGATCGTAAAGATGGTCAAGGTTCTCTGGTCGAACCATGAAAGTGAATCAGCAACATGGGAGTTAGAATCAGACATGAAGGAACGTTACCCGACCCTCTTTCAAACCGATCCAACCACAGTAATGGGGACACAACTGTAAGCTTAAGGGGGGATGATGTAACACCGCGTATCCTAGTTAAAAATAAATAAACAAATTCAAATTGTTTTGAACGACGTAATGGCTTGATCCCTTCACAGGGTACGTAGGCAACTTAAAAATTTCAATTATGAGTTCAGTCATAATAAAAAAAAATAAAGAGAAACTGAAATGAACAAAAGGACCCTAACCCTAAGCGAGAAAAGCTAAAACGCACTTCGAGAACGAAGTTGATTCTTAAGGAGGGTAGACTGCAATACACGCGAAATTAATCACATAAACAAATAAACAAATAAATACATAAATAAATAAATAATTAATTAAAAGATGAAAAGAGAAATGAAATTTAATTCAAAAAAGAATTAAAGTTTCAAGAGCCCGCGAAATTAAATAATTTAATAAATTATTTCACGGAAACCAATGGACTCAATATTTCGGACACGAAATTAAATTGAGATCCAAATGAAATGAAGATAGGAATTGAGAGCCCAAAAATAGCCGAAAACCAAAGCCCAAGAATATAGAAGGATAGAAGTCCGAAACAGAGGAGAAAAGGCCCGACGGATCGCACGACCCGGCCCGGTCCGAAGTCCAAGCCAAGGCCGCGCAGTTGCCGCGCGGTGCGTGGCGTTTCCCGCGCCACGGGCACGCCAGCCAGCAGAAACAACCCCGGCGAGATTCACTCGCCGGATTTCGGATTTTTCGAGTTTGTTGCATATCTTTCGGCCCAAGACTCTTCATAACTGATCTTGGACGACTCCAAGCCCTTTCAAGTCTATAAATAACCCCCTTATTCAGGCCCGTACGCTTTTCAACGTCTTCGAATTTTTCATACACCTCAAAACACCCGAAAACCCTACTTCTAAGCCGTCGGAAACAAGAAGTCAGTGAAGGAGGAAGTCTTTGGACAAATTCAGCATCTCTCGAGCGTAGGTGAATAGGGAGGTAAGACATTCGTCCACATTTTCCATTCAAATTCGAATCCAAACCCTAACTTGGTACGTTTTCTATTTCTAAACCGCGTTTCGAATCAAGAAGGAGGAGTACGAAGGATCTAGGAGATAAACGGCGAATACGGAAGTCACGACATCGAATTTGAAGAGTCGTTGATCCAATCCAAGTAAGTTGATTCTTACTTATGATTTGGTGGATAAAATTAACCCAACAACAAAGACCTAATAAGAAAACCCACTAAAATCTGTTTACACGTGCTCAGTATTTTTGTACGAATTTTTCGGACCCTTTAAAGTGCTCAAAATGAGAAAACTCAAAACTGAAGAATTGTTCCTAGGACGTAGATCTATATTCTGTAAAATTTTTATAATTTTTCAGTAAGATTTGATACCCGAAATCAGACCTGGACTAACCTACATGCTTATCGAATTCTGAAATGGTGACAGATTTAGTTTTCAAACTTTATGGCTATTTTGACACTAGATCTAGGCAGAATTAGGAGTTGTGGTGAACATGATAATTTTAGATCAATGGGTCTGAACACCTCTGTAAAATTTCAAAACAATTGGAGTCCATTTGATGGGTTAAAAATCGGATCTTTGAAAGTTGCTCCATTCTGAATCCTGACAGCTTAGTGTCTTTGTACAAATTCAAATTTTTGACCCATTTCCATACCTCGTTTTGAAAAACTTAAAACACAGAACTTGTTCGTTAAGGTGTTTTCGAGCTACTGTTTTTCAGCTTAATTATCCGTGAAATGAATTTTTAAACGAGAATGGCGCGAAAAGCGACACGTGGAAATCATATTTTGCGAAATTTGAGGAGTTTGTGAAATTGGTCTTTATTAAACGAACAAATTAATTCTCTTTTGAAAAATAATAAAAACCACATTTTCAAAAATCCCCTTATGACTTGATTAAAAACAAATTAGGGGGTGAGTGCTCTGCAGGGTGCCCTCCTAACTGCGTTGTGCCTATGTGGACGATTGTGTCAAATATGAGAAATTATGCCAAAACGGCAAGATATATAGGGCCTACACTCTCGGGAGTATCCGTAGGGGTTTCCCGAGGCTCCGGAGTGGTACTGGTATGGTGGATACGGCTGCGGCCGCCAGACTACCGACTAAACTTGGTTGCCGATTGTACTGCAATCGTGAAATACTTGAAATACCTAATCTTGAAGTAAAGGTGAATTAAAAGACTTGAAAATTCATTTTATCTAAATTGTTGCTTTTTAAATTGTCTTTTACTTATTTAATTTGCAAAGTTATATTATGATCATTTAGGATCCATGTTTTTAAATTATGCAATCTAATCTTTTTAGTTAGCCGAATTAATTCATGTAGTGTATGAAATCTCGCTAGAGGTAATTCATGTTTTTTTATTAATTAAAGGCTTTGAACCCAATTATCATATGCTAGGGATTAACTTACTCAGTATGTTTGTACTGACAAAACCATTATTTTTTTTTTTCAGAATATGGAGGATATGCATGAACATAACATGCATTGGGCTTTTGGGTACATTTATTTCTTGCTTTCATATGACTTGCATACGGGCCTGTTAACCCGTGTTTTGGTCATGTTGGCCCATTTACATTCTTTTATCTTTCCGCTGCTATTTAAATTAATAATGCATGTAAATAACTCTGATATTTTAAAATTATATTTTTATGAGCTTGTTTAAATTTATTTTCTGAAAAAACATAGCCTTGTATCTCCTTAGCAAGCTCGAAGAAGTCGTCTTACTAGGGAGGTGTGGCGGTGACATTCCGGCCTAGGTTATCAAAACCGGGGTGTTACAATTAAACAATTAATTAGTTTGTCAATGCGATTGCTTAATATATATTTTAAACTGAAAAATATCAGTCTACTTATTTTGTTAATTAAATTAATAAATTATTAATTTTATTTATAGAAATAAAAGACCGCCCGTGCGCAACGCACGGGCTAAAAATACTAGTAATTAGAATACTTGGGAAGTAATTTTAAAATTATCTAGATCGCATTTAGTTATACACAAAATAAAATAGTACGATATATTTTTTAAGTTGTTAATTATCGGCATTAAATTTTATTTCTTTTTGCTCAATAACAAATATACAGGCTAGGAAATAGATATTATAAGCTTTATTTAGTACTCCATATATTAAACAAATATGGAGTATATTGTTCACCCAAAACAGGAAAGAATATGTATTTTATAGTAATTTTTAAATTATTTCTTTACTTTCAAATTTCTAAATTTTAATAAATGGTAATAAATAAAAAAAATTATTCAACACTTAATTTTAACATTAGAGGACGACCTCATGTCAATAATACTCGCATATACTTTCACAAGAAAATAAATAAGTAAACTTTCAAAAATAGCAAATAATGTTTAGAGAGTAAATCTTTAATCTTTAATCTTTAATAACAATAATAATAAGTTATATAATATCCATAAAACATAAAAATATAAAAATATACAGTAAAAATTGGAGCCCATCTCATACCCTAAACCCAAATCTCAGATAATATTACAATGGTTAAGCAATAGAGTAAGGCCAACTCATTTTACAAAGAACCCCCGTTTAATAAGCGGAAAAATATGGTGGGTAAGTCTATGAATTAATTGCTAATAACTCTCATTTCATAATGGCTATGATCACTTACCGGTTTCAATTTTTTGAATCATGTGAAGGGCAAATTAAAAGCCAAAACTATATTGAGAATAGAATCATTAAAACATGTTATTTAAAACGTCAATATTTGAAGACAAAACTATATGGAGAATAAAATTACGATTAACACATGATACAAAAGATAAAATATACTATATTGCAAATTTGCATTGACAGAAAAAATCGTATTGCATATTTGCAGAAAACAAAATGTGCAGTTTTAAATAAAGGTTGCATGAAGATAAATAGAGATCTAACCAGCTATCTTGCATCAACTCGAAAAGAGCTTTCTTGAAGATCAGGCATAATAATTAACTTGATGATGAAGTCGGATTGGATGTAGCACAATGTAGGGACCTTTGAATTCCAGAGGGGAGCGCGTGGGGGAAATTAGTGGATGAATAGTAACGAAGAGCCGGAGAGCGGGGAATAAAAGAGAGGAATACTGGGCCGGTGGTGGTGAATCAAACCTCCAACTGTGTAATTGTGTAATATGTGAATTGTTTTCCATATGTTTTATACCCTATTTATATACAATTATAAGTGAGATAAATTAGGTTATAGATATGGTAAATCTTTATTTAAGGTAATAAAATAAAATATATTATTAGTGGTACATAATAGTGTTAATAGGAGTATATATTACTGAATATACATTATATATGAAGACTTATTGAATCCATAATGTATTTTGAATAAAATATAGGAGGGAGTAGTATATTTGAAGATTTAGTGAATCCGCAATCTATTAGAAGTATTCCTATAATAGGAGCTAATTTGCTGATTTCTCTTATGCAATTTCACATCCGAGCGATATGGCTCTCCATGTTATTTTCCAATTAAGCTCCTTGTGGCCAATTTCAGCATCTCATTTTATTATTATTTCATAAAAACAAATACTTCCCGGTTCTAATTTAATTGAGATATTTGGTAATTATTTATGAGAATGCGTTAGAGTCCGAGAAAAATTATTTTTTTGGTCCCACATGAATTTCTCTCACACACTTTTGGTCCCAATTTAATTTAAAAATTTTTCACTTTTCACCCCGTCAGATTGATTTTTTTTCCACTTTTGGTCCCACCGTTAAATTTTGACTAAAAATTTAGTAGTTTGGCCGTTAGTGGGGTAAAAAACAAATTTATATAAAATTAAATTTTTTTAAAAATTGCTAAAGCACCCCATGATCCATTTTTAAATATACCCATTAACCTATTGTTTGGGTGTGGCCCAGCTATAAACCCTAACGTACCCGACCCGCTAAAAAGGATCTGTCTAGGGCTGTAAATGAGACTGAGGCTCGTGAATTGTTCGAGCTCGCCTCGGTCAAAATTCGGTTCAAGCTCGATTCGAGCCTTCGAGCTCGAGCTCGGCTCGTAACACACATGATCTCAAGCCGAGTCAACCACTATTCGGCTCGAAAGCTCGATAATAGGCTCGATTTATTTTTATACATATATTTATTTATTATTAAATATAGAAATTATATAAAATATTAAAAGTATAGTATTATTGTTTTTATATCTTGTAATTTTTAAATTAAAAATATATTATTCATTAAATATATATTCTTAAAATTATTTAAATATGTAGATTAAATTAAATATAATAAAACATATATATTAAATATAATTTCTTTTATGAATTATGTGAGAATGAAAATGATACTAGTTCGAGCTCGGCTTTACTAGGTCAAAGCTCTTTCAATGCTCGGCTCGAAGTAGCTTGTCAATGCTCGGCTCGGTCAAAGCTCGACTCAAATTCTTACCACTATTCGGGCTCGGCTCGGCTCATTTACACCCCTAGATCTGTTAATAAAATCTTTAACCGAACAAAAAGAATCACGAAAAAGAACAGATTCACGGAGAAAGAACTGAAACTCGTAAAAAAAGAACAGATTCACAGAGAAAGAACCAAACTCGTATCTATACCCTCAATTGCAATATCATCAAAGAAGGAGAACCAAATCACATTCTTAGAAGAACCCCAAATCGCATCATATGAAGAACCCAAATCGCATACTCGCATAAACGCGAACCCTAGAAGAGGCTGCCCAGTTGAATTTTCGAGGTATGTTTTTGGTTTATGCATTGAAATCCACCGTTATTTGTTTCTGCCCTGTTGTTAATTATTCTGTATCCGTATGTGTGTTAGCTGAGTGTGGAGTAATTCTATTCAATTTTTAAAAATTTTAATTGTGAGCTGAAAAGATATACTTCCTCCCTTCCAGTGGCGGACGCAGAAGGTTAGGGATGGGGGGCGAATTTTAATATGATTTTTTTTCTCACAACATAGAAAATAAGAAAAGATAATATCATATAAAAAAATTCATTATAAATATTTTTTTAAACTAGGGGCAATAATTGTAATCTACGAGTCGACATAGCTTGAAAGCGTTGTAAAATCTTTTCATTTTCAACTTTTACAAAAATATTTTTTCCAATATAGCACACTAAGCAATCACTAAGAAACTCGTCTCCCATTGTGTTGCGAAAATCTGTCTTAATAAACATCAATGCAGAAAAAGATCTTTCAACAGTAGCAATCGTGATAGGCAGAATCCCACCAATAAGATTAACACCAATAAAAAAATATGGTATCTTCTTTTTTCCCTTCTTTCCTACAATCTAAATTACGTAAAATTGACTTACCATAACTAAAATTAACACAATCATATAAAAAAATTAATGGTAAATTTTGAGTTGGGGGGCAAAATTATAGAAAATATATTTTTAATGATAACTAAAATATATATACTTATATAGAAAATTTAAAAAAAAAAATTCAATTGGGGGGGCGGCCGCCCATCCCTGGCCATACACACTTCCGCCACTGCTCCCTTCACATTATTTTTATTACGAACCCACCCAGCATGCATAGATAAATATTTTTATCGGTTAATAACTTAAATTGTATACAACAAAAAATTATAAAACATTTGATTGTCTAAAACTAAACGAATCTAACAAGATCTCACTTGACTACGCTTTTTTTTTTTACATAACTATGATAAAAATTTGAATCAAAGTTAGACAGTGAATAGTGCCAAAAAACCATCTGTAACAAAAACACAAAGACGGAGGTAGTATTTTCCTAGAAAAAGAATGTATATTGCGTAAATGGCCATATATGATTATTTACTGTATTATGGGTGTGTGGACTTATGAGCTGCGGGTGTCTTGGATTGTGTTTGGCTTCGGTTGAGCCAAGGACCTTTTTCTCCCCAAGAGAGGCTATCGGAAACGGATCAAACCGATTACGGGTCCGAGAATATAAGAGTGCGCCCAAACTTGACTGAATCCTCTAGAATTGCAATGACAAAATCAAATACAAAGGAAAATCTACCAGTTGTTAAGAAACAACGGCTGATTAACCAAAATCGGTTACCAAACTACCAGTTGTTAAGAAACAACAGTGGACTTGGAAAAAGTAACCGCTAACAACTAGGCTAAAATCTAAGGAAAGCTGTAAAGAAAGCAGTAAAGATACAAAGAACTAATTGCATAAAGGAATTTTGGGGTGGATTGGTCTCTCTTGATTCTGAGCATGACATCCCATATTTATAGCCGGAGCTCTGGTAACCGCTCCCCGGCCGATCCGATGAGCCGATTCTGCTTCCCTCTTTCGGCTATCCTTGGTCGTTTTTGGCCGATTGCTGTATTCTTTGAACTTTTATTCCTCTAAGCACTTATTTTCTTTCCTTCCCTTGTTGGACTCCCATTTGCCCCAATCGTCTGGCACGATCACTAATTCTCGGCCCAATTTGCCCACGGCCATACTCGCAGGGCCTTTTCTGGCCTAGTTAGTCCAGCCCAGTCGCCCTTTCACGGCCCATTACTTGGGTGGCCACAACAGATGCCCTCCTTACTTGGGTGAATTTTCAGTTTGGAAAAAGCCCAAGTAATCCTGATTTTCTCTTTTCCCCTTTCCACGTTAACTCCCCCTGGGAATCCGGCCATGACCTTTTGTATCCCTTGGGTCTAGTTATTTCTTTGCCAGTATCTCCCTCTTCATCTTCTCTCTTCTTACCCACTTCTGTGCCCCTTTTGCGATCCCTTCCTTTCTCCCTGATGGAGCAGCCAACTCTTTCTCCTTCTTCTTCCAAGATTAAGAGTATTGAAGAGTTTTTCGCCAATTTGACCTCCATTCGCCTTACTGATGAAGGTTTTTCCACTATCGGGCCCTTAGCAACTTCTGCAGAAGCCGATGTTTCCGTTTCCACTTTCTTTGGTGATTCAAAGACGATTCCCCTTTTTCCAGACTATTTTTCTCCCACACTTTTCGGTACTTTCAGTACTTGGCCTACCGTGACTGCTGGATACACTAGCTGGTATGAACGGGTGTAGCCCCATTGTGAATCGACTTGGTCGTCCGCTGGTATTAGTCGCTTGGTTCAATTGAGTGCTCAACCCTTCTTTCTGACTATCGGCACATTCAAGCACTTTTGTGTTTTTGGAATTCTTCTGTTAGCTGTTTCTGTTTCCCATGGGGCATGATGACCCCAACTATTGAAGATGTTAAACTCTTCCTGGATATGCCCTCTCTTGGAATCCTTTTCTAGGGGTTACTGGTTCCGAAAAACCTTCGACGGGCACCACTGGTTATCCGTCTAAGGTTAACTTCGCTCCCTGGATTAAGCAATATAGTGGGAGCACATCCGAACTTCCAAAATCAGAAACTGTGGCTTTCATGATGTGTTTCCTTAGCCGATATTTCTGGTGCGCTTCCGCCAAAATTGTTGTCCTTGAGACATTCCCTTTGGCTGAGAAGATCATGGAGGGGACTCGTATGCCCCTTGCCGATTACTTCCTCGCCCATTTGTATGCTGGTATTTTGATTCAGGTCTAGGGTTGGGCCAGCGATCATTCGGACAGATCTCGTGGCTCCCTTTGGTTTCTTCACCTATGGCTCGTCTGGTATTTTAGGGATATTTCTGGTCTTGGGACTCGATCACCCATTTCCGCGCCTCCTTCGGATAACGATCTCCTTGGAGTTTGTTTTCCTGATATGCGTGTATCTCAGTGGATATATTATTTTATAAATAGATCCCCCACTACTTCTTTCTCAGACTGTCTCTATACTGGTCCTCCTAACAATTGGATTTCGGCTATTGGTGCTTCCCCTTTCGGCAAACCCTTGTTGAAGCAGCTTGCTCAAGTTTGGAATGCCTGCATCATTCCTCGTCAAATTTTTAATTGCTCAGTGTCTGTGCCTCCTGAACATTCTATTCTTTCTGAAGTTTACAATCCCCATTTGGTCAGCCGTCAATTTGGTTTCGCTCAAGATGTAGTGCTTGCTCGCCACGGGGACCCGGATAGGTATAACAAATCCTATAAAGGGATCGGCCCTTCCGAGAGTCGTCACTCATGCCGGATATGGGCTACTCATATCCGTGACTTTGAAATTCATTCATTCCCTGTCTGCCCCGGTCTAACAACCAAACGTTTTGATTATTGGTGGGGAAAAGTTTCGGCTCGTGCTAACTTAGGCACTGACTGCAAACCCTCATTGTCTTCCACGCTTTTCCAGGTATTATGATGTTTTCCGTTATTGAATTGGCCCCTGATTATTCCTGTTCCTCTCAGGAGTTCTGTCCTTATTTCTTATCCTTTGTGTCTTCCTTTCAGCTTTTTCCTTTATTCTCTTTGTTTTGCAGGGACCATTCTGCCGCAAGACATCTCATCTCTCCTGTCTCATCTCCCTCTCCCTCTGCTTCTGGTGCTACTGATACTTCTAGATGAAAACGTGCTGCCCCGAGTTCAAGCATGACTGTGGACGCATCTGCTCCCAAAACTCGAAGAAGATCAGCTCGTTCTCCCCTCCCTGGATCGGCTCTCTTCTCTTACTCTTATGTTCAAGTTTCCAATGTTTTGCTGATATTTTTCCTTTTCAGACTCGTCCAACTCCAGACTCGTTGAGAGCCTCGACGTCCCCCGATCATTCGCCTGGCCCGGATGATATACTCCATCATTCTCCTACTCCTTCCCGTTCGGCCCTGGATCCCATCGATGAGACTGCTGTTGTTGTTTCCGGCAGGCTCTCTCCTCAATCAATCTTACCTGCGCCATCGGTCGGTACAGGGTCTCATCTGACTCCCTGTATTTCTGGAACTGATCATATTGACTCAACTACCCGTGAGCCGACTGTTTCTTTGGTGACTGCTTTACCCTCCTCCTCGGCTATTGTAATACCCGAGAATTTTGCAACGTAAACAATAATTAAATAAATAAACAATAAATAAAATAAATACCATAAATAAATAAATTCAGCAAATAAATAAATAAAGATAAGGAAATGAGAAATGAGATTTAACTTAAAAAGGGAATTAAAGGAATTTAATTAAATAAAAAGAATTAAATAAAGATAAATAAATTGTATATCGAAACCCGACACCAATGAACTCGAGAATTCGAGTCCAAACATGCAATTAGACCCGAGTAAAATTTAGAGAGGAAATAGGAACCCGAAGATACCCCGGAAATCGGAATCCGGGAGCATAGGGTGATAGAAGTCCGAAAGAGAGGAGGAAAGGCACGACGGATTGCACGACCCGCCCGGACCGAAGTCCAGGCGAGTTCCGCGCGGTGGCCGCGCGGTCAATAGGGGAAAGGCGCGCCACGGCCGCGCCAACAGGCAGATCCGCCGGTTGCGAGATTCACTCGCCCGAATCCGAATTTTTCCGACTTCGGTTGAACACCTTTCGGCTCAAGACTCCCCAAGGCCGACCTTGGACGTCCCTAGGTCATGTTTACCTATAAATAACCCCTCTTGAAAGCCCCGAACACTTTTCAAAACCCTACGATACTCTCTATACGAAAAACCCTAGATCTGGAAGTCATCGGAGGCACCAAAACCGAGCAAGGACTGCCGTGGACGAATTCGAGAGATCTCCAACGTCATGGTAAGTTAGATCCGTTCATCCATCTCGTTTTAATTCAAAAACGAAACCTTAATTCTCTTCTTTTTATTTCTACACCCCGAATCGGATCTAGAACGAAGCACCCAACGAACGGAGAGGATAAACGGTGGACTGGAAGCCACGCCTCCGAACTCGACGATCCCGGACAACTAAGAATCTGTAAGTTGACACTTACATGGTTTTGGGAGGAATTAAAACACGTACAACTAAAAGCTTAATCGAAACTTTCATAAATCTGTCAACATACGTTTTCTACCGGCGCAACAGTTTTGCCTAATTTTTCCGAACCTCTAAAATTCTTCAAACGGAAAAACTTAAAACACGAAAAACGTTCCTAAGACTTAGACCTATATACTGTAAAATTTTCAGAATTTTTCATGATGATTTGATATATGAAATCCACCCGAAGCCGAACTGCTTGAAATTGGATCTTGAAATTCTTGACAGAACTTAGGTCCGATCTTGATGACGTTTTTGACATTAGTTTTAGACCGATTTAGATCTTTAGCCGAACATGAAAGTTATAGAAAAATGTCTTAAGAAGGTGTCTGTAAAATTTCATTAAGTTTGGAGTTGATTTGCTATGGTAGATCTTGATAATCTTGAACTGTTATACATGAAATTCGGAAAGATTAATGATATGACGAAAATTGATGTTTTTGACCTGTTTCGGTATCTCGGATAGAAAAAGTTAAAACACGAAAGTTGTTCATCTCGATGTTTCCGAGTCAATGAGAAAATTTCAGAATTTTTGGAATTAAACTTGATTTTTAATGAATTTTAGAGTAAACTGTGGTTGACCGAGTCAAATCTTGAAATCTTGTTGAAACGGTGAAACTAGCCTTTAAGGTTTAAACGAGTAGAAGACTCTTTGAAATAAATACATGAAATCTGAAATTAGGAAATCCCCTTTACAAACTTGATCTTTAAAATTAGGGGGTGAGTGCTCTGCAGGGTGCCCTCCTAACGATTCACTTCGTGCCTTTATGGACGATGGTGACCCGCGCGAAATTTTTGAGATATATTGCCAAAACGGCATGAGATATATGGCCTACACTCTCGTGAATATCCTTATGGGTTTCCCGAGGCTCCGGAGTGGTACTGGGTATGGCAGATACGGCTGCGGCCGCCGGTTTCCGGCTAAACTTGTTGATATCGCGATGCAATCGTGAAATACTTGAAATACTAAATGTTGGGAGTAATGGGGATAGTTAAAGGTTTAATTATTGTCCTTTTAAATTATTAAATGCTTTATTTAAATTAGTTATGGCTTTTATTTAAATTATGCTAAATATACTATTGGTTAGTGCCATGATTTAAATTATGAGAATTGGTTATATTAAATTAAATTATTTATGATTATTATCATGCTTTTATGTAATTATTAAATTAATGGCTTTTAAACCCTACGATCATGCATGTGTTAACTTACTCAGCAAGTTGTGCTGACCAAACCATTTATTTTTCCTTTTTCCTTACATAGTATGTGGAACAAATATGAGCACGTTCATGCATGGGGAAACTATATTTTTGCAAACTTTATTATTAAATTATTGCATTAGACTATACGAATAAACGGGCCTGTTTAACCCGTGTTTTGACCATGTCTGTCGTATTTACATTTCCGCTGCAATATTATACTTAAATACTATTTCCGCTGCATTATGATATTATTATTATTTTCGAGACTATATTGTATGGGCTGCTTGCAAATGTTTTAAATATTTTTAACTACTGAAATACCTAGCCTTGCATCTCTTTAGTAAGCCGGAGAAACCGTGTCTTACTAGGGAGGTGTGGCTGTGACATCCCGACCTGGGTGACCAAAAACCGGGGTGTTACAAGTTGGTATCAGAGCCCGGCTATTTTTAAACTACTATTAATATTTTGATTATTATTTTAAATTTTAAAGTATTATTTCCATGGAAAAAATTTTTATTTTAAAACCCATGGAAAAATATATATAGTGCATATTATTTTTGGGGGGAAATCATCATTTGCATTTGCATATTGCATCTCTTTTATGTAGAGAACTTAGAATCTTGGCGAATTTCAACTTAGAATCTTCGCGAATTTTAACTTAGAATCTTGGCGAATTTTAACTTAGAATCTTTGCGAAGTTTAACCTAGAATCTTGGCGAATATTAACTTAGATCTTTTGCTTGCGCTAGATGGCTAGTCAGGATATGATGCAATTGATGATCAGAATGATGAACGTTCACCTTGATTCCCAACAAACCATAGAACAAAATCAACAAATGAAATACCGTATAGCTCAGTTGGAGGCAAATCTGCACCACATGGGCAACTTGAGAGAGGCGGATCACCACCGCATGAACCAACTCGAACGCCAAGTCCAAACCCTCACTACACAAAACCTAATACTGAAGGAACACATCGATGCTCATGGTCAAGACTTGAACACCATCTTTGACGATCTACTGCCGCCAAGTTCGGAGGAGGAAGACCCGGAGGAGGATCCCACTACCCCCCGGAGGACGTCTTGAGACGCTAGGGATTCCATTTATAGTAGATACTATTTTTGCTAGGAAAATATTTCTACTTTTGTATACCTTCCTGCTTGTACTAAAATTTCGTTTAAGGAAATAAAATGCCCGATTTATTTACAATAAATCGAAATAATAATAATAATAATAATAATAGAATCTGGACAGACCTGTCCGAAAAAATATGAAATAAAATAAAATAAAATAAAATAAAACCCAGAAGCGTACGGCGCTTTTTAGTTTTATCAAGCACCACGTGCGAAATTACAAAACACATACACATTAATAGAAATTGTTTAGACTATATGTGAAATTCACAAGTCCTAATCCACCCTATTTGTAACAGAATGACACCCAAAGGAAGAGGAAGAACTCAACCCGCTCCCCAAACCACCACTGAAACACCTACCGAAACACCACCAAATGACACTAAACCGGCTCAATTTGTAGAGGAACAACCCCAAGGTGCTTAGGACGCCCCCGCACCGAACAATGTGGGCGATCGTCTTCGGACGATAGAAGAGGTCTTGATTGCGCTAGGGAACGCGCAAGTCAACCAGGGCCAAGCTGCGGCGGTACCTCCGCCCCAAGCTCGCCCTAACTACCTGGCAATGGTGAATCCCTACCAGCCACCCCACTATGCTGGTGAGGAGGATCCAGCCAAACTGGAAGAATGGATCCGAACCTTCGACAAACTGCTGGGAGCAGTCAAATGTCCGGAAGGAGAGAGAGTGCACGTCGCCTCGTACTACTTGCGAGGCGAAGCGGACGACTGGTGGCAGGTAACTCAAGCCAAGCTGACTGAAGATGATGAGCCCTACTCTTGGGCGGAAATGATGGAACTACTCAGGGATCGATTCTATCCCTTGAGTACTAAATCGGCGATGTACGAGGAATTCTTGTCGCTGAAGCAAGGAGGCCAAACCGTACAAGAATACTACACTCGATTCAAGGAGCTGGTGAGGTTCGCACCAAGACTCGTACCCACGGATGCGGAGAAAGCTCAAAAGTTCGAGATGGGACTGAACCTGTCTGTTCGCGAGGTCATCGCGGGGGTACACTACCCCGATTTGCAAGCTGTGTATGACCGCGCTGTGGCAGTAGCGCGTGTGCAACAACTGAAGAGAAGGGTGAGTGGGGAGTCCAGCAGGGGTCCCCAAGACAAGAGAAACCGGGACGCGAGAAGCGAGAACAACACGGGAAGGAACGAACAGCAGAGAGGGTCGAATAGGCCACAAAAAACCAACAATGGGAGGAGGTTTAACCAATAAGAACCCGTACCACCCTGCCCAAGGTGTGGACGACCCCATCTGACGAGGGGATGCCCTCAACAGGGCACCTGTTTCCGATGTGGTTGAATGGGTCACATTCGTCTTGATTGCCGAACGAGGATGGAGAATATAACAAAGAGGGAAGATTTGGTCATGGGGCCGGAACAGCCTCAGAACCAAAACGGGCGGAACGGAAATAACCAGGGGTATAGACCCCTTCAAAACCAATTTATGCCGCCGAACCAGAACCAGAACCAACAACCTCCGCCACCGCAGAATCAAAACCAACAGCAAAATCAGTAGCAGAACGCGAATCAGCAGGACAACCAAGGACGCCCTATGGGGAGGCTCAACATGGTTAACCAAGCGGACGTGCCTGCACAAGGAGAAGTGAAGGCAGGTACATTTCATGTTTTGAATACACCCCTTAGAGTTCTATTTGATTCTGGAGCTAGTTGCTCAATCATAGCATCAAGGATAGTGCCTGAGTTAGATCTACCTAAGTGCGAGAGAATTAGCTTAGGAATTCAATTGCCTTCTGGAGAAGTAGTATCTTGCTCTAAACGATATAACGAAATTCCTATAGTGATAAAGGACGTAGAATTCTTCGCGAACTTAGTAGAATTTAACTTAAGAGACTTTGACATCATACTGGGGATGGACTGGTTATCCCAGTATAAGGCGGTGATCGAATGCCAAAAGCAAAAGATCACCTTGTCAAAAAGTAGGGGAAAGAGAGTTATCTTTTACTCTCAGCCCCCCTAAGAAGAGTAACCAAATCGTTAGTGCACTTAAACTAAGTAACTTGATGCGTAAGGGGTATGAGCTATATGCGTGCTACGTGCACAACCTTAAGGCGGAAGAGAACAAGGTTGATAGCATACCAGTGGTAAGAGAATACCCGGATGTGTTTCCTGAGGACATCCCGGGCAAGCCACCTGAGCGAGATCTTGAATTCACGATAGATCTCATTCCGGGCACAGAGCCTGTCTCAAAAGCTCCGTACCGGATGACACCACTGGAAATGAAGGAATTAAAGGACCAACTCGAGGAGCTGTTAGGAAAAGGGTACATAAGGCCGAGTACTTCCCCCTGGGGAGCACCAGTTTTATTTGTTAAGAAGAAAGACGGAGGATTACGTCTTTGCATAGACTATCGAGGGTTAAACCAAGTGACTATAAAGAATAAATACCCTTTGCCGAGAATAGAGGATCTATTTGATCAACTGAAGGGAGCTTCAGTATTCTCGAACATTGACTTACGATCTGGGTATCACCAGTTGAGGAGCACCGAGAAGGACATCCCGAAGACGGCGTTTCGAACTCGATATGGTCACTACGAGTTCACAGTGTTATCCTTTGGGTTAACAAATGCTCCAGCAATGTTCATGAACCTCATGAACAATGTATTTCGAGAGCTGCTAGATCAGTGTGTAGTGGTGTTCATTGATGACATCCTGATCTACTCGAAAAGTGAGGAGGAGCATGCCCAGCACTTGCACCAAGTGTTAGGAACCTTGCGAAAGAATCAGCTATACGGAAAATTGTCCAAATGCGATTTTTGGTTGAAGGAGGTAGCATTTCTAGGACATATAGTATCCGCTGATGGAGTTTCAGTGGATCCGGCAAAAGTCTCTGCCGTAACTGAATGGGCAAATCCAAAGAGCCAAACTGAGATAAGGAGTTTCCTTGGATTAGCCGGGTATTATAGACGGTTCGTGAAGGATTTTTTGAAAATCGCACGACCTTTGACCTAGCTACTGAAGAAAGGAGTAAAATACGTGTGGACAGAGGCTTGTGAGACAGCGTTTCAAGAGCTGAAGAAACGACTCACAACCACACCCGTATTGACACTACCATCAGAGAATGGTGACTTCGAAGTTTATAGCGACGCTTCGAAGGAAGGTTTAGGTTGTGTCTTGATGCAAGACTCGAGAGTCGTAGCGTATGCATCACACCAACTAAAACCTCACGAGGAGAATTATCCGACACATGACCTGGAGTTGGCAGCGGTTGTTTTCTCTCTAAAGATATGGAGACATTATCTTGATGGGCGGAAGTGTCGAATGTTCACCGACCACAAGAGCTTGAAGTATATATTCACTCAGAAGGAGTTGAATTTGAGACAGCGAAAGTGGTTGGAACTTATTAAGGACTACGATTTGGAGATAGCCTACCACGAGGGGAAGGCGAATGTGGTAGCCGATGCCCTAAGTCGGAAAACCCAACACGTGACGAACTCGTTGGTAATTCCGCCGGCATTGTACATGGATTTAGCAAGATTGGACGTGGAACTTGTGCATCCGGGCACAGTGAGTGAAACGATCAACGCAATGGTCGTAGAAACTCCAATATTGGACGAGATTAAGCTCGCCCAACCGGGCGACGCGAAACTCGAAAAGATAAAGGGGTACATTGCCGAAGGAAAGGCAATAGGATTTGCTGTCCACGAGGATGGAAGCATTCGTTTCAAAGGGAGATGGTGTGTGCCTCAAAAGTGTGCCGAGTTGAAGCGAAGGTTGATGGAGGAAGGGCACAACACGCCATACTCAGTGCACCCCGGAGGCGATAAGCTTTACAAAGATCTAAAGAAGATCTATTGGTGGCCGGGAATGAAGAAGGAAGTGGCAGACTTCGTGGCGAAATGTCTCACCTGCCAAAAGGTTAAGGCAGTGCGACATAAACCCTTAGGACTGATGCAACCACTAGAGATTCCAAATTGGAAGTGGGATAGCATCTCAATGGATTTTGTCTCGGGATTACCCCGATCACCTAAAGGCATGAACAAGATTTGGGTGATTGTGGATAGGCTAACGAAGACAGCCATATTATCCCGATGAAGGACACATGGA
Organism: Hygrophila difformis; assembly: GCA_030278955.1. Taxonomy (NCBI): domain Eukaryota; kingdom Viridiplantae; phylum Streptophyta; class Magnoliopsida; order Lamiales; family Acanthaceae; genus Hygrophila; species Hygrophila difformis. The sequence continues at coordinate 28,068,151 of JAOANR010000006.1, read as the reverse complement.
CTATGGACCAATTGGCCCGAGCCTACGTTGATAATGTGGTACGACGACATGGAGTACCACATGACATCATTTCTGATAGAGACAGTAGATTTGTCTCTCACTTTTGGACGGAGTTAAAAAAAGCTCTCGGTACTCAAATCAAAATGAGCACCGCATTCCACCCGATGACGGATGGTCAAACCGAGAGAACAATCCAAACACTAGAAGACATGCTGAGAGCATGCGTGTTGGAATTTAAGGAAAATTGGGAATCCCATTTACCCTTAATCGAATTTTATTATAATAATAACTACCATGCTAGCATTGGCATGGCACCATTCGAGGCGTTGTATGGACGAAGGTGCCGAAGCCCGTTGAGCTAAGAAGAAAATGATAAGTCGGTGGTAGTGGGACCACAACTTATCGAAGACATGGCTCAACAAATCAAGGTGATTCAAGGAAAAATGAAAGCCGCTCAAGACCATCAGAAGAGTTATGCTGGCGTGAGACGACGAGACCTAGAACTTCAAGTGGGAGGTAGGGTCATGCTAAAGATATCACCCATGAAGGGGGTGATGCGCTTTGGCAAACGAGGAAAGTTGAGTCCTCGATACATAGGACCTTACGAAATTTTAGAACGAGTCGGAAATTTGGCCTACCGACTGGCTTTACCGCCACAATTAGATCGAGTTCATAATGTTTTCCATGTCTCACAACTAAAGAAGTATGTGCCGGACCCGACACATGTACTTCAACCGGAAGTAATCGAACTCGATGAGGAGCTGACTTATGAAGAAGTCCCAGTGCGAATTCTGGACACTAAGGAGCGAGTGACGAGGAACAAAACCGTCAAAATGATCAAGGTTCTTTGGTCGAACCACGAAAGTGAGATGGCAACTTGGGAGGTAGAATCCGACATGAGAGAACGCTATCCGACATTATTCCAAACCGACACCGACACAGTTATGGGGACATAACTGCAATCTTAAGGGGGAGAGGATGTAATACATGGTGTGACATCCATATTACACCATTTATTCTTCGTGCATTTTTGTAAACAAATAAAAAATTCGAATTGTTTTGAACTACGTTATGGCTTGATCCCTTCACAGGGTACGTAGGCAGCTTAGAAGTTTTAATTCTAAGTTCAGTCACAAAATAATAGAACAAACAAAAGACCTTAGCACGAGAAAAGCCGAAACACAACTTCGAGGACGAAGTTGATTCTTAAGGAGGGTAGACTGTAATACCCGAGAATTTTGCAACATAAACAATAATTAAATAAATAAACAATAAATAAAATAAATACCATAAATAAATAAATTAATCAAATAAATAAATAAAGATAAGGAAATGAGAAATGAGATTTAACTTAAAAAGGGAATTAAAGGAATTTAATTAAATAAAAAGAATTAAATAAAGATAAATAAATTGTACATCGAAACCCGACACCAATGAACTCGAGAATTCGAGTCCAAACATGCAATTAGACCCGAGTAAAATTTAGAGAGGAAATAGGAACCCGAAGATACCTCGGAAATCGGAATCCGGGAGCATAGGGGGATAGAAGTCCGAAAAAGAGGAGGAAAGGCACGACGGATCGCACGACCCGCCCAGACCGAAGTCCAGGCGAGTGCCGCGCGGTGGCCGCGCGGTCAATAGGGGAAAGGCGCGCCACGGCCGCGCTAACAGGCAGATCCGCCGGTTGCGAGATTCACTCGCCCGAATCCGGATTTTTCCGACTTCGGTTGAACACCTTTCGGCTCAAGACTCCCCAAGGCCGACCTTGGACGTCCCTAGGTCATGTTTATCTATAAATAACCCCTCTTGAAAGCCCCGAACACTTTTCAAAACCCTACGATACTCTCTATACACAAAACCCTAGATCCGGAAGTCATCGGAGGCACCAAAACCGAGCAAGGACTGCTGTGGACGAATTCGAGAGATCTCCAACGTCGTGGTAAGTTAGATCCGTTCATCCATCTTGTTTTAATTCAAAAACGAAACCTTAATTCTCTTCTTTTTATTTCTACACCCCGAATCGGATCTAGAACGAAGCACCCGACGAACGGAGAGGATAAACGGTGGACTGGAAGCTCCGCCTCCGAACTCGACGATCCCGGACAACTAAGAATCTGTAAGTTGACACTTACATGGTTTTGGAAGGAATTAAAACACGTACAACTAAAAGCTTAATCGAAACTTTCATAAATCTGTCAACATACATTTTCTACCGGCGCAATAGTTTTGCCTAATTTTTCCGAACTTTTAAAAGTCTTCAAACGGAAAAACTTAAAACACAAAAAACGTTCCTAAGGCTTAGGTCTATCTACTGTAAAAGTTTCAGAATTTTTCATGATGATTTGTATATGAAAATCCACCCGAAACCGAACTGCTTGAAATTGGATCTTGAAATTCTTGACAAAACTTAGGTCCGATCTTGATGACGTTTTTGACATTAGTTTTAGACCGATTTAGATCTTTAGCCAAACATGAAAGTTGTAGACGAATGTCTTAAGAATGTCTCTGTAAAATTTCATTAAGTTTGGAGTTGATTTGGTATGGTAGATCTCGATAATCTTGAACTGCTGTACACGAAATTCGGACAGATTAATGATATGACGAAAATTGATGTTTTTGACCTGTTTTGGTATCTCGGATTGAAAAAGTTAAACACAAAAGTTGTTCATCTCGATGTTTCCGAGTCAGTGGCAAAATTTCAGAATTTTTGGAATTAAACTTGATTTTTAATGAATTTTAGAGTAAACTGTGGTTGACCGAGTCAAATCTTGAAATCTTGTTGAAACTAGCCTTTAAGGTTTAAACGAGTAGAAGACTCTTTGAAATAAATACATGAAATCTGAAATTATGAAATTCCCTTTACAAACTTGATCTTTAAAATTAGGGGATGAGGGCTCTGCAGAGTGCTCTCCTAACGATGCACTTCGTGTCTTTATGGACGATGGTGACCCGCGCGAAATTTTTGAGATATATTGCCAAAACGGCATGAGATATATGGCCTACACTCTCGTGAATATCCTTATGGGTTTCCCGAGGCTCCGGAATGGTACTGGGTATGGCAGATACGGCTGCGGCCGCCGGTTTCCGGCTAAACTTGTTGATATCGCGATGCAATCGTGAAATACTTGAAATACTAAATCTTGGGAGTAATGGGGATAGTTAAATGTTTAATTATTGTCCTTTTAAATTATTAAATGCTTTATTTAAATTAGTTATGGCTTTTATTTAAATTATGCTAAATGTACTATTGGTTAGTGCCATGATTTAAATTATGAGAATTGATTATATTATTAAATTAAATTATTTATTATTATTATCATGCTTTTATGTAATTATTAAATTAATGGCTTTTAAACCCTACGATCATGCATGTATTAACTTACTCAGCAAGTTGTACTGACCAAACCATTTATTTTTCCTTTTTCCTTACAGAGTATGTGGAACAAACATGAGTACGTTCATGCATGGGGGAAACTATATTTTTGCAAACTTTATTATTAAATTATTGCATTAGACTATACGAATAAACGGGCCTGTTTAACCCGTGTTTTGACCATGTCGGTCGTATTTACATTTCCGCTGCAATATTATACTAAAATACTATTTCCGCTGCATTATGATATTATTATTTTCGAGACTATATTGTATGGGCTGTTTGCAAATGTTTTAAATATTTTTAACTACTGAAATACCTAGCCTTGCATCTCTTTAGTAAGCCGGAGAAACCGTGTCTTACTAGGGAGGTGTGGCGGTGACATCCCGACCTGGGTGACCAAAAACCGGGGTGTTACAGCTATTGTTCTTCCTAACCCCTCCGTCGTCCGACTTCAACAAGAATAGCTGGCCCATGTTGATGATATCCCTTCCTCTCCTTTTCCGGACAACGAAATTTTGGATGACTTTTTCTCCCCGATTGTGTCCTTTCCCTCGTCAGATTTTCCTGACGGTTTTGGGGCTTGTCTAGCCGAGCTAGATCGCCTGATGTTTCACCAGTCGGACGTGCTTTCTGTCCAGACCAAACCTATCCTCTTTCTCCTTTCCCATATTGAGCGGTCCTTTTCCGAAGAACTCCTTTCCTCGAGCTTGGATGATGCTCTTAAGGAGATGTCTACCCGTGTTTTATGCATTGACTTGGAGCTTCCTGGAGTTTTGGCCGCCCGCAAAAGACTCAAAGATGAGCAGGCCTCTATAGATCTCCATAAGCAACAGTTTGATAAGCATACCTCCGAGTATCAAGAGTACATGACTAAGCTGTCGGACAACGATGCTCTTAGGTTTAAATGTTCAGAGGAACTTGCTGCTATTCAGTTGGAGATTTGCCGACTCCAACGTAAGGCCCAAGATTTGGAAAGTGCCTTAACTGAGATGGATGAAGAGTCGGCTCGTCTTCGACGTCTCGTTAAACAGCTTCACAAGTCTGCCCAAATTCCCAGAGAAAAACTTGCCAGTCTTCAGAGAGAAATGGGCTATCTTTCCTTAAGGTCTTCCTTTAGTGACGAGGTCATCAACGTTTTCCGTGGTTTATGGTCGGATACTCAAGCTGTTGTTGACAAAATCCGACCCATTGTAGCCAAATTTCATTCTACATCTAATATTTCAGCTGCCCTTGTCAATCCTGTTACTGACCCTCTATGGAATGATCCCAAGTCTTCAGGTGATATTCCATTGCCAACTTATCCCTTCCATGGGGTTGGTATCCTTTATTGAATTTTCTTTCTCATCGTCTCTCTTTTTTCTCTTTCTCATATATCCAATCTGGACCTCTTCAGGATGCGTCTGAACATCTGCTTTCATCTCAGCCCGAGGAAACCCGTCTCGGCCGATGATGAAGCTCGGGTATTCCAAGATTTTTGATCGGTTCTGGATCCCACGTCTGGCCATGGTTCGTCCATTGATCCTCACGCTGACCGTCCTCCTGGCTCTGATGACGATATTGCTTTTGACATAAGCGAAGACTAGGATTCTTTGTTTTTATGGCTGTCAGTTGGCTGCATTCCTTATGTGGCGTAATTTCTGATATTCTTTAGTTTTGTGACATAATCGGCCGATTTTTATGTGTAATCGGCCTATTTATTCCCTTTTGTCTCTTTGCACTTTACTTTGACAGTTTCTTGTAATCTTCGTGATTTGTGTGGCAGGGCAATATTCCCTGCAGCTTTATTGGAAATCTTGAAACGTCTTTTCCATTATTAGTATTTATTTCTTTACTTTTCTGGCCTTGTTGTAAATATCACCATCTTGTTCTTCTATAAATATGCGCAGCTTCTTCTATTCCATCACAATACTTTGCAGTGACTGCTATAATTCCCTCGACTCATTTTATTCCTTCTACCCCCAGGCCTCCTCGGCTTACTGGTCTTCTGTTTGGGACTTTACTCATGACACAAAAACCCCTCCTCCATACGGTGTGAGTTCAGCTAACCTCTTCACCACCACACACACGCGGCAGAGGATCCCTTGATATTTTTTCTAACACTTATCTCGACGGTCATATTCAGGCTTCGTCATATCTCTTAATATTGATATGACCTGTCGGAACTTTACTTATGCTGGTCCCATAGTTTTGGGTGACCGACTGGTATTCACGCCTTTCTATGGGACCATTATAGTTCTTTTGCTCTGAATGACATACCCCTCGGATGCCTTTTCTGTTGTACATGTCTAGTGGGGTGTTCCTATCGGAGCAAAACTTATATTTTTTCTTTCTTTTTCTTTTTGATCGGGGAGCTGGCTTCACTAGCACAGCCATCGCCGATCTCTCTGGCAGGGAAGGACTTGGGAATGAATGTTGGATGTCTTCCACTTGAGATCCCAGTGTTTTCCTTTCCTTCCTTGTCGTAGTAAAATGGACGTTTCCCTTGTATATTGTATTTTCGGACTATCGACGCCGCTTTCGGCTGAAGTAGCTCCTCTTTGTAATGTTCGTCCATGGGAATAAAATATTTACTCTTTTCGCTTAATCCCAAACTGAAGCATAATATTTCTTCATGTATCTTGCATTAACTGGACTTGTCATTTGCTCTCCATTTTCGTCCACCAATATGTATGTTCCATTTGGCAATATTGTCTAAACAATAAATGGCCCCTCCCAATTGGGGCTCCACTTTCCTAATCGGCCATCCTTCTGCTTGGGTAGCCATATGACTTTCCAAACTAAATCGCCAACTTCAAATCGCTTGACACGGATTCTTTTGTTGTACCAATCGGCCACAATATCCTTATTCTTCTGTAAATTTCTGAATGCTTGCACCCGATCGGAATTAACATCTAATAACTCGTCCTTCATTAATTGATCGTATTGTTCAGCCGACATCAAGTCTGCTTGGCTTGTCCTTAAAGTCGGCACTGTTATTTCGGCTGGAAGAACTGCGTCAATCCCATACGTCAGCCGAAACGGTGTAAACCCAGTGGCTGCAGTCTTAGTATTCCGATAGGCCCATAATGCCTCAGACAACTTTTCATGCCACTTCCTTGGTTGATCCTCAATCATTTTCTTAACAATCTCTATTAACTGCTTATTCGTGGCCTCTCCTTGCCCATTTCCTTGTGGATAATATGGCGATGAATGTACGATTTTATTCCGTATTCATCTGCAAAGGCCATGATCTTTTCACCCACAAACACTGTTCCTCTATCTGTTAGAATCGTCTGTGGAATTCCGTACCTGTAAATCAATTGTTTCTTAATGAACTCAATAACCTCTTCCTGAGAGATGTTGACGTATGCCTGTGCTTCGGCCCACTTCGTGAAATGATCCGTGGCCACCAGAACATACTCATGTCTTTTTGTGGAAGGGGATGAATTTTCCCAATAATATCCATAGCCCATCCTCGAAATGGCCATGACTTAATCATTATATGCAATTCTTCGGCCGATAGCTTCCGTATCGGCCCGTCGTTTTGACACTCTCGACATCCCTTTGTATATCTTTCACAATCTACTCCCATATTCGGCCAATAATACCCTGGCCGAATGATATTCCACTTCATTGATTTTCCCGCACGATGCGCACCACAGTGTAACACCCCAATTTTTGGTCACCCAGGTCGGGATGTCACCGCCACACCTCCCTAGTAAGACACGGTTTCTCCGGCTTACTAAAGAGATGCAAGGCTAGGTATTTCAGTATTTAAAGTATTTAAAACATTTGCAAACAGCCCATACAATATAAATTCGAAAATAATAATATCATAATGCAGCGGAAATAGTATTCAAGTATAATATTGCAGCGGAAATGTAAATAAGACCGACATGGTCAAAACACGGGTTAAACAGGCCCGTTTATTCTATAGTCTAATGCAACAATTTGAAAATAAAGTTTCGCTAAATATAAATCCCCCATGCATGAACGTGCTCATGTTTGTTCCACATACTCTGCAAGGAAAAAGGAAAAATAAACGGTTTGTTCAGCACAACTTGCTGAGTAAGTTAACACATGCATGATCGTAGGATTTAAAAGCCATTAAGTTAATATTTACATAAAATCATGATAATAAGCCATAAATAATTTAACTCAATTATCTAACCAACTTGCATAATATTTCATGGCACTAGTCAACAATACATTTAGCACAATTTAAAATGAAAGCCATAATTAATTTAAACAAAGCATTTAACAATTTAAACGACAACCATAAATAATCCAATTTAATTTAAATTCCCCATTACATCCCCGATTTAGTAATTTCAAGTGTTTCACGATTGTATCGCGGTCTCAACAAGTTTAGCCGGAAACCGGCGGCCGCAGCCGTATCTGCCATACCCAGTACCACTCCGGAGCCTCGGGAAACCCATGTGGATATTCACGAGAGTGTAGGCCATATATCTCATGCCGTTTTGGCAATATCTATCTCAATTTTCGCGCGGGGTCACCATCGTCCATAAAGGCACGAAGTGAAGCAGTTAGGGGGCACCCTGCAGAGCACTCACCCCTAATTTTAATTTATCAAGTTTGTAAGGGGATTTATTTCAAAAATTCTGGTTTCACTAAATTTTTTAATAAAATATTTCGACTCGTTTCAACCCTAAAGGCTAATTCCATCGTTTCAACAAAATTTCAAGATTTGACTCCGGTAAACCGCTGTTTACTCTAAAATTAATTAAAAATCGGATTTAAGTCCAAAAATTCTGAAAATTTACCACTAACTTGGAAACATCGAGATGAACAACTTTTGTGTTTTAACTTTTTCAATCCGAGTACTGAAACAGGTCAAAAACATCAATTTTCGTAGAAACATTTATCTGTCCGAATTTATCATACAGCAGTTCAAGATTTTCAAGATCTACCATAGCAAATTAACTCCAAACTTAACGAAATTTTACAGAGACCTTCTTAAGACATTTTTCTACAACTTTCATGTTCGGCTAAAGATCTAAATCGGCCTAGAACCCTAGTCAAAAACGTCATCAAGTTCAGACCTAAGTTCTGTCAAGAAATTCAAGATTCAAATCTTAGCAGTTCGGTTTCGGATTGATTTCATATACCAAATCATCACGAAAAATTCTGAAAATTTTACAGGAGATAGATATAAGCCTTACGAATGTTTTTCGTGTTTTAAGTTTTCTCATTTGAAGATTTTAAGTGTTTGGAAAAATTGGACAAAACCGCTGCACCGGTAGAAATCACATGTTGACAGATTTTCGAAAGTTTTTATTAAGCTTTTAGGTTTAAGTGTTTTAATTACTCCAAAAACCATGTAAGTGTCAACTTACAGATTTCCAGTCGTTCGGGATCGTCGATTTCGGAGGCGTGGCTTCCAGTCCACCGTTTATCCTCTCCGTTCGTCGGGTTCTTCGTTCTAGATCCGATTCGGGGTGTAGAGAAGAAAAAGACTAAGTTAGGGTTTCGTTTTTGAATTAAAAATGAGATGGATAAATAGATCAGACTTACCACGACGTTGGGAGACTTCTCGAATTCATCCAAACAGTCTCTAGTTCGGTTTTGGTGCCTTCGATGACTTCCGGATCTGGGGTTTTGTGTATAGAGAGTATCGTAGGGTTTTGAAAAGTGTTCGGGGCTTCCAAGAGGTGTTATTTATAGATAGGCACGACCTAGGGACGTCCAAGGTCGGCCTTGGGGAGTCTTGAGCCGAAAGGTGTTCAACCGAAGTCGGAAAATCCGGATTCGGGCGAGTGAATCTCGCAACCGGCGAATCTGTCGTGTGGCGCGGTCGTGGCGCGCCGTTTCCCCTTCCACCGCGTGGCCCTCACCTGGACTTCGGTCCGGGCGGGTCGTGCAATCCGTCGTGCCTTTCCTCCTCTCTTTCGGACTTCTATCCCTCTATGCTCCCGGATTCTGATTTCAGGGCCATCTTCGTGTTCCTATTCCGTGTCGTCATTTCCCTCGGATCTAAATTTATGTTTGGACTCGAGTTTTCGAGCCCATTGGTGTCGGGTACATGTGTAACAATTTCTTTACCTTTATTTAATTCTCTTTATTTAATTAAATTCCTTTCATTCCATTTTAAGTTAAATTTCAAATCTCATTTCCTTATATTTATTTATTTTATTTGTTGTATTTATTTATTTATTGTATTTATTTTATGTTGGAAAATTCTCGGGTATTACAGTCTACCCTCCTTAAGAATCAACTTCGTCTTCGAAGTTGTGTTTCGGCTTTTCTCGTGCTAAGGTCTTTTGTTTGTTTTATTATTTTGTGACTGAACTTAGAATTAAAACTTCTAAGCTGCCTACGTACCATGTGAAGGGATCAAGCCATAACGTAGTTCCAAACAATTTGAATTTGTTTGTTTGTTTACAAAAATGCACGAAAAATACATGGTATGACATCCTCTCCCCCTTAAGATTGCAGTTATGTCCCCATAACTGTGTCGGTGTCGGTTTGGAACAGTGTCGGATAGCGTTCTCTCATGTCGGATTCTACCTCCCAAGTTGCCGTCTCACTTTCGTGGTTCGACCAAAGAACCTTGATCATTTTGACGGTTTTGTTCCTCGTGACTCGCTCCTCAGTGTCCAGAATTCGCACTGGGACTTCTTCATAAGTCAGATCCTCATCGAGTTCAATTACTTCCGGTTGAAGTACATGTGTCGGGTCCGACACATACTTCTTTAGTTGTGAGACATGGAAGACATTATGAACTCGATCTAGTTGTGGCGATAAAGCCAGTCGGTAAGCCAAATTTCCGACTCGTTCTAGAATCTCGTAAGGTCCTATGTATCGAGGACTCAACTTTCCTCATTTGCCAAAGCGCATCACCCCCTTCATGGGTGATATCTTTAGCATGTCCCTATCTCCCACTTGAAATTCTAGGTCTCGTCGTCTCACGTCAGCGTAACTCTTCTGACGGTCTTGAGCGGCTCTCATTTTTCCTTGAATCACTTTGATTTGTTGAGCCATGTCTTCGATAAGTTGTGGTCCCACTACCACCGACTTATCGCTTTCTTCCCAGCTCAACGGGCTTCGGCACCTTCGTCCATACAACGCCTCGAAAGGTGACATGCCAATGCTAGCATGGTAGCTATTATTATAAGAAAATTCGATTAAGGTTAAATGGGATTCCCAATTTCCCTTAAATTCCAACACGCATGCTCTCAGCATGTCTTCTAGTGTTTGGATTGTTCTCTCGGTTTGTCCATCCGTCATTGGGTGGAATGCGGTGCTCATTTTGATTTCAGTACCGAGACCTTTTTGTAACTCCGTCCAAAAACGAGAGACAAATCTACTGTCTCTGTCGGAAATGATGTCATGTGGTACTCCATGTCGTCGTACCACATTATCAACGTAGGCTCGGGCCAATTGGTCCATACTCCACGTGTCCTTCACCGGGATAAATATGGCTGTCTTCGTTAGCCTATCCACAATCACCCAAATCTTATTCATGCCTTTAGGTGATCGGGCTAATCCCGAGACAAAATCCATTGAGATGCTATCCCACTTCCAACTTGGAATCTCTAGTGGTTGCATCAGTCATAAGGGTTTATGTCTCACTGCCTTAACCCTTTGGCAGGTGAGGCATTTCGCCACGAAGTCTGCCACTTCCTTTTTCATTCCTGGCCACCAATAGATCTTCTTTAGATCTTTGTAAAGCTTGTCGCCTCCGGGATGCACTGAGTATGGCGTGTTGTGCCCTTCCTCCATCAACCTTCGCTTCAACTCGGCACATTTATGGGGCACACACCATCTCCCTTTGAAGCGAATGCTTCCATCCTCATGGACAACAAATCCTATTGCCTTTCCCTCGGCCATATACCCCTTTATCTTTTCTAATTTCGCGTCACCCGGTTGGGCGAGCCTAATCTCGTCCAATATTGGGGTTTCTACGACCATTGCGTTGATCGTTTCACTCACTGTGCCCGGATGCACAAGTTCCACATCCAATCTCGCTAAATCCATGTACAATGCCGGCGGAATTACCAACGAGTTTGTTACGTGTTGGGTTTTCCGGCTTAAGGCATCGGCTACAACATTCGCCTTCCTTCCGTGGTTGGATATCTCCAAATCGTAGTCCTTAATAAGTTCCAACCACCTTCGCTGTCTCAAATTCAACTCCTTCTGAGTGAATATATACTTCAAGCTCTTGTGGTTGGTGAACATTCGACACTTCCGCCCATAAAGATAATGTCTCCATATCTTTAGAGCGAAAACGACCGCTGCCAACTCCAGGTCGTGTGTCGGATGATTCTCCTCGTGAGGTTTAAGCTGGCGTGATGCATACGCTACGACTCTCGAGTCTTGCATCAAAACACAACCTAAACCTTCCTTCGAAGCATCGCTATAAACTTCGAAGTCACCATTCTCTGATGGTAGTGTCAATACGGGTGTGGTTGTGAGTCGTTTCTTCAGTTCTTGAAACGCTGTCTTACAAGCCTCTGTCCACACGTATTTTACTCCCTTCTTCAGTAGCTGGGTCAAAGGTCGTACGATTTTCGAAAAATCCTTCACGAACCGTCTATAATACCCGGCTAATCCAAGGAAACTCCTTATCTCAGTTTGGCTCTTTGGAGTTGCCCATTCAGTTACGGCAGAGACTTTTGCCGGATCCACTGAAACTCCATCAGCGGATACTATGTGTCCAAGAAATGCTACCTCCTTCAACAAAAAATCGCATTTGGACAACTTGCCGTATAGCTGATTCTTTCGCAAGGTCCCTAACACTTGGTGCAAGTGCTGGGCGTGCTCCTCCTCGCTTTTCGAGTAGATCAGGATGTCATCAATGAACACCACTACACACTGATCTAACAGCTCTCGAAATACATTGTTCATGAGGTTCATGAACATTGCCGGAGCATTTGTTAACCCAAAGGATAACACTGTGAACTCGTAGTGGCCATATCGAGTTCGAAACGCCGTCTTCGGAATGTCTTTCTCGGCAATTCTCAACTGGTGATACCCAGATCGTAAGTCGATCTTCGAGAATACTGAAGCTCCCTTCAGTTGATCAAATAGATCCTCTATTCTCGGCAAAGGGTATTTATTCTTGATAGTCACTTGTTTTAACCCTCGATAATCTATGCAAAGACGTAGTCCTCCGTCTTTCTTCTTAACAAATAAAACCGGTGCTCCCCAGGGGAAGTACTCGGCCTTATGTACCCTTTTCCTAACAGCTCCTCGAGTTGGTCCTTTAACTCCTTCATTTCCAATGGCGCCATCCGATACGGAGCTTTTGAGACAGGCTCTGTGCCCGGGATGAGATCTATAGTGAACTCAAGATCTCTCTCAGGTGGCATTCCCGGGATGTCTTCAGGAAACACATCCGGGTATTCTCTTACCACTTGTATGCTGTCAACCTTGTTCTCTTCCGCCTCAAGGTTGTGCACGTAGCACGCATATAGCTCATACCCCTTACGCATCAAGTTACTTAGTTTGAGTGCACTAACGATTTTGTTACTCTTCTTAGGGGGGCTGAGAGTAAAAGATAACTCTCTTTCCCCTACTTTTTGACAAGGTGATCTTTTGCTTTTGGCATTCGATCACCGCCTTATACTGGGATAACCAATCCATCCCCAGTATAACGTCAAAGTCTTTTAAGTTAAATTCTACTAAGTTCGCGAAGAATTCTACGTTCTTTATCACTATAGGAATTCCGTTATATCGTTTAGAACAAGATACTACTTCTCCATAAGGCAATTGAATTCCTAAGCTAATTCTCTCGCACTTAGGTAGATCTAACTCAGGCACTATTCTTGATGCTATGATTGAGCAACTAGCTCCAGAATCAAATAGAACTCTAAGGGGTGCATTCAAAACATGAAATGTACCTGCCATCACTTCTCCTTGTGCAGGCACGTCCGCTTGGTTAACCACGTTGAGCCTCCCCATAGGGCGTCCTTGGTTGCCCTGCTGATTCGCATTCGGCTGCTGATTTTGTTGTTGGTTTTGAATCTGCGGTGGCGGAGGTCGTTGGTTCTGGTTCTGATTCGGCGGCCTAAATTGGTTCTGAGGGGGTCTATACCCCTGGTTATTTCCGTTCTGCCCAATTTGGTTCTGAGGCTGTTCCGGCCCCATGACCAAATCTTCCCTCTTTGTTATGTTCTCCATCCTCGTTCGGAAATCCCGACGAATGTGACCCATTCGACCACATCGGAAGCAGGCAACCTGTTGAGGGCATCCCCTCGCCAGATGGGGTCGTCCACATCTTGGGCAGGGTGGTACCGGTTCTTCTTGGTTAAACCTCTTCCCATTGTTGGTTTGTTGTGGCCTATTCGACCCTCTCCGCTGTTCGTTCCTTCCCGTGTTGTTCTCGCTTCTCGCGTCCCGGTTTCTCTTGTCTTGGGGACCCCTGCTGGACTCCCCACTCACCCTTCTCTTCAGTTGTTGCACACGCGCTACTGCCACAGCGCGGTCATACACAGCTTGCAGGTCGGGGTAGTGTACCCCCGCGATCACTTCGCGAACAGACAGGTTCAGTCCCATCTCGAACTTCTGTGCTTTCTCTGCATCCGTGGGTACTAGCCTTGGTGCGAACCTTACTAGCTCCTTGAAATGAGTGTAGTACTCCTGCACAGTATGGCCTCCTTGCTTCAGCGACAGGAATTCCGCGTACATTGCTGATTTAGTACTCAAGGGATAGAATCGATCCCTGAGCAGTTCCATCATTTCTGCCCACGAGTAGGGCTCGTCATCTTCAATCAGCTTGGCTTGAGTCGCCTGCCACCAGTCGTCCGCTTCGCCTCCCAAGTAGTACGAAGCGACGTGCACTCTCTCTCCTTCCGGACATTTGACTGCTCCCATCAGCTTGTCGAAGGTTCGGATCCACTCCTCCAGTTTAGTTGGATCCTCCTCACCAGCGTAGTGGGGCGGCTGGTAAGGATTCACCATTGCCAAGTAGTTGGGGCGAGCCTGAGGCGGAGGTACCGCCGCAGCTTGCCCTTGATTGACTTGCGCATTTCCTAGCGCGACCAAAACCTCTTCTATCGTCCGAAGACGATCGCCCACATTGTTCGGTGTGGGGGCGTCCTGCGCACCTTGGGGTTGTTCCTCTACAGGTTGAGCCGATTCCGTAACATTTGGATGTGTTTCAGTAGTGGTTTGGGGAGCGGGTTGAGTTCTTCCTCTTCCTCTGGGTGCCATTCTGTTACAAATAGGGTGGATTAGGACTTGTGAAATTAACATATAGTCTAAACGATTTTTATAAATGTATATGTGTTTTGTAATTTCGCACGTGGTGCTCGATCGAATTAAGAAGCATCGTACGCTTCTGGGTTTTATTTTATTTTATTTTATTTTATTTCGATTTTTTTTTGTGTCGGACAGGTCTGTCCAGATTTTATATTTTATTTTTTATTTTTTATTTTATTTAGTTTTTATTTTTTTTCGATTTATTATAAATAAATCGGGCATTTCATTTCCTTAAAAGAAGTTTTAGTACAAGCGGGAAGGTATACAAAAGTAGAAATATTTTCCTAGCAAAATAGTATCTACTATAAATAGAATCCCTAGCGTCTCAAGACGTCCTCCGGTGGGGTAGCGAGATCCTCCTCCGGGCCTTCCTCCTCCGAACTTGGCGGCAGTAGATCGTAAAGATGGTGTTCAAGTCTTGTCCATGAGCATCGATGTGTTCCTTCAGGATTAGGTTTTGTGTAGTGAGGGTTTGGACTTGACGTTCGAGTTGGTTTATGCGGTGGTGATCCGCCTCTCTCAAGTTGCCCATATGGTGCAGATTTGCCTCCAATTGAGCCATACGATGTTTCATTTGTTCTATGGTTTGTTGGGAGTCAAAGTGAGCGTTCATCATTTTGATCATCAAGTTCATCATATCTTGACTAGCCATCTAGCGCAAGCAAAAGATCTAAGTTAATATTCGCCAAGATTCTAGGTTAAACTTCGCCAAGAGTCTAAGTTAAAATTCGCCAAGATTCTAAGTTAAAATTCGCCAAGATTCTAAGTTCTTTACATAAAGGAGATGCAAGATGCAAATGCAAATGATGATTTTTCCCCCACAAAAATAGTTCATGCAATATATATATATATATTTTCCATGGGTTTTAAAATAAAAATTTTTCCATGGAAATAATACTTTAAAATTTAAAATAATAGTCAAAATATTAATAGTAGTTTAAAAATAATAATGGTTTAAAATAATAGTTTAAAAATAGCCGGGCTCTGATACCAACTTGTAACACCCCGGTTTTTGGTCACCCAGGTCGGGATGTCACCGCCACACCTCCCTAGTAAGACACGGTTTCTCCGGTTTACTAAAGAGATGCAAGGCTAGGTATTTCAGTATTTAATCAATAAGTGATAATATTATAAAGAAAAGAAATGAAAACGTACAGAAGAAAAAGAGCAAAGCCACAGGAGGCAAACCACCAAAATACACGGTGGGAAAAGAAAATGGCCAGTGACCAAAGCCGAAAAGGTAGTCGGGCAAGAACCCAAAGATCTCCCCGCCGGCCTCGTTAAAACCCTTTTCATGGTAAAACCCAATGGGGACAACCCGTGAGAGGGAAAAAGAGTACCAAAGCAGAAAATGAGAAAAAAACTACCATACACGATCACATATAAAAATCTAGTGAAATCTATAGTACTAAGAGTGCATATCCTGAAAGAGGTGTTTATTCAGGAGCTGAGGTGAGGAAGAATACCAAGTAAAAAACCGCCAATAGAGGAAAGAGCGTCTGCTGCAGCGTTGCCTTCCCGGAGTGTGTGGGATATGCGAAAATTAAGATTCTCAATGAAGTCCTTGGCCGCCTACCAACGCCCATAAACACGCCAGGGGATGTCTGGGGCAGGATGAATGAGAGCATGCACCACGTAGGTCGAATCTGTCTCCAGCCAAAGGTTAGTCCAGCCGTTCGAATGGGCCAGTTCTATACCGAGGCAAGCTGTGATCAATTCCGCTTCAAAAGCGTAACCAAGCCCGTAACCGCACGTGAAGCATCCTTTGACAAAGCCTCTAGGTATTTCAGTATTTAAAGTATTTAAAACATTTTCAAACAGCCCCATACAATATAAATTCGAAAATAATAATATCATAATGCAGCGGAAATAGTATTCAAGTATAATATTGAAGCGGAAATGTAAATAAGACCGACATGGTCAAACCACGGGTGAAACAGGCCCGTTTATTCTATAGTCTAATGCAAGAATTTGAAAATAAAGTTCCGCTAAATATAAATACCCCATGCATGAACGTGCTCATGTTTGTTCCACATACTCTGTAAGGAAAAAGGAAAAATAAACGGTTTGGTCAGCACAACTTGCTGAGTAAGTTAACACATGCATGATCGTAGGGTTTAAAATCCATTAAGTTAATATTTACATAAAATCATGATAATAAGTCATAAATAATTTAACTCAATTATCTAACCAACGTGCATAATATTTTATGGCACTAGTCAACAATACATTTAGCACAGTTTAAAATGAAAGCCATAATTAATTTAAACAAAGCATTTAACAATTTAAATGACAACTATAAATAATCAAATTTAATTTAAATTCCTCATTACATCCCCGATTTAGTAATTTCAAGTGTTTCACGATTGTATCGCGGTCTCAACAAGTTTAGCCGGAAATCGGCGGTCGCAGCCGTATCTGCCATACCCAGTACCACTCCGGAGCCTCGGGAAACCCATGTGGATATTCACGAGAGTGTAGGCCATATATCTCATGCCGTTTTGGCAATATCATATCTCAATTTTCGCGCGGGGTCACCATCGTCCATAAAGGCACGAAGTGAAGCAGTTAGGGGGCACCCTGCAGAGCACTCACCCCTAATTTTAATTTATCAAGTTTGTAAGGGGATTTATTTCAAAAATTCTGGTTTCACTAAATTTTTTAATAAAATATTTCGACTCGTTTCAACCCTAAAGGCTAATTCCATCGTTTCAACAAGATTTTAAGATTTGACTCCAGTAAACCGATGTTTACTATAAAATTAATTAAAAATCGGATTTAAGTCCAAAAATTCTGAAACTTTACCACTGACTCGGAAACATCGAGATGAAAAACTTTCGTGTTTTAACTTTTTCAATCCGAGATACCGAAACAGGTCAAAAATATCAATTTTCGTAGAAACATTAATCTGTCCGAATTTATCATACAGCAGTTCAAGATTTTCAAGATCTACCATAGCAAATCAACTCCAAACTTAACGAAATTTTACAGAGACCTTCTTAAGACATTTGTCTACAACTTTCATGTTCGGCTAAAGATCTAAATCGGCCTAGAACCCTAGTAAAAAACGTCATCAAGTTCAGACCTAAGTTCTGTCAAGAAATTCAAGATTCAAATCTTAGCAGTTCGGTTTCGGATTGATTTCATATACCAAATAATCACGAAAAATTCTTAAAATTTTACAGGAGATAGAGATAAGCCTTAGGAACGTTTTTAGTGTTTTAAGTTTTCTCGTTTTAAGAATTTTAAGGGTTCGGAAAAATTGGACAAAACCGCTGCGCCGGTAGAAATCACATGTTGACAGATTTTCGAAAGTTTTGATTAAGCTTTTAGGTTTAAGTGTTTTAATTACTCCCAAAATCATGTAAGTGTCAACTTACAGATTTCCAGTCGTCCGGGATCGTCGATTTCGGAGGCGTGGCTTCCAGTCCACCGTTTATCCTCTCCGTTCGTCGGGTTCTTCGTTCTAGATCCGATTCGGCGTGTAGAGAAGAAAAAGACTAAGTTAGGGTTTCGTTTTTGAATTAAAAATGAGATGGATGAATGGATCAGACTTACCACGACGTTGGGAGACTTCCCGAATTCGTCCAAACAGTCTCTAGTTAGGTTTTGGTGCCTCCAATGACTTCCGGATCTAGGGTTTTGTGTATAGAGAATATCGTAGGTTTTGAAAAGTGTTTGGGGCTTCCTAGAGGTGTTATTTATAGATAGGTGATAATGGCCAAAATTGACCATTATTTTCAATCTATTTCCGTGTCTAATACGGACATTTGATCGCATTCCGGTCTTATTTAAATAAGAAAGCAGTTGAATTTAACAGATTTATGCAAGTTTGTATAAATAATAAGCTGTTATTGAAAAACACAAAAATATTGTTATTTTTATTAATTTATGTTAAGAAACCCAAAAACATGATAAAAATATGAAAAATTCCATATTTTATAATTATGGTTTGGTAGTATCTGTTCGGTGGAACACGGATCTATTAAACGGAACACAAACAAAATATCAAGTGGAGCAAATATCCTTATTTATTATATTTTATATTTTATATATATTTCGATGTATATATTTTTAAATTCTATGTTTACCTCTATTTTTATTTTATTTCCATTTTCTGCTTTAGTTAAGCATTAATTGATCCACTAATCCATTTATTTAATTAAACACAGGTGATTTGGTCCAGTCCAATAATCCAACTTGCTCCAGGCCCAATCTCCCTTGGCCCATTACAAATTCTGTCCAAGCCCAACAAAAACAACTCCAAAGCCCAACACCCAACCCTAACCCCAACCCTACCCTAACCTGCCCCGCCGCCGCCGCCGGCCGGCGGCTCTCCGGCAGCTCCCCCATTCCCGAATCAGACATCCTTCACCCTCTCCAACCCACCTCCGCCGCCTCCGACCTTCTCCGACGAGTCCTTCGTCTCCAACCTCCTTCCCACCACCATTATCACTCCACCGAGCCACCACCACCTCTATCCCATTTTCAACCTCAACTGCCGCCCCCATCTCCAGTTTCCACCACTCCAACACAAATCCGCCTCCAATAGCCTCGGCCAACCACCGGAGCAACACCATCACCATCTCCGATTCCAATTCCAACACCACCACCATCGCCTTCGCATCTCATCCTCCATGCACCTCGCCGCCCTCAGCAGTCCAAATTTGGTCGCCTGCCCCCACCTCCTCAAGGCTCGGCCAGCCGCTGCCCTCCATTTCCAAGCTCCGACTACATCTCTTCCTCCGAACTCCGGCGAGCTCTCCATCCCCTCCTCCGGTTGTCCCCAGTCGACAGCCCCATTAATGAACCCAGTAGAAGGAAAGAAGAATCTGTGAAACTAGAAGAAGAAGACTGGAAAAATAGAAACTGGAAACGAAAAATGAAAAGAAAGAAAACTGGAACAGACGAGAAAGATGGAGAAGAAAAAAGAAAATGGGGGAAAGAGAAGAAGAGAAGAAGAAATGCGGAAGAAGAAGAACAAGAAAGATGAAGTCTGTCGAGAATAGAGGATGAAGAAGAATAATGGGGAATGAGAAGAAAATAAATGAGAGAGAGGAAAGAGAAAAGAAAAAGAAAATGAGATAAATTTTATCCGGTCCCTAAACAAACCCCGGTCGAGATGCCATGTTCCGCGACCAGGTGTTCCGTGACTGGAAAATAGCTTAAGGACTGTGAGAGAGGTACCCCAGTCGCTAACCCATGGACCGCGACCGGGTGCACCGCGACCTGGACAGAAAATGGTTAGAGACTGGGAGCATCAAGACACAAAGTCTGTCGCGGAACATTCTGTCGCGGAACAATGTTCCGCGACAAATGGAACGCGACCGCGACTGAGCAGGACCGCGACCAAGACAGAAAAGCAGCTGCAAGTCACGTGACATGTTCTTTTCAAATTCTCACATGCCAAAATACGCGCAAGCTCCCAGGACTTGAGGTCCCGCTGGGTAGGAAAATTCTGTCTTACCTTGCTGGACTCAAGCTCCCGTCCCCTCCTGCGCAGAATCCTGAAGCAAAAAGCAATTTTATGTGTTGTGTTCCTAGCCAAATTGTTCCGCGACACAACATTTTGCTTAGTGACACGGACCTAATGGGCCTAGGGCTTTTTTTTCTTCTACTCTATAAATATAACCTCCCACCCCACAGTAGCTACACACCCATTAGTCTTTAGATTATTTTTGCTCTTCTCCTTGGGGCACCACTGTGCTCCCAAGCAACCTTAGAATAAATGGTTTCATGGCCATGTAATTTTCATTTTTCAGTTTTTGTTAGTTAGTTTTAAGCAATAAATGGGTTTTCTAGTAGTGTAGCCACTTTTTATATTTATTTGTATTTTCAGTTTGTCATTTTTGTATTTTGGTTTGAAACATTCAACTAATGGGTGTGATTAAACCATATTTTGGTTTTTGATGTTATAAAGAAAATGTTCCACCAAAAATTTGTTATGGATCATGTCCATAATATTTATTGCTTTATTTTTGTATTTTTGGTCACTTGACCATTTTTAATATGTTTTAGTTAGATTTAATGCCTTCTTAGAATTAATAAAATGTATAAACACTTGATCATTATCCCTTGTTAGATTTAGTGTAGTTTTTATTTTTATTTATTTGTTAGCATAGTTAGTAGTTAATTTTTGCTACTAGTATTAGGCTTGATTTTTCTATTCTGTCTTTAGTTGTAGATTAGGCTTTTTGTCATTATTCTTGTTATTCTGTTCTGCTGCCTTCTTTCTATCTTCTCATGTCTTTAGTTTAGGTATTATTTTATTTTCTTTATTTTTATTTCTAGTGCATTAGATCTAACTATGGGATAGTATTAAAGTGTTTGTGCATATTTATTTAAAATTGCATCTCCTATGTTGTATTGTATCACGTTGTAACCCCACGGGTTGCAACGTAATTTTCCCGTTGTGATCCCACGGATCACAACGCACTTCCATGCAATGCAATTTAAGGCGTTATGCTGCCAAACTTTTATAAAATTTTTCAAAATCCCTCTGTCGCTAAACCCCTGTCGCGGACCCACGGTCCGCGACACACTTCTTGATTAGCGACAGAGGACCCAAATACTTGTAATTTTATTCTGAAGGGCTATGTCGCGGACCCATGGTCCGCGACACACTTCTTATTCCGTGACAGGAATTATGCCCTTGTTGATTTTCAAACCTTGTGTCGCTATTCGCCAGTCGCGGACCCACGGTCCGCGACACAGATTTTGTTTAGCGACACAACAACCCTAAACAAACCTTGTTGAATTATGCCCTTGTTGATTTTCAATTTCTCTTATTTCCCACCTCTCTGTCGAGATCCTCCTGTCGCGGACCGTCCGCGACACAATTTCTGTTTCTCGACAGGCTTGTTTCTCGACAGGCTTGGCACTTTTTTGCCAATTTTTATTCTCCATCTCACCCTATTAATTAATTGAAC
The DNA here is from genome assembly GCA_030278955.1 of Hygrophila difformis. Lineage (NCBI taxonomy): Eukaryota > Viridiplantae > Streptophyta > Magnoliopsida > Lamiales > Acanthaceae > Hygrophila > Hygrophila difformis. Next base: position 28,046,644 of record JAOANR010000006.1, on the reverse strand, counting down.
CTTTATATTAATATTTTGAGGTTGAAATCTAATGATCTCAACCAATGATTATTTTGATATAAAGAACTTTGTTCAATTGTCCATTAAAAGATTCTTCTACAAAATTAAACTCTAATGATCTAATTATATAATCCGGACTGTGATTAATTAATTAATTATGGAATGAGTGATTATTTAGACCATAAAGAGTAATTATGGAATAATTTCCATACCCTTGCATGAGAAACCAATGTCTCTCATACAAGATGACCCAAAAATATTTTCTTTTATTTATTTTGTCTTTACCCGTGTTGTGTGAAACAGCTAGTAAGAGATATAACAGACTAATGTTGGCGGGTATTCCCACACGGATAAACTAGCTCGTGGTCTGTATATTAATTACTAGATGTTATTTTGCATGGTCCGGATAGTGGTCGGTGGAAGCCTTGGCGGTTCGTCCATCCGGGATTATAATAGCTGCTCAGCTGACTCCTATCCGGATACAGTTTTCTTTTCTTTATTTTAATTTCAAACCCGAATCTGGAGCTGTAGTAATGTTAGATGATATATGCCAATGTTATCTAATAATTATTGTAGTAATAGAACATGTGGGTTTTTATCCAGTTCACAGACAGTGGAGTCTAAGATGACGGCAACAACTGTCATTTAAGGCATTCCACTGTTTAAAAACCGTTCCACCTGGAATAGTTGGGACCTGGATAGCAGATGTTTGCAGTCCGGATAACCCCAGTTATTTCAGTCATCTTTTTAGCCAAATAAATTCTTCTCATCTCTGGCTATTTCATCTCTGTGTCTCGCTTCTGTCTAAACCCAACTTATATTTTGGGTTACTTAATTTTACACTTCTCTATAAAATTATGCATGATATTATTATGTAAATATTGTGGTCTAATTATTTTGGGATCCTTCCCTTGGACATAGAAGTCGTGATTTTAAACCAGATGTCTCATGATAAATTTCCAAGAAAAATTCATTTATAAAATCCGGATCCGAGTAAGGGATAAATTCCACAGTTATGACTAACTCATATCCGACTGGGGGTTGATTTTGGGAAATTAGAAGCAGAGTCAGCGATTAGGTCTCACCTAGACTGAAAGGGTCTATGTTCTTATTGAGAGTCTAGTACCTGTTTAGGGAATGATTTTCAAATATCAATTATTTTCCAAAATTGCTGTGTGTTGGAAATCTGGTATTAAATATCACACTGAAATGGGGTCCACTTGGATTCAAATACGGTGTGATAGATAATTCTAGAGGAACAATACATAGGCCTTGGTTATTTTCTAAGATAGGGTTGAGTTCCTTTCAACTGCTATCCTCTTCTGCCAATGCCTATTTTTGAGTCCTGAGTGAGTGCATCCGGAACGAACTAATCTATTAGTTTGTTTCATTAGTTTGTATCTCATAACCACCTGACGGGAAGTGAACGCTGCGAGCGGTTCACCGAGAATAGGGAATTCTTGATCCACACCCAGTCATTCTGACTGGGGGCTTTCTTTTACTACCAGGGTCAGACTTTCAAAAACCTCCGAGTGATAGGATTTTAAATGCTTTCTTTACCGCTTTCTTTACCGCTTTCTTTTAACTGCTTTCTTCAGAGGTCACTCGGTTGCATTGAGAGTTGCGTAACTGCTACTAGGACTGAGAGTTAAGGGATAGTTCATGGCTTGATTAGAATCCTTGGGTGTGACATGGGGGAATGATAGCAGTACTTGACACTTCAATAAATGATTTGTCAGGTGTTGCTTGTCCACCACAGATAAATGACACGCTCTGACGGGAGCAGTTGTGAGTCTGTGGTATCTTAGAATTTGTTGCCTTAAGAGCATGTAAACTCTTACTGTAAGTACCTGTCTGTTAAAGGGAACATGATATAGAGAGCATGAGAATTAGCTAATTGACGAATTATCCCAAACAAAGATCTGTGTATCAAAATGGAAGTTTAACTGTGTTTCATCTGAATCTTGTCCAATTTTTATTTTCTTCATGTCCCTTCTGTCTCATTTTAAATCTGCTTTCTTAGATTAATTTAACCGCTTTCTTAGAATAATTTTGTTGCTTTCTTAGATTAAATTTAATTCGCTTTCTAGAATAATTTTATCTGCTTTATTTTAATTGCTTTCATAGCTTAGTTTAAATTATGTCAAGTAGATTTTAATCAAACACAAACTTGAATCGAGTAACCGAGTGGAAAATCTTAGTAAATGACGTGGGCCCTGCTTCCATCGCACATCCTCCAGTGAACGATCCGGTACTTACTATAAATACTGCAATTTTTGACTCCGTGCGCTTTCGGGGGCACAGTTTCTTAACACGAGTAAATAAAAACGTGACAACCTATAAATATATCCCTAACCCCAATTCCGCCATCATAAATTGGTTTCATTAAATAAAAATCGAAAACCAGGATTATGATTTTTCAGAAAATACTCATGTAGTGGGAACTTGTCAAAAGTTTCATGGCAAGGATCTTCAAGGCACGAAATTGTCAAAGATTTCATGCCGGGGAGGTCCATAACGCCGTTTGAACTCAAAGTTTCCCTCATGAGTAATAAAAAGTGAAATATATCCTTAAACCCCTCCCGTGAATCATAATTCTTTTCTTTTAATAAATTTAACCTGGGATATTTTATTAAAAAAATACTCGTGTTGATGAAATTTGTCAAAAGTTTCATGGCGCCGTTGCCGGGGAGGATGCAGCGTCGTTTATTAAGAGAATTACACTCCTGATTACTCATAGTTAGTTTAGTGTTAGTTCAGTATATTTATTTCAGAACAGAGAAGTACCCTCGAATCAATTAAACATTTTGAGTACCAAGTCTCTAAATGTGAGGATGTTGATTTGAGGGGAAAACCTAACCAAATGGGTATTTTTGCTTGCAGGAATCATGGAGCCACAAAAAAATTGGTGTAAGGAGTTAAATGTGGAAGTGTAGCATTGGGGCTACACTAATTTGCAATTGTAAATTGCCAAACACGTGAAACTCACGTGTTTGTCATCTCCACCACCTCCGGACTACGAAGCTTCACCACTGCCCCATCGCTCATCCACCGCATTACCATCACTGCTCTGAGGAAGCCCTCATCACTGGTGAAACAACAAATGGAGCAGCAGACCTTCGGACTAAAGGTTCCCGGTTGGATTAGTTCTGTAATTGACCGAAGATTATATCCGGAATTCAAAGAAATTTAAAATCCGGAATAATTTTCACAAGCACAGAATTAATCCAACCTAAATTTCTGCAAGTCAAAATCATATTTATATATATATATAAACCTTCTTTTGCATATTATATTAAATAATTCGGGTATTAATCAATTAACTCACATTTAGAGTACTAAGACTCTAAATGTGAGGATGTTGATATTTTTGAGAAAACCCGATAACTTTCTCTGTGTTTGCTTTGCAGGAATTTGTGGAACTACCATAAAGAAAATTAAAGCTCCAAAACATGTTCCCGGTTGGATCGATTCTGTGATTAATTGAAAGTATTCTTGGAATTTAAAGCAATTTAAAATCCGGAATAACTTTTATAAGAACAGAATTAATCCGACCTAACTTATGCAAGTAAATATGGTAGAATAAATTTATAAAAAAAAATCCAAAAATGTGATTGATCAATTTTGATGAAAATCAGAATTTTTCTAAGTATTGGGCATCGAACAATTGCTTTGTTTGATGAACCAAACGATCACACATAGCCAAAATCGTCGAACACTTAATTGGTTTGACAAAAAAGGCTATCGGAATTATTTTTCTATCTTTTATGTTAATATTTTCTCCCTCCCTCCCTCCTCTTTTATTTTATTTTGATTTTGATAATTTGTTTAAGTAGGAATTGATTTACTCACATTTCGAGCAAGACTCAAAATGTGAGGATGTTGATTCTTCACTTAAATAAAAAAAAAGTGCGTTATTTTTATTTTGTTTATTTTTTTATTATTTTTAAACCCAGTACAAAGCATGCATAACTCTGTCAGTTTAAATTCGCATATTCAATTTTGGTTATGATTAAATTTTCAAACTTTTAAATTGGGATAATATAATTGAAAACATGCATGATATAAATTTTTGAGGTTTTGAGCTATAAAAATTTAATGATATCATCATCTTGTTGGGTAATGAGTCATCATGTTGAGAATTTAATTGAATAAATTGTAAGAATTATTCAAAGATTATATTTATGAATATTGTATGCCATGAATGAACCATACCATGTGAGATTTGAGCCTTGAGTCATTTTTACTCATTCTTTTCTTCGATGTATGAAAATCATTTTAGTTAAAGGACACTAGAACTTGCGATTGGGACCGATTCAAGATCATGCCATATTCCAAAAATCGGGCATATGATCGAGGCACCTAGAAAAACCCAAATTTTTGACCTTCGTTTGAATTCCAAACCAAAGAAATATTTTCCCTTTAGGATTAACCAAAATTTGAGCCTTAAGCCTAATTTTTCTTTGAAGCCCTCTTTATTATTCCAAGCCTTCAAAAGACCAAGAAATTCAAGCCCAAGTGTGCAAGAATAAATTTTATCAAGGCATTGAATTTGTGATCATCAAAGCTGTGTAAATCGGTATCTCATAAACCGATTTTAAAAAAAAAAAAAAGAGAGAGAGAAAGAGAAAGAAAAAGAAAAAGAAAAAGGAAAGAAGTCGGGTTTCAATCGACAAAAATAAATTGCAAATGACAAAGCAAATTAGACATAGTCTAATGTCATGCAATATGAAAAGAAAAGAAAAAGAAAGAGAAGAAAAATAATGATGATCATAAATTTTAAATAAATATGCCAAGTTATGATAGAATTAGATCTTGCCACTTCTTAGCCCAATAATTCCCTATCTTACCAAATGTTACAACCGTATGCCCCATTATAACCCTTAAATAAGACCTCATGATCTCGATTTGAAGAAATGAGCCGGTGGCGAGTTGGTCCAATTGCAAGCCTATGGGATAATTTAATTAAATTTGATTATGAGTGTTCAATGATTAAAACCCCAATTTTGAGAGTGAGTGAAATTTCCGCTTATACTATATGTGAGGCCCTGCTTTCAATTATGTTCATGTCATGCTTAAATTCTAGAATTAAATCAATGATTATTTCTAACCATGATATTCATGAAGAATTATCAATAATGACTGATTTGTAGGCCTGATTAAGTGAGAAGTATCATTTCATTAAACACTGCAATCAAGAAAATTTAATACTTGTAGCTTTCGGTTGTCTTATCCCAATCTAAAAAGAATGATATTTTTGAAGCCACGAAAATAGATTGAATATGCAGCGTCTATGCTCTTAGGAGCACTAACTCTGACTGCTCGGGGACGATCAGTATTAAATGTGAGGATGTTGATAATGGCCAAAATTGACCATTATTTTCAATCTATTTCCGTGTCTAATACGGACATTTGATCGCATTCCGGTCTTATTTAAATAAGAAAGCAGTTGAATTTAACAGATTTATGCAAGTTTGTATAAATAATAAGCTGTTATTGAAAAACACAAAAATATTGTTATTTTTATTAATTTATGTTAAGAAATCCAAAAACATTATAAAAATATGAAAAATTCCATATTTGATAATTATGGTTTGGTAGTATCTGTTCGGTGGAACACGGATCCATTAAACGGAACACAAACAAAATATCAAGTGGAGCAAATATCCTTATTTATTATATTTTATATTTTATATATATTTTGATGTATATATTTTTAAATTCTATGTTTACCTCTATTTTTATTTTATTTCCATTTTCTGCTTTAGTTAAGCATTAATTGATCCACTAATCCATTTATTTAACTAAACACAGGTGATTTGGTCCAGTCCAATAATCCAATTTGCTCCAGGCCCAATCTCCCTTGGCCCATTACAAATTCTGTCCAAGCCCAACAAAAACAACTCCAAAGCCCAACACCCAACCCTAACCCCAACCCTACCCTAACCTGCCCCACCGCCGCCGCCGGCCGGCGGCTCTCCGGCAGCTCCACCATTCCCGAATCAGACATCCTTCACCCTCTCAACCCACCTCCGCCGCCTCCGACCTTCTCCGACGAGTCCTTCGTCTCCAACCTCCTTCCCACCACCATTATCACTCCACCGAGCCACCACCACCTCTATCCCATTTTCAACCTCAACTGCCGCCCCCATCTCCAGTTTCCACCACTCTAACACAAATCCGCCTCCAATAGCCTCGGCCAACCACCGGAGCAACACCATCACCATCTCCGATTCCAATTCCAACACCACCACCATCGCCTTCGCATCTCATCCTCCAAGCACCTCGCCGCCCTCAGCAGTCCAAATTTGGTCGCCTGCCCCCACCTCCTCAAGGCTCGGCCAGCCGCTGCCCTCCATTTCCAAACTCCGACTACATCTCTTCCTCCGAACTCCGGCGAGCTCTCCATCCCCTCCTCCGGTTGTCCCCAGTCGACAGCCCCATTAATGAACCCAGTAGAAGGAAAGAAGAATCTGTGAAACTAGAAGAAGAAGACTGGAAAAATAGAAACTGGAAACGAAAAATGAAAAGAAAGAAAACTGGAACAGACGAGAAAGATGGAGAAGAAAAAAGAAAATGGGGGAAAGAGAAGAAGAGAAGAAGAAATGAGGAAGAAGAAGAACAAGAAAGATGAAGTCTGTCGAGAATAGAGGATGAAGAAGAATAATGGGGAATGAGAAGAAAATAAATGAGAGAGAGGAAAGAGAAAAGAAAAAGAAAATGAGATAAATTTTATCCGGTCCCTAAACAAACCCCGGTCGAGATGCCATGTTCCGCGACCAGGTGTTCCGCGACTGGAAAATAGCTTAAGGACTGTGAGAGAGGTACCCCAGTCGCTAACCCATGGACCGCGACCGGGTGCACCGCGACCTGGACAGAAAATGGTTAGAGACTGGGAGCATCAAGACACAAAGTCTGTCGCGGAACATTCTGTCGCGGAACAATGTTCCGCGACAAATGGAACGCGACCGCGACTGAGCAGGACCGCGACCAAGACAGAAAAGCAGCTGCAAGTCACGTGACATGTTCTTTTCAAATTCTCACATGCCAAAATACGCGCAAGCTCCCAGGACTTGAGGTCCCGCTGGGTAGGAAAATTCTGTCTTACCTTGCTGGACTCAAGCTCCCGTCCCCTCCTGCGCAGAATCCTGAAGCAAAAAGCAATTTTATGTGTTGTGTCCCTAGCCAAATTGTTCCGCGACACAACATTTTGCTTAGTGACACGGGCCTAATGGGCCTAGGGCTTTTTTTTCTTCTACTCTATAAATATAACCTCCCACCCCAGTGAACAGTAGCTACACACCCATTAGTCTTTAGATTATTTTTGCTCTTCTCCTTGGGGGCACCACTGTGCTCCCAAGCAACCTTATAATAAATGGTTTCATGGCCATGTAATTTTCATTTTTCAGTTTTTGTTAGTTAGTTTTAAGCAATAAATGGGTTTTCTAATAGTGTAGCCACTTTTTCTATTTATTTGTATTTTCAGTTTGTCATTTTTGTATTTTGGTTTGAAACATTCAACTAATGGGTGTGATTAAACCATATTTTGGTTTTTGATGTTATAAAGAAAATGTTCCACCAAAAATTTGTTATGGATCATGTCCATAATATTTATTGCTTTATTTTTGTATTTTTGGTCACTTGACCATTTTTAATATGTTTTAGTTAGATTTAATGCCTTCTTAGAATTAATAAAATGTATAAACACTTGATCATTATCCCTTGTTAGATTCAGTGTAGTTTTTATTTTTATTTATTTGTTAGCATAGTTAGTAGTTAATTTTTGCTACTAGTATTAGGCTTGATTTTTCTATTCTGTCTTTAGTTGTAGATTAGGCTTTTTTCATTATTCTTGTTATTCTGTTCTGCTGCCTTCTTTCTATCTTCTCATGTCTTTAGTTTAGGTATTATTTTATTTTCTTTATTTTTATTTCTAGTGCATTAGATCTAACTATGTGATAGTATTAAAGTGTTTGTGCATATTTATTTAAAATTGCATCTCCTATGTTGTATTGCATCACGTTGTAACCCCACGGGTTGCAACGTAATTTTCCCGTTGTGATCCCACAACGCACTTCCATGCAATGCAATTTAAGGCGTTATGCTGCCAAATTTTTATAAAATTTTTCAAAATTCCTCTGTCGCTAAACCCCTGTCGCGGACCCACGGTCCGCGACACACTTCTTGATTAGCGACAGAGGACCCAAATACTTGTAATTTTATTCTGGAAGGACTCTGTCGCGGAACCCCTGTCGCGGACCCATGGTCCGCGACACACTTCTTATTCCGCGACAGGAATTATGCCCTTGTTAATTTTCAAACCTTGTGTCGCTATTCGCCAGTCGCGGACCTACGGTCCGCGACACAGATTTTGTTTAGCGACACAACAACCCTAATTTCCAAAATTTCAATTTCTCTTATTTCCCACCTCTCTGTCGAGATCCTCCTGTCGCAGACCGTGTCCGCGACACAATTTCTGTTTCTCGACAGGCTTGTTTCTCGACAGGCTTGGCACTTTTTTGCCAATTTTTATTCTCCATCTCACCCTATTAATTAATTGAACCTTTATATTAATATTTTGAGGTTGAAATCTAATGATCTCAACCAATGATTATTTTGATATAAAGAACTTTGTTCAATTGTCCATTAAAAGATTCTTCTACAAAATTAAACTCTAATGATCTAAGTATATAATCCGGACTGTGATTAATTAATTAATTATGAAATGAGTGATTATTTAGACCATAAAGAGTAATTATGGAATAATTTCCATACCCTTCCATGAGAAACCAATGTCTCTCATACAAGATGACCCAAAAATATTTTCTTTTATTTATTTTGTCTTTACCCGTGTTGTGTGAAACAGCTAGTAAGAGATATAACAGACTAATGTTGGCGGGTATTCCCACACGGATAAACTAGCTCGTGGTCTGTATATTAATTACTAGATGTTATTTTGCATGGTCCGGATAGTGGTCGGTGGAAGCCTTGGCGGTTCGTCCATCCGGGATTATAATAGCTGCTCAGCTGACTCCTATCCGGATACAGTTTTCTTTTCTTTATTTTAATTTCAAACCCGAATCTAGAGCTGTAGTAATGTTAGATGATATATGCCAATGTTATCTAATAATTATTGTAGTAATAGAACATGTGGGTTTTTATCCAGTTCACAGACAGTGGAGTCTAAGATGACGGCGACAACTGTCATTTAAGGCATTCCACTGTCTAAAAACCGTTCCACCTGGAATAGTTGGGACCTGGATAGCAGATGTTTGCAGTCCGGATAACCCCAGTTATTTCAGTCATCTTTTTAGCCAAATAAATTCTTCTCATCTCCGGCTATTTCATCTCTGTGTCTCGCTTCTGTCTAAACCCAACTTATATTTTGGGTTACTTAATTTTACACTTCTCTATAAAATTATGCATGATATTATTATGTAAATATTGTGGTCTAATTATTTTGGGATCCTTCCCTTGGACATAGAAGTCGTGATTTTAAACCAGATGTCTCATGATAAATTTCCAAGAAAAATTCATTTATAAAATCCGGATCCGAGTAAGGGATAAATTCCACAGTTATGACTAACTCATATCCGACTGGGGGTTGATTTTGGGAAATTAGAAGCAGAGTCAGCGATTAGGTCTCACCTAGACTGAAAGGGTCTATGTTCTTATTTAGAGTCTAGTACCTGTTTAGGGAATGATTTTCAAATATCAATTATTTTCCAAAATTGCTGTGTGTTGGAAATCTGGTATTAAATATCACACTGAAATGGGGTCCACTTGGATTCAAATACGGTGTGATAGATAATTCTAGAGGAACAATACATAGGCCTTGGTTATTTTCTAAGATAGGGTTGAGTTCCTTTCAACTGCTATCCTCTTCTGCCAATGCCTATTTTTGAGTCCTGAGTGAGTGCATCCGGAACGAACTAATCTATTAGTTTGTTTCATTAGTTTGTATCTCATAACCACCTGACGGGAAGTGAACGCTGCGAGTGGTTCACCGAGAATAGGGAATTCTTGATCCACACCCAGTCATTCTGACTGGGGGCTTTCTTTTACTACCAGGGTCAGACTTTCAAAAACCTCCGAGTGATAGGATTTTAAATGCTTTCTTTACCGCTTTCTTTTAACTGCTTTCTTCAGAGGTCACTCGGTTGCATTGAGAGTTGCGTAACTGCTACTAGGACTGAGAGTTAAGGGATAGTTCATGGCTTGATTAGAATCCTTGGGTTTGACGTGGGGGAATGATAGCAGTACTTGACACTTCAATAAATGATTTGTCAGGTGTTGCTTGTCCACCACAGATAAATGACACGCTCTGACGGGAGCAGTTGTGAGTCTGTGGTATCTTAGAATTTGTTGCCTTAAGAGCATGTAAACTCTTACTGTAAGTACCTGTCTGTTAAAGGGAACATGGTATAGAGAGCATGAGAATTAGCTAATTGACGAATTATCCCAAACAAAGATCTGTGTATCAAAATGGAAGTTTAACTGTGTTTCATCTGAATCTTGTCCAATTTTTATTTTCTTCCTGTCCCTTCTGTCTCATTTTAAATCTGCTTTCTTAGATTAATTTAACCGCTTTCTTAGAATAATTTTGTTGCTTTCTTAGATTAAATTTAATTCGCTTTCTAGAATAATTTTATCTGCTTTATTTTAATTGCGTTCATAGCTTAGTTTAAATTATGTCAAGTAGATTTTAATCAAACACAAACTTGAATCGAGTAACCGAGTGGAAAATCTTAGTAAATGACGTGGGCCCTGCTTCCATCGCACATCCTCCAGTGAACGATCCGGTACTTACTATAAATACTGCAATTTTTGACTCCGTGCGCTTTCGGGGGCACAGTTTCTTAACACGAGTAAATAAAAACGTGACAACCTATAAATATATCCCTAACCCCAATTCCGCCATCATAAATTGGTTTCATTAAATAAAAATCGAAAACCAGGATTATGATTTTTCAGAAAATACTCATGTAGTGGGAACTTGTCAAAAGTTTCATGGCAAGGATCTTCAAGGCACGAAATTGTCAAAGATTTCATGCCGGGGAGGTCCATAACGCCGTTTGAACTCAAAGTTTCCCCTCATGAGTAATAAAAAGCGAAATATATCCTTAAACCCCTCCCGTGAATCATAACTCTTTTCTTTTAATAAATTTAACCTGGGATATTTTATTAAAAAAATACTCGTGTTGATGAAATTTGTCAAAAGTTTCAATAGGCACGACCTAGGGACTTCCAAGGTCGGCCTTGGGGAGTCTTGAGCCGAAAGGTGTTCAACCGAAGTTGGAAAATCCGGATTCAGGCGAGTGAATCTCGCAACCGGCGAATATGTCGTGTGGCGCGGTCGTGGCGCGCCGATTCCCCTTCCACCACGCGGCCTCGCCTGGACTTCGGTCCGGGCGGGTCGTGCAATCCGTCGTGCCTTTCCTCCTCTCTTTCGTACTTCTATCCCTCTATGCTCCCGGATTCCGATTTCCGGGACATCTTCGGGTTCATATTCCGTGTCGTCATTTCCCTGGGTTCTAAATTTATGTTTGGGCTCGAGTTTTTGAGCCCATTGGTGTCGGGTACATGTGTAACAATTTATTTACCTTTATTTAATTCTTTTTATTTAATTAAATTCCTTTCATTCCTTTTTAAGTTAAATTTCATTTCTCATTTCCTTATCTTTATTTATTTTATTTGTTGTATTTATTTATTTATTGTATTTATTTTATGTTGGAAAATTCTCGGGTATTACGCACAGATTTCTTCGTGAACTTCTGCCATTACTCTTTTAGCATCCTCTTCTCCTATGCATCGGAATAATATCCCATCAATGGCTCGCTTAAAGAGTAACCCTCCTACTATTAAATAATCAATAGCCTTCCGCTTTTCGGCTGGATTGGCGTCGGCTGGATTTTCTAAAACTCGCGCTATCTCTTTGATCCATTCGGCCTTCTCAGTTTCTGCCAAACGTATATCTATATTTCCTGCTATCGGCATCAGCCGATACCTCGCTGCATGCTGAGCTAACTCATTAGCCAACTCATTATCTTTCCTTGGGATGTACTCAATGTATACTTCATCAAATCCTTCTAACAGACCAATTGCCTCTTCATATAATCTGATTAGCTGTGAGCTCTTAACGGAAAAATCTCCCAACAGTTGTTGAATAACCACTTGAGATTCTCCCTTGATCACTATAGCTTTGACTCCTTCGTCTATCAACTGTCGCAATCCCGAGATTAATGCCTTGTACTCCGCCTGGTTATTTGTATAAGAATTAGGCAATTACACATAGTATTTGTATACCGTGCCCTCCGGTGTATGTAGCGTGAACCCTGCTCCAACCCCTGAAGCAGCTTTGGAACCATCGAACATCATCGTCCATGGGTGCAGGTATACTATTCCGATTTCGTCTATTGCTTTCGGCCGAAATTGTTCTTCAATATCCTGGGATATTGGTGATATCGGATGATCGGCCAGAAAATTGGCAACTATTTGTCTTTTCATAGCCTTTAGAGGTTGATACTTCAGATCGTACGTATTTAACTTCATGGCCCACTTAGCCATTCTTCGGATCGTTTATCATGATCTTGACTATATCAACCGAAGCTACCACTATTACCTGCCTTGGCTGAATGTAGTATTCCAGCTTTTGGCATGCATGATAAAGACTCAAGCACAATTTATGAATCGGCGAATACCTAACTTCTGCATCTTTAAGAATTTATTTTGCTCAAGTAGTAAATCGCCCGATCTCTTCCTTCCTCATCTTCTTGATCTAATAATGCTCCTATAGACTCTTCAGTCGCGGCTATATATAGCTTCAACGGTCGGCCAAGGACAGGAGGGACTAATACTGGTGGGTTGATTAGAGCCTTTTTCAATTGTTCAAAGGCTCTTTGTTGATCGGCTCCCCATTTGAACTCCTCCTCTTTCTTTAATCTTAGCAGATCGGTTAATGGTTTGCCCTTCCCATCTACATTTGCCAAGAATCTCCTTAAAAAACCGATTTGGCCTAAGAATTTCTGCAGACTTTTCCTATCATGCAGAGGTCTAGCTTCCTGGATAGTCTTTGTTTTGTTTGCATCAATTTCTATGCCCTTGTTATGCACCAAGAACCCCAGGAAATTGCCTGCCTGTACCCCAAAAGCACACTTGGCTGGATTCATCTTAACCCCATGCAGTCTCATCCTTGCGAATACCCTTCACAGATCGGCCAATTGGCTTTCTATATCTTTAGATCGGACCATGACGTCATCGATGTATACTTCCACATAGTCGCCTATTATGAAAAACATAGTTCATGGCCCTTTGGTATGTAGCTCTTGTATTCTTCAAGCCGAATGGCATTACTACCCATTCGTATATCCCAATAGCTCCGGGGCATCTGAATGCAGTCTTATGTACATCTTCTACGGCCATAAAGATCTGGTTGTATCCTGAATATCCATCCATAAAAGATAGCATTCCCTGCTTTGCGGCCGAATCAATTAGTAAATCAACAATAGGCATCGTGTACTCATTTTTGGGAGTGGCTATATTGAGATTTCTGAAATCAATGCAAACTCTCAATTTTCCATTCTTCTTTATAACAGGTACAATATTCGACAGCCACTCAACATACTTACCTGGCCTAACAAATCTGGCAGCTAACAATTTTTCTATCTCTTCTTTTATTTTTGGAACTATTTCGGGCGCTGCCCTCCTGGCCGGCTGCTTGTGCGGCATGAATCCTTCCTTGATTGATAGTCTGTGTTCCACAATTGATCTTTCCAATCGAGGAATTTCTGTGTAATCCCATGCAAAATAATCTTTGAACTCAATTAAAACTTCTCTGAATCGGCTGGTCGTGTGTTGATCCAGATTTGCACTGACTGGGATCTCCTTTGGACGCTCGTCTGTGCCAACATTAACCATCTTTAGAGGATCTTGCACTTTGAAATCGGGCATCCGCTTAGGGATAGCGTCCATGAGTTCACTCCACCTTGTCTTCTCCTTTGTAGATTCGAGTTCGGCCGATTCGAACTCGATTGTCTTCTTGATTCTTTCGTCCATTATTTACTTTTCTTCTGTGTCCGACCGTAAGTCGGCCGGGTATCTGACTTCGAATCCCAAGTCCGTCCAGTCAAATTCCACCACCTCTGGATATCGCTTCCCTACTACCGCGAGAAACGGTTGTATGGGTTCTTCAACAGAACTGCATCAATTTGTCCGGCTGAACTGACTGGAAATGGAGGTTGATCCCTATCTACTTCCTCCACCGTGCCATCATTCTTCCAAAACCACATCTTCTGATGAAGGGTTGATGGCAAGCACCTTGACGAATGAATCCAACACCGGTCTAATAAGGCCGCATACGGAACCTCAGCATCCACCATAAAAAACATAGTCGGAATTGAAATTGATCCGACTGTAATGTCTACTAAAATGCATCCTTCAGCCGCGGTTTGTGCCCCCACGAAACTTAGTACCTTCATCCTTGTGGTAACAAGTCTTCCCTCGATCGGCCAATTTTGGTTAACGTGGACAATGGCATAATGTTGACGGTTGCTCCACCATCAATAAACATTCTCCTCAGTGGCCTTCCGTTCACCCAACCTTTAACATAAAGAGGTCTCACATGCTGAGACACCTTTACAGTCGGAGGTAAAATCGTGCAAGGCTGGGCTTCTGGGATGAAGGCTTTATATCCTTCTTCCATTATCTTCTCACCTTCGGCCTCAGACCGAAGTGTTTCCAGTTTGTCAAAACAGAAGTCCACAATGGGCTCTTCCTCGTTGAAATATTCTCTTTCCTTTTGACAAAATACCACAGCTGGCTCAGTAACGGACCAATATTCTTCATAACTTGCTGTGGTTGTGCCCACCATGTTTGCACTTGACCCAAAGTCGAACTTGACTTGTCCCACTGACAGAGTCTCATTTACAATGGAAGACTTTGGTTTCCATTCTCTAATTTGTACTGGTCTAGGCTTCCATTCTTCTTTCAGCTGCGCGCCATCATTATTGGCCTTAATCTCCTTTTCCTTCGGCCGAAATTCGGCTTTGTTCTTCATCCGATTTTGATCGCCTTTCGGCTCATGATTTTTCTCCCTTGTATTTTCAGCTGACTTGATTCGAGCCGAAAATACCTTACTCAGAATCCTTCCTTCAGACGAAGAACAGTCGTCCGGGAAGTCTTCTTCCATATGCATCATTTCGTACTCTTCTTCATATGCCATGGCTGCTCTCAGCCACTGCATTCTTTGTTTGTAGGTACGATACGATCCCTTCCCCTTTGGAACATTTTCGTCTCTTGCCCTCCAGGCTGAGGCCTCAAACCGGCCATGGCCGGTATGCCTCCGTTCTGGGGAGTTTTGGACCCACTGGCCCACCTGAGTATTGGCCGGTGGTCTTCTGAATTTCTTCATTTCCGGAGAGACAGCTTCTTCAGGTACTGTAATCTGAATTACAGTCTTCCCATTCCTTTTGTCGGCCGTTAATTTCATCTCCGAATCCCAACCATTGGTAATGATCTTCAATGTTGGCTTCTCCCTTTCATCCTTAGGTTCCGGCTTCTGATGTCCATCCGATCGATTGATCCATTCTTTAACTTCATAATCTCCCAATCGGTCAAAAACATCGGAGACCTTCTCTTTTCCCTTTTGTGGAGAACCTAATCGTCTCCACACTCCTGCCTTCTTCTGAACCAAGGGCTGAATTCCCAGCCGATCATGCACAGAACTTTTGCTGGACGATGGTTGGTCCCCTAGACGATCATGAACAGACATTTTTTCATCAGGGTGCACCATCACCATGTTCGCAACAGGAAACGGATTTTGATCTATCGCCATTAATCTGTCTGAGAATTTCAGCTTCCCATCATCAACATGCTTCTGGATCATCTTTCTAAAATGTCCACAGACTGTTGTAGAATGAGTGGCCGATGCATGAAAAATCTACACCATCCAGCCTCCATCTGTTCTTTAGTCGGCTGTGGATGATTCCCTTTGAACTCAAATAATCCATTTTTCAGGCAATAGTCAAAAATCTCATCCATTTGAGAAAGATCAAAAGAATAGAACCTCTGAGATTCATCTCTAACTTCTCCCTCCTTCTCCTTGCCTCTTACTGGCCGAAGAGCTGGACAAGTCATCGGCTTTTTAATTACCAACTCAGCCCTTGCCACTTCGGCTAAGGCAGGGATATCGTCCATGTTGAATTCTTCTCCAACTTCACACCTATCCAATGATTCTGCAAAAGATGCAGCCGACTGGATAGGTTGTGACCTTCCATTTGACTGCGGCTTGACTTGAAAGCCGCTTGTTCCGCCAAATGCGTCTCCATCCTTATAGCTTCGGCCGTTAATTCGGCCACAGTCCTCGGTCTTGTAACCATCAATCTGTCCTTGATGGCGAACTTCAAGTTTTGCTTCAAAATTTGAATATACACATGCTCCGGAAGCATCGTCTTCATTTGAGCTTTAATAGCATAGAATATCTCTAAAAACTCACTAACTGTCTCTCCAGCCTTCTGGTTAGTAGATGTCGAATCTACCACTGATACCTCGGGGCTGGTGTTGTAGAATCGGTCATGGAATAACCGTTCCATTTCGGCCCAAGTATTAACTAATCCTGGTGGTAGATTAATATACCATTCAAATGCTGGACCAATAAGTGATAAGCAGAGCAAAATCAGCTTATGGAAATCATTATGCACTATCCTGGTGCATTGAGCCGTGAATCGGCCGATATGCTCGATAATTGATCGGCCGACTTCTCCTGAAAACATATTGAAATCAGGAACCTTCACTCCTCTGGGCAATGGATATTGCTCTTCTATGTAATCAGGATATGGTTTCCTGTACATCGGCCGATTTTCCTGGCCGATGAGGTTCCCGAATTGCATATGGATGATTTCGGTGATGAGCTCTCTGTCAACCAACTGTGGCGGTTTCTGTTGCGCTGGTGGATATTGCAGTTGCACCATCGGCGCAGGCGGTTGCGGCTGGTAATGCTGCTCCTGCCTTGGTTATTGTGGAGGAGCAAATCCTTGCCCTCCAAGCGGCCGGTAGGCCTGCTGTTGGTAGTTATGCATACTTGGTGCCACAGGCGGTGGATTTTGCGCCACTTGTGCATTCTGCGTTCCAATCGGATACATATTCCTTGCTAATTCAGCTCTGAACATTGCTGGTATCGCCGCCAATATGTTTCCTTCTATCTGCCGAACCGAATTAGTAACCGCCGCTTCTACCATAAATTGTACGTGATCGCGAAACTGTGGGGTTAGATCATCATGCAAAAACTCCTGAGTGTTGAAATTGGATGGTCCGGGGAATTTTGGAGGGAATTCGCCTGGTTCTGCTGAGCGCTCTTCCTGAATCGGTGGCAAATAATTCCTTGCCACCGTACTGACTGCCGGAGTTGCATGTGGATCAACTGCCATTGTTAGTCCCATTGAGCGTGCCACTGTTTGGCTTCGGTTGAGCCAATGGCCTTTTTCTCCTCAAGGGAGGCTATCGGAAAAGGATCAAATCGATTACAGGTCCGAGAATATAAGAGTGCGCCCAAACTTGACTGAATTCCTCTAGAATTGCATTAGCAAAATCAAATACAAAGGAAAATCTACCAGTTGTTAAGAAACAACGGCTGATTAACCAAAATCGGGTACCAAACTACCAGTTGTTAAAACACAACTGTGGACTTGGAAAAAGTAACCGCTAACAACTAGGCTAAAATCTAGGGAAACCTGTAAAGAAAGCTGTAAAGAAAGCAGTAAAGATACAAAGAATTAAATTGCATAAAGGAATTTTGGGGTGGATTGGTCTCTCTTGATTCTGAGCATGGCATCCCCTATTTATAGCCAGAGCTCTGGTAACCTCTCCCCGGTCGATCCGATGAGCCGATTCTGCTTCCCTCTTTCGGCTATCCTTGGTCCTTTTCGGCCGATTGCTGTATCCTTTGAGCTTTTATTCCTCTAAGCACTTCTTTTCTTTCCTTCTCTTGTTGGACTCCCATTTGTCCCAATCGTCTGGCACGATCACTAATTCTCGGCCCAATTTGCCCATGGCCATACTCGCATGGCCTTTTCTGGCCTAGTTAGTCCGGCCCAGTCGCCCTGTCACGGCCCATTACTTGGGTGGTCACAACAGATTGACACAAATTCTTTACTTTTTTTCACTTAAACATGTTTTTGCCTTTATTGCTATCTATACTATCATAGTCGTCTGGACCTCTGCACGGTTCCCATGGAATATTCATCTCTCCAAGCATCATGCTAAGCATATCATGAGAGACTCTTGTACAGGGTCATACATCCACAATTTTCGGATTGGTGTTTGTATTATGTGTAGAGATTCATCCTTGTGACCGTTTGATATGTTATTAGCTTTGGTTTGTTGCATAACATGATTGTCTTTTTTATCCGAGTTTTTTTTTTCTTTTTCCCTTTTTTTTAATATATTATGTACTATGAATTAAGGGATGAATGATGGTACTGTGTACACTTTTGTGGGAGGGTGGCGAAGGATGAGACACCATTAAAAGATGGTAATCCTGGCCGAGGTTTCTATGGAAGTCGAGAGCGTCATTGTAGGTTTTTTGCTGGGAAAGATAATGACATCTACTCAAGGGGAAAGAGAATATACCAGGTTTATTGTGTCGGAAGAATAAGCTAGAGACCATGAGAACAATGGAAGAAGAAAAATTGAGTGATGAAGAAAAGAAATTGAAGCTGTACAAGAAAAAATGTGGTATTAAATAAAGGTTGTATATGTCGTGTGTGGCAGTCATGAAGTGATATTGGAGTTGTGAGTTATGGTAGGTAGGTATTGCGTATTTGGTATGTGTTGATTCTAGATTTTAATGAATATGAATGTAGTAGCAACTAGTAAATAGGGTTTTGGGAACAGCGTCACATAATTCGCTTATACCCCCTCGAATTTCGATTCCATTCGTCTGATCCGAAACGGGGTTCGATAGCGATCTAAATCGCTTGAATTCGCGAAACAAAACGGTGAAATGGGCGAATTGAGGCAAACAGGGGCGGGAACACGGGGAAGAAGCAGGAAGAAGATGACATTTATTACATTTCAGACTTGATAGTAATCATTTAATTTTTTTAATTAACCCAAAAAGAAAATTAGTAACTTTTTAGTCTCTCCACATCTATTCAAGGTTTTGTGTTTCCAAAGTGATGTATTTTAGTCTCCCCAGACCGTCCCCAGCGCCCACCCAATTTTTTTTCTTTTCTTTTTTAATTTTCTTTTCATCATGTTTGTACTTTGTATAACACTAGTTAAAAATATATGAATAGAGTATTATATATTTTTTTTTGATGAGCCTTAAGGTCGGGAAAGTACACACAAGCAAACTAAATGGAAAAAAAAGAAGCAAAAAGAATGTGACAGTGGAAGGAGACAGAAACACAAAAAAGGAAAAACATAACACCAAAGAAACTAGGAACTAGGGAAGCATACGTCTACCGCTTCCGCTCCCCAAACCCACGAATGAAAACCGGCGGAAAGGCCCACGTGGTGAAAAAATCCTCCATCACCGCGCCACGCTTTGCCAGCCCATCCGTAAAAAACCAAGAGCAGCATCCATGGTTCAGACAAATGGTGATCATTCTATCTTGAACATCAAAAACTGAGACCTGGAACCAAAAGCTATGGCAAGTTAATACCCAAAATCCCCCCGCCTTACCAATGGCTTCCTGAATGCACAAGGCCTCATACCCCGCTTGAAGAAACAAGTTACGTGACTTGGAGAGAGTAGATTGGGGTTCAAAAATAACCACTAATTCTGGTCCCCCCCACCTTCAAGATCTCCTTAATCATGCGCCTGACCGAATTACCAATGACATTCCATGCAAGAATTTTAACATCGTTCTACTCTATCATAAAGAAACAGTGGTAGTTGAAGGACTCGCCCCTGCCTCTCCCCCCGCTTCTTTCATGATGTGATCATCTTTAACTTGAGTTAGCTTATCATTAGATGGTCCAGTAGCAATCTGTGCATCTGAAACTAGCTCACTTTTTTTCATCTTTGCTCATTGACGCCCTTGGTCTCTTAGCAGTGAGGATGTCTCTATCCTGGCTGTTATCCTTACTTTCATGTTGGAGTATAGTCAAGTGGGCCTTGCCTTTGCCACTCCTAAATGAATGGGACCTCCTATCCAAAGTGTGAGTGATTTGCTTAAGGGGTTTAAGGCCAGATGGGCTTGCCTTAAAGTTACTCCCTAATAGTTTGGGCTCGGCAGCAGCAGCATTGGATTTGGGATCCTGTCCCATCGCCTTATGTTTAGTATTCCCTTTGGACTTTTTTTTAGTAACCTTTATCCACTCACCACAGGTCGGTTGCAAGGGAGCTTCACACTCAGTCACGTGAGGAGGGGGAAGGGGGGGCCTCCACCTTGGCATCCTGGAAATCCATCTTGGTATGTGTATCAGTAGAAGACACTTTTTGCTCCATCACATATTTGTCTTTTCCAATAGTAGGAAGGGCAGCCACAGGAGAAGAAGTCTCCCCTTGTTCAGTAACCTTTTTTGTGTAAAAGGCTTCACCACTTCCAAACACTTCTTTGACTACCCTGTCTATAGTGCCAGCTTTTTCAACCCCACTCCCCATGCCATCAGCCTGCATGTGAATCTCATTCTTGGCATCTTCCGGTGGTTGTGAAACCTTCTCTGGGCCAGAATGAGTTGCATGCCCATATTTCTGGCAAGAAGTGCACAAAAGATGTAGTCCCTCATATGAAACTCTTTGCCACTGATCATCCACAAGTATGCTAGTAACCACCGGAAGTTGGAGATCAATCTCAACACACGCTCTTGCATATTTGCCTCGATGGATATGCTTCGTCATGTCATCAACTTGAATCGGCGTTCCCAAGGTGGAAGCCATTTTTTTGAGCATGAACTCATCATACATTTCGAAGGATAACCTCGGAAATTGAACCCAAACAATAGTTCTTCTTTGAGTATCCTCTGAAGCCCGGAAATTAGGCCTCCAAGGAGCAATCAAAAGATAGCTATCAAAAACTAACCATGGTCCCTCATTTAACACTTTGGTTTTATCAACAGACCTGTTAAACTTGAGGAGGAAAAAACTCCCATCTAGATCCCTCAGCTCAAACGAACCTTGTAGCTTCCACATTCTTCCAAGCCGGTATTTGAGGGCAAGGTAGCCATTTTCTTTCCTAGCACCGAGAGAATGAGGGCGTCTTCCCAAGGTTTGAAAAGCCTCACCTTAAGCTGTGGTGCCAAGCATAGACGTGGTTTGAGTCTATCTCCATCTATAAAATCCAACTTGACCATCTCTTCGGTAACTTCATCATCTTTCAGCGGTGCGGGTGGTGCTGGTTTGCTTTCCAACACCATGTCATGAAAAGAAGGCCGGGAAACCCCTTTGAAGAAGTAGGTTGCTGGCGGTGTAGCGGGGGGGTCGTCCCGGGGGGGGGGGGGGGGGGGGGGGAGGCGAGCTCATATTCGACGAGATAGTATAATTTAGTTCTGAATATAGTATTAGATTGAGAACAATTTTAAGGATAAGAATAAATATTTAGGGGAAGAAAAAATAAATAACTAATTAGAGAAAAGGTATGTGGATTAAAAATATCAAATCGAAACATCGAATTATGATTCAAAAAAGCGAATTGAAGCAGTATACCCCTAGCGAATCCCAAAAAAATTTAACTAGCGAATTGCGAATCGAATTTCGTCCCTCGTATCAAAACGAACTTCGAACTATGTGACACCGTTTGGGAATGGTGTATATTTGATTGGAGTGAACAATGCATTCATTCACTTGTATAGGTTGTGTTTTGATGAAATGAAAGTGAAATGCAATTTTCAACCTTTTCTTTTAACTTAAGTTTGTGGCTTTTGTATCTATTCTGGATTTGTAGCCTGAAGTACATGTGAATATGTACATTTGAATGGCATTATACGAAAAATACAAACTAAAGATGATATATGAATAAAAAAGGATTCCACTGTTGAAAATAAAAAATTAAAAAAAAAAAAGGTGATACAGAAAAGCAACATTTTATTTCATGTCAGGCTAGCTTTTTTGTTCCCTGTCAAACTTTCAATGTGCTTAGAATCCTGAAAATGATGCAAATGGATTTTCTTGTACATCCAAGATTTTGGGATCCAACATAATCCCAGGCATCTTCATTACTGCTTCTATTTCCACCTATGTTTTTTGCTCAAAATTCATGAAGAATGCAACAAGTCTGCTACGGTCAGGTAAGAGATAAAATTCCTTAGCAACCAATGCCTAGTCCCATGCCCTAAAAGGTTCCATATGTTTTAAAAGATAAAACAACCATAAACCATAATCCTACGGATAAAATATAAATTTGCAACATTCAATCAATCTTAAAACATAAGGCAACAGTAGCATAATTTACACAAAGCCACAAACCTACAGATAAAATCTAAATTTGGGACATTCAATCTTAAAAAGATAATGCAAGAGGAGCATAATTTATTGCATTGTCAAAGGCTCCAAAAGCTTCATAAAAATTCTGGATGCCATGCGGCACACATCCCCCAAATTATGATCTTTATAAGCCTTTCTAAGCAGTAGAAAGATTGCATCAGGGCAAAACACGAAGTGCGTAGAGACATGTGCACAGACAGATGATGCATGCATTCCGGGATCTCCTTCGCTCAAAATTTGAGGAAACCATCAATGTTGTTGGTGGCAAGTTGGTCTTGCAAGCTTCAATATCAGAATTGTTAAGCGCCAACCCTGCAGTTTCTCTGTCAGTAACAATCTGAAGGATGGGATAAAAAGGACAAGTAAGCATTGCCAGAATACGCATTGGATTCTGATGACTCGGCAAAATTATCAAGGTCAGCCTCAAGGTGAAGAAGAAACCTGGCCAACCGACTTGCAGATAAAATCACAATTTTCAAATACACAATCTTACATTAAAAGATAAAGCAAGAGACATATTTGCAAAGCTATAGTGTTGGCAAACAAAGCACACTGATCAATTCCATCTAATGTTATATTGTCCCTTCCAACAGCCCCACTTGAACCTAGAGCAGCCTGCTCACCATCATCGCCTCCCTTTCTTACGCCTCTAGCAACGTCATTGAAATCTCTTACAACACTCCCATTTTGTACACCGTCATCATCAACACCATCACTCTCATCACTGATATGCCCAATTTTCTTTTCGCCTACATCCCCAATCACCAAATATAAAGCTATTTGATTTTTGTTGTAGAGGTACTTAGCAGCCTTTTTTCACATCAGCATCTGTTGTTACCTTTGTCCATCTATTTTCATGTTCATTTAACATGTACCATGCATTAGAACCTTCAAGATACCTATAACCCAATTCCTCCATCACCAATGTGTTTAGATTCCAAATGTCAACGAGATCAATTCCAAAGTAGTCAAAAACAACCACCTTCCCTCCTTCGTACTTGGCTATAGGTTTGGTCACCAAAGTACCACCATAACGCACCCTCAAAGTTAACATCCGATTCTCAATAGCTATTGTTACCAAAAAAAAAAAAATTTCAGGTCAACATATCATTCACACAAGCAACAGACAAAAACAATTCAAACTACTGACATAAAAGTACTTCAACAAGTTTGTATTTTCAACTTTTTACAAAATAATACTCCCTCCATATTCAAAAAAATTTAACATTCCACATTTTCACGCAATCCAATGCACATTTTTAAAGAGTAATATCTCAAATTTTATAAAATAAAAAAGTATAAAGTTTAATATTATAAAACTACGTGATCAAACGAATCTAACAAGATCTCACTTGACTATGTTTTGTCTTATGTAACTGTGTGAAAAAAATCGAATCAAAATTACTCAATAAATAGTGTTTAGTATGCAAACGTTAACATTATTCAAATACGGAGGAAGTATACAATATTCAGTAAGCCCAAAATAGGTTTTTGTTTTTCATTACTCTTCACATAGTTCTATAGTTCCCCACGATGTGCCAATATAGAGAAAGGAGGAAGGTCGTGTGGATGACAGCATTTAACTACACCTACATCCCCATCCCAACACCCATCACCCAAAAAAATGAATAATTAATTGTTTTTATAGGATTTGGCATGTGAACAAGCTTTTGTGCTTGTAAAATCATATTGAGAATGCTTGTATTTTCACAGAAAATGTCATAAAGATTTTCGACATTGTTATTTTATAACTCTAAAATTGGGTTAGTATTAAGCATGATGGTGGTAGCACACATGGCAAGCATGGTGATCGAGCTGGTTGCTGCTACACTGCTGAAGAGTGAAGCTCTTCAGTTAACTACTTGGGCCCCATTCTATTTTCTTTGTATCTTGGGCCTTGTATCATTTAGTGGACCTTATCTTCTTTTCTAATATGTTTACCTCAGTCCATTAGCTAGTATATGTAGTGGAGTCCATTGTATTGTAAACATTCATTCAATTTTATTCAATACGTCTCCACTTATTTATTTACATCCGAGTTTGTTAGCTTCTTCATGGTATCAGAGCGCTCGATCCGCAAGGATTATCACTGAAATTCGATTTTGATTTTCTTCCTTCCGTCTACCTCGAGTTCTCACTCCTCTCCAGATTTTGAGCCTGCTACAGCTCACTATGTCCACCACCACTAAAACTGACGCAATCAAGGTATGCAAGGAATCACATCAAACTGACGCAAACAAGGTTTGAAAGGAATTGTTTCTCACTACCGCGGATCAACCACATCTCCAGCTGACTCCAACTTAATTTGATGGAACTAATTGGATCTCTTGGCGCGTTGCTGTGTGGAATGATCTACGGATTAAGTCCAAAGAGAAATTCCTCACTGGCGATTTTCCAGCTCCTGCTGCGAATGATCCGATGTACGAGCTGTGGATCAGTGTTGATTGCTTGTTCAAAGCTGGTTATGTAATTCTCTGACTTCAGAAATTGCTCGACAACTTGTTCATATCAAAACCTCTCAAGCTCTATGGGAAGAGCTAGTTGAAGTCTATGGACAAACTGGTGGTCCGCAGGTGCTTTTACTTAGAAGGAAATTAGCCAATCTAACTCAGGGAAACAGGTCAGTAACCAGCTATTACAGTGACCTAAAGACTAATTGGCGTGATCTTAGAGCCTTGAAACCTTTTCCTATCTCATGTAGCTCAGAAACACTTAAGGCTTTGAATGATTCTGATGAATACAATCTGTTAATGCAATACATTATGGGATTAAGTGATGAGTTCTCTCATGTTGGAAACCAAATTTTGTTGATGGATCCACCGCCTTCTGTTTGTAAAGCTCACGGTATGGTCTGTAATGTAAAAGCTCAGAAATGTAGTTCTGTCACTGGAGACTCAAGTGCTCCTGGTTTCATGCTTGCTACCGTTGACAAAAATGCCTCTGAGAAACGTGGAACTATTGTTTGCTCATATTGCAAATAGGTTGGTCATACCAGAAAGAAGTGCTTCCAGCTGTCGAATAAGAATGCTACTTGTGATCATTGCAAACGGAAAGGTCACACTAAGGCCAATTATTTTCAACTTACTGGAATTGTACCCGAGTGGTACAAAGCTCTTAATGAGAAAGGAAAAGGAAAGCCAGTAGTTGTTGTAACCAGTGCTACAAATGAAAAAGCTGCACCTACTGATCTCATCACCACCCCTGATTCAATCAGGATTTCCAAACTTGAAGAAATGTTCTAGAAGTTTATTAAAACTCAGACTGCAGCAACTAGCTTAAACACTCCAGTGGACTATGTTGGTTGAGCACTCCGGATGGCAGGTAGTTCCCTTACACTTGTATCTCATTTTTTGAGTGATTGTTGGCTGCTTGACTCAGGTGCAAGCTGTCACTTGTGCTCCAATATTTGTTACCTCATTGATCCTCAGCCGTTTACATCCTTTAAGAATCTTATTCTGCCAGATGGCACAGCAAAAGTACCCTCACATACTGGCTTTGTTGGAGTTAGTGAGGGTCTTTTAGTTCCTAATGTTCACTATGTGCCGGGGGTTGTCCTAAACTTGTTGTATTCAATTGACTCTTGATTTGACGTGCACTGCTGTGTTTGATCCCTTGAACTATATCCTGCAGGACCAGAAAACTAAACAATGTATTTTTAAGGCTCCACTGATAAACAACCTTTACCCTGTTAAGTGCTGCTCAAGCAAGGAAACATCACCCTTTTCTGTTAATTCTATTGCTCTTGACACTGCTAAATCAGATTTGATATGGCGTTATAATTGGACATCCCTCACCTACTGTAATGGCACGTTCAGGATTGCTTTTCAATAAAACATCTGATTTTCCTTGTGATATTTACTTTACTTCTAAAATTCACAGGTTACCATTCCCTTTGAGTTCATCTCATGCCAATTTACCCTTTGATCTTGTTCACTGTGATTTGTGGGTTCCCTTTACCCCTTGTGATAGATATAACTATAGATACAAGCTAACAATTGTGGACGATACCTCTATAGCTACTTGGATATACTTACTAAGTCATAAGTCTGACACTATCTCCCTACTCTCCCAGTTCTTCACTCTCATCAAAAACCAATATGATAAAGCTGTTAAAGTTCCGAGTTTTGTAATCACAAACGTCTCACTCTCTTCCAAAGCCTTAGTGTCATCCATCAAACCTCGTGCACCTATACACCCCAACAATATAGGAGGGTAGAAAGAAAACATCAACACCTTATACAAGTCACTAGATCTCTCCACATAACCTCTGATGTCTCTAAGATATACTGGGGGGGATGCTCTCCTCACCTCTGCATACATTATCAACCGCTTACCTACTAAGGTCCTTTATTGGAAATCCCCTTTTGAGGTCCTGTATGGCACCAAACACTATAAATAAAAAAGGGTATAAAGTTCTTGACATCTTTTCCAAACAAATATACATTTCCAGAGATGTCATCATTTTCGATGACATCTTTCCTCTTAAAAACCAGATTCCTCTATCCCTTCCTGTCACCATGTCACCTCTGCTCCTTCTCAGTGCATTGTTGCTGGAACACAATCTATAACCCCATCCAGGACCTTCTCCCCTGAGTTGCCCACTGCAACTCAGCATAGTCCTTCATCCCCTGAGCTGCACCTCAGCACATGATGCACTCTCCCTTGGCTCCCACTGAGCCTTTAAGACATACTTTTGATGATATATCTGCTGTGTCTCCTACTGAGCCACAGACATCAAGCTCCTCTGAAGACGTGCCTCTGGACACTTCTTCATCCACTGCTCAATCTCCAATTGAGCAGTGTCCTTCACTTATTCATGGAACACAGGTTACAACTACATCTGAGGTTGGTATGACTCTAAGACCTCAAAAGATATGATCAAGAGGCCTGCCACGTATGATGACTACTTGTGTTCATCAGTGATTTCTGATCCTAAATTTGTACCTTGCACATACACTCAAGCTAATGGCATTCCTCATTGGAATTCCGCTGTGCAAGCTGAACTGAGTGCCTTGGAGACTAATGGAACTTGGGACATCGTTTCCTTGCCAGATGATAAACGCCCCATAGGATGCAAGTGGATTTTCAGGATCAAGCATAAGCCTGATGGAAGTATCAACAAGTATAAAGCACAGTTAGTCACAAAAGGGTTCAATCAACAATATGGGGAGGACTACAATGACACTTTTGCCTCGGTAGCTAAAGTTGGCAGTGTGCGGATCCTATTTGCCTTGGCAGCCTCTTTCAGGTGGACATTATTTCAACTCGACATCAACAATGCTTTCCTCCATGGCAATCTTGATAAGGACATCTATATGCATTGTCCATCAGGCCTAGACATGCCAAAGGGAAAAGTTTACAAGCTGAAAAAATCCCTTTATGGCTTAAAGCAGGCCCCTCGCCAGTGGTATGGTGCTTTGTCATCATTTCTCAAAGGTCTCGGCTTTGCTCCCACATACAGTGACCAATGTGTTTTCACAAAATTCACTTCTCTTGGTCCGGTCATAATTGTAGTCTATGTGGACGATATCCTCATCACCGGAGCTGATCTCAAGGAGATTACAGCAGTTAAGCTTGGCCTTCACAGGCAATTTACTATTAAAGATCGTGGGAATGCTGCCTATTATCTTGGCTTAGAAATCTCGTCAACCTCTGAGGGCTACTCAATCACCCAACAGAAGTACACTTTGGACCTCTTAACTAACATTGAAGTTCCCAAGAATCCCAAAATACATTCTCCATGTACTGCTCATAAGACTCTTGGGCACAATGGTGTCTTGTTTGCTGATCCTCACCTGTACAGACGAGCTGTTGGTAAGCTCCTTTACCTTGGATTTTCCCGCCCCGACATCTGTTACAGTGTTCAACAATTGAGCCAATATATGCATGAACCCACTGAGGAACATTGGCAAGGTGTTGTCTAGATCCTTCAATACCTACACAACAGTCCCTCCATGGGTTTATTCTATCCATATGATCTCCACTGAGGCCAAGAAACAGAGCTATGTCTCCCGGATCTCCACTGAGGCTGAGTACCGAAGCCTTGGTGCTGTGGCCGCTGAGCCCCTCTAGATTGGCAATCTATTCAAGGAACTAAAACATCCTTTGCCATCCGCTTATCCTATCTACTGCGATAACTCATCCGCCATACAGCTTGTCAAAAACCCGGTGCACCATGAGAGAACGAAGCACATTGACATTGGTTGCCTCTATGTCCGGGACTATTTTCCGCAAGGCTTCATCACCCCCATTTTTGTTCCATCCACCCACCAATTGGCTGACATGTTCACTAAGGGACTGCCCCCCAAAGTGTTTCTGTCTTGTTGCTCCAAGTTGAACCTCTGGCGTGGTTCATCTTGTGGGGGGATGTTAAGCATGATGGTGGTAGCACACATGGCAAGCATGGTGATCGAGTTGGTTGCTGCTACACTGCTGAAGAGTGAGGCTCTTTAGTTAACTACTTGGGCCTCATTCTATTTTCTTTGTATCTTGGGCCCTGTATCATTGAGTGGGCCTTATCTTCTTTTCTGATATGTGTACCTCAGTCCATTAGCTAGTATATATAGTGGAGTCCATTGTATTGTAAACATTCATTCATCTCCACTTATTTACATCCGAGTTTGTTAGCTTCTTCAGTTAGCCATTTGTAGATTGTCGCGAACTTATTTGGCCATCTTATGGTTCTCCTTCTTTGATGATCTCGCGATCGGGGGTATGGATACGAGTTTCGGTTCTTTGATTCTTTTTTGTGATTCTTTTCCTTTGCTTGAAGATTTTCAGTTACGATTTTATTGACAGATCTTTTTTATGGGTCGGGTAGGTTAGAGTTTATAGCTGGGCCACAGGGGTAATAGGTATATTTAAAAATAGATCCTCGGGTGCTTTAGCAATTTTTAAAAAAAATTAATTTTATATAAATTTGTTTTTTACCCCACTAAGGTCAAATTATTAACTTTTAGTCAAAATTTAACGGTGGGACCAAAAGTGGAAGAAAATCAATACGGGACGAAAAGTGGAAAATTTCAAAACTTGGAGACAAAAATGGGTGAGAGAAATTCCTGTGGAACCAAAAATGGATTTTTTTTCTTGTTAGAGTCCTGGATAAGGACGTCTAGGAATGGTGTTTTTTTCCAATCTAGGAACCAAAAGTGGGTGTTTTTTTTTCTCGTCTAGGACGTCTAGGAATCTCGTTAGATTCCGGTTCCGATCTTCCCGGTTGTATTCCCTGAAATTTTTACCCAGTTCAAACCTTTTAGGCCTGTAACCTCCCTCATCGCGAACCGGCGACGGTGTTGGCTGGAGAATTTTGGGTTTCTCGGTTCTCTCGGGTGGTCGGATTAGCCATGGCTTGTTTGGGTTGTAACCTGTGGAAGTCCGGTGGGTTCTCCTTTTGAGTTGGGCCTCAAACTTTGCGGCTTTTCTTACCAGATCCGTGATATTCACATACCCTCTCATGTCCATTTCTTCGAAGATTTCGGGTCTCAAACCTTTTGCGAATCTGGTCAGGGTGATCAACGGATCTTCATTGAACTGTGCTCGCATCATGAGCATTTCCATTTCACGGTAGTATTCTTGAACAGTCCTTGACTCCTGCTTCAGACTGATCACCTTCATGTACATATCTGGCTTGTAGGTAGGAGGCACGAATTGTTTCTCCATGAGTTGTAGAAAATATTCCCAATCAGTGACTTGGGGCTATCCAGCATTGTGATGGTCAATTGTGAACTTTTGCCACCAGAGTTGGGCATAATCCTTGAATTCTTGAACTGCCAATTGGATTTTCTTGAAGTCAGAGTAGTTGTGGCAGTTGTAGATCATTTCCATTGTGTTCCTCCAATCGTGGAATTCGTTAGGATCACCAGTCCCTCTGAAAGTAGGGATGGTGAATTTGATACATTGTAGATTGTCATCCACGTCATCGTGATCATCACGGTCCATTACAGGCGTATTCTGGTGCCGATTTTGCATTGGTGGTGGAGGCATGGCCAAAGGATCATTGATACGTAACCCTTCGACTGCGATAGGAGGAGGAGGGATTGGAGCCATCGGAGGTGGTGTTCTTCGAGCACCGGGCCCTTGCCGACGATCAAACGTACCTATCGCGACTTGTTCTGCTTCCCTTTCGGCTATGGCCTCCTCTGCATCAGCCATGTCAGTTCCTTGGACGTGGCTATTGCTCCCAGATGCTCCATTTTGTCCGGAGGCGGAAGGATGATAGAAGGCATCTTCCAGCCTTCGTTCAACCCGTTGCATCAATCGTGGTGCCAAGGCCTCATCTTGTAATTTCATGCGTCCTGCAAATTCATTGCTCAAATTATCAATGCGCTCATTCACGGCAGTAATATTTGAAACATTAGCATCAAGAGTTTGCTTAAGGGTTTCGAAATCAGTCCTTTTAACAGTATTCTCGCTCATTGAGCGTAGCATCTCCATGATGTCAGTCAAATTTGGCTCTGTGTTCCCTGCCATCATACTTAGAAAATAATATAGATATAAGGTAGGTCAGAAAATAAGTGTGAAATATATAGAGTGATCTCTCAAATTTGCACTGAATCCTGGTTCTCAACACCACTTCAGTTCGTCACCTGCTCAGATAGTTCAATCAGATGCAAGAGAGATACACACAGATATTTCGTACGCACAGTTCAAGAGTCAAATGAACTGTTCGACTCAATCAAGGAAACACACAGATATGTATGTGTGTACTGCAATCGGATCAAGTTCACAGTCTTAAACAGATATCGCAAGCAAAGAACAGTGATATTTGTCCCAGTTTAGAAGTGGAAAAATAAAGCTCACAAGAAAAAGCACTCGAGAAATCAAACCCAATTTACTCAAATGACTTTTCGGGCTAGATTTCACAAAATGCCAGTCACGATATCCACTTTATTGTACAAGTACTCAAGTGGCTTCTCGGGCTAGGTTTCAAATTGTGCCAGTCCGATATTCACTTTATTGTAAATTCACTCAAAATACTCAAATATGTGAAAAGGAGAAAATAATACTAGAGATGGAATTACACCACAACACTTGCAAATTTCTGGGTGCTCAATTCGGTTTAGAGGAGCCCAATTCGGTCTATGTCGTACCAGGAGACCGAATTGGAGGAGACCGAATTGATGTTTTCCAAATTGATGAGTTGATGCGTAATTTCCTTCAGGCAATTCGGTCTAGTGACGATTCGGTTTAGACCGAATGGGATGGAGACCGAATTGGGGCGTTGAACTTTGGCAATTTTCTTCTGTAGGAGGATTGGTGCGGTCTATGCTAGCTAATTCGGTCTAGACCGAATTGAGGGTAGACCGAATTGCTTTCGAATTGGTTGGTCCGCAAATTTTGACTTTCTTCCTCCTTTTTCGGCTGGATGTGTTGTATCTCCTTGGGGAATTAAATGCTGCAAATTTCAATACAATATCTTCACGTTAAACAAGGAGCCGAATTTGCACATGATTGGATATTTAATGATCACAGCTACACATGCTAGCCTTTTGCCCATGCAAGATCAAACTTACACTATTACATCAATTTTGCCAAGAACAAGATGAACCTTGTCAAGAACAATATGAACACCAAGAACAGAAATTCTCACTCCCGAACCCGAATACCCTTCACTGCTTGCTCTTAATAATCTTCTTTAATCCAATGAACTCAAGCAATCATGCAAGCACATTCATACATGAGATTAGGACAACAAGACTAACATCAACAACAAGCAAGAGATGGCAAAATGTGGTATGGCCGAGAGTTGCAAGGCATGAAATATTTTTATATGGATGAGAACATAAATAACACACGGATAATAACAAGAAAAATATGGAGAATAATCCTATTGCACCAACAAGTTTGGCTCTGATACCAAAAAATTATATATGCCGTAGATCGAAACTTGATTAGTGACAATATCCGGATTAGTGTTGTCTGAAATTTAGGATTAGGTAAAATGATGATTAGAGAGATAGGGATGTGAAGATTGATGAAGAACAAGAACACACACAAAGGATGGGTATGATATAAGATGAGGAAACTAAATTGTAATATAAGAGATAAGGAAACTTATGAATGAAGTGGACCCGAACTTGCCAAGGGAAGTGAATCAAGCTCAAGACAAATGGCTTCCTTCAAGTGCATCATTCATTGACAATCCATCGAGCAAGTTTCCAACTTGATGGCGTGAGGGAAATGAACATAAGTTCAAGACAAACACGGATGGGGGAGAACACTTTTGAAAGAGTGCTCTCGGTTGTGAACTTTGAAAATATGAGAATTGATTTCAATATTAAGCAAAATTGTTTACAAATGAAGGGGGAGGTCATATATATAGGCCAAGCCCCTTGGGAAACAAGAGAAATGAAAAATACATCAAAAATGGCCTAATTCGGTTTAGGGGGAATCAATTCGGTCTGTGGTGTAAACCGAATTGGTATGGCCTAGAACGAATTGGGACCAAACCTATCTATTACAAAAGGAAATGGCATCAATTCGGTCTTTTGGTAGCAATTCGGTTTAGACCGAATTGGACTTGTAAACCGAATTGAGTGCCTACAAAAATAATACTAGTAAAACTATCACAGAAGGTAATTCGGTCTAGGGGAGTAGTTCGGTTTAGACCGAATTGGAGACTTAAAACAAATAATACTGGAGAATGTCAATTCGGTCTATAGCGATTCGGTCTAGACCGAATTGGAGAAAATGACCGATTTGAGGGAGAAGGAAAATTTTCTAAGGCATGGGAGTGAACTCCGTCTAGGCCAATTCGGTCTAGACCGAATTGGCTATTTCGAATTTGGCTAGACCGAATTGGTCTCAATGCCTTAGCCAAATTTCACATGTTTTCATTTTCTATACTATTACAAAATATGTCCGACGTCCAGTGGTGGTTCCGGCTGCTTTCCGGCCACTTTTCCGACGAACTCCGTTTTGGGCCTGTTCATGCTTGTTGGGCTTTCCTTGTGCATCCTAAGGCCTTCTTCCATCTTTATTTAATTCCGATGTGGGGAATCCATATTAATGGATTTCGAGTTTGTCCGGTTCTTTATCTATCCGGATCATTATTTGCAGTTTTTGGGATTCCTGGGGTTCCAGATTATCTGCTTCCTGCAAGAAAAATTTATACATAGCATCAAAAAATTTCTTGGCCTTTTGTTTGGACACTGGCCCTTCGGGGATTATTGGAATAACTAATCCATTGGTTCTGGCGACTACGCCAGTACTAACTAAATGGGTTTATTGGGGGTATTTAATTAGTTTATTCTTTCCTATTTTAGGCATGCTTTATTATTCCATAAATTGCTTATGTTTCCAGTTTTATATCCGTATTTTTTGGGTGCTAAATACTACTTCAATCGTTAATATCTCAAAATATATACAACAAAAAATTATGTAAAATATATATTATAAAACTACATGATTATACGATTCTAACAAGATCCAACTCGATTATTTTTTCTCAAAAATATACTTAGAATAATATTGAGTCAAAGTTAAACAATGAACAGTGCCAACAAGTCAAACCAAACATCTTGCCTGGGACGGAGGGAGTACTACTTTTCTGATCATAGTATGATATATATGTAGATGTCCTATTTTGCTCATAGTATAATTGTCATAATTTAGAATGTACTTGCTATGGCAATGTGTACTACATGCTCCCCGTTGGATTCATTTGTGATACATTTTCACATATTACATGCTGCTGACTACTAAGACTGATTTTTGCACATTTTCACATAGCAAATGCTGCTGCCTTGCCTTGCCTTGCCTTGCCTGTATCACACCAAAAAGCTACTGAATACAGGAACACAAAAACAATTGTAGCTAAAATAAGGGACCGATTAACATACATGTAGTATAGTATAGATGAAGACAAAAAGACATTAAACAAGTTGTAGGCTCAAGAATTTAGCAATGAACATGAAAAGAAAAGAAAAAAAAAAACTTTGAACAAAGATTGTAACTGAAACACAAACACACGCACAAATAAAAATATAAAAACTAATAACCTAGGCTCCTCTATCCAGATTGAGGAAGCCTCAGTTCATATTTAGAAACTTCAGCGCGCGTGTAGCCCATCCAAAGGAATATGCCATGATCAATCAGCAATTACTACTCTAATTACAAAATAATGTGACAGTACGTAAAAAGAGTTTGTGACTTCACCAACCAAGCTTTCCACAAAAGAAACAATTTTAAACAAATCAAACGTTATTGAAATCTTTAGGCATGTCAGCCTCACAACCGCCACAAGTCATTAAAAAAACAAAAAGGAAAATCTTCAGCTACCAATCCGTAGAACCGAAAAACAAAAAAAAAAAAAAAAAAATGACAATGAGTCATTGTCCATTGAAAGCAAGCATTAATTCATAGGGATCATGATTTATTTGGAAATCTTTCTTCATTGGTCCCCCGCCCCTCTTCTAATGCAGATTTAGGTTGCAACAATAAAAATACTTAAATCCAAATAAGTTGATCAAGATTTTAATACGACTTTTTTTATAAAAAAAAATCTAAATAAATTGATTAAGTAAATTCAATTCTTTTGTTATCAAACAAATTTATTTCAACGAGTATTGAATTCAGAATTCATTCGGATAGCGAAAATGGTTGCTGTCAATGCTTAATACTATATTCAAAGTAAAACAGTAAATGAAGAAAATTATTATACGTGTTGTTTTGACCATTTGTTCGACTCAAACTTGAGCTTCATCTTATTGTATAGTTTATTGCAGCCCTTGCACGTTCAAACTATATATACACACACACATATACCAACATACATACATCTCGATCTCCTGTTTGTTTAACTTTTAATTTTTTATTTTTCTGAGAAAATAAATTGGGTGAATAGCATATTAACAATGCCAAATAGCATATCATGACCACTTAATCATGAAACCATGAACTAATTGCATATCTCCACAAAGCAATAGCTGATAATGTGTCTATCTGCCCTCATAAATTATCCTTAAGTAGGGGCATAGCAGGCTCAGCAGGGCAACCGGGATCAGTTAGCATGCTTGATCTAGTCGTGGTATTGGTGTGGCTGGTCGTCGTGTTCCACGTTAAGCTATCCGGGTTGGCTGAATTCAAGATGATTTCATCTTTGCGCATCCAATCAGTTAGGTACTTGGGCTGTGCATCTGTGGTGACAGAAGCCACCTCCATGTTGCCAGAGAGCATGGCCACGACCCGGGACATTGCAGGGCGCAAGCCTGCAGATGCTTGAGTGCATAGAAGAGCAACACCGATTATCCTTAATACTTCACTTTGATTGTACTCGTGTAGAGTTGCGTCCACCAGCTCGATCACCTTGTTATTTTCATGAAGATTCCAAGCCTGAAATACCATGTAAGTTAGCATAGAGAAAAGGTTTGATGCAGACATGGCTCGAGTTGGAATAGCGCATACCCATTCAAGGAGATATATCATTTCGTCTGGCAAACTTGTGTTAGTGTTTGGCCTTCCACTGACGATCTCAAGGGCTAAAACTCCAAATCCGAATATGTCAGCCTTTTCAGTAAGATGCCCGCGCATGGCATATTCTGGTGCTAGATATCCACTGCGTAAGTTATTTGGGAGAAAATGAAAGGGAAGTGATTAGTTCTGTTGGCATGGATAAGGGTATCAAGAAGGAGAAATGAATTCTTTGAATCTTACACTGTGCCAGCAACTCGAGTGCTTATATGTGTTTTTGTGTCATCATACAATTTGGCCAAGCCGAAGTCTGATATTTTAGGTGTGAGGTCCGAATCAAGCAGAATGTTACTGGCTTTGACATCTCTGTGAATAATGCGAAATCGAGATTCCTCGTGAAGATAAGCAAGACCCCTGGCTACTCCCAAGCATATCTCATAACGTACCTCCCAGTCCAAGTACAAAGATTGACCTCCTGTACAAGTACAAGAACACCAAATGAATTCGATAATAAATTCAGAAAACCACTTGAATATACTGGACCAAGAACAAAGTTAAAATGGCTATTTACTGGTGCCAAACAGTTGTCTGTCAAGACTCTTGTTCTCAAGATACTCATAAACAAGCAACCGTTTATCTCCCTCAATGCAGCAACCGTAGAGTTGAACAAGGTTACGATGATTCACAGCAGAAATAGTAGCGATCTCAGCAACAAACTGGTTATTCCCTTGTTGCGATGCCACAGCCAACTCTTTGATAGCAACTGCTCTTCCATCTCCAAGGATTCCCTGTTGGTTGTTGCATCATGTTTCAATTTTGCAGAATCGATGTGATTATTTTATGCCATTGGATCATATTTATTGAAATTATCAATTATTTCATGTTACATCTCGCATGCTAAACAAACGATTAACATAAATAAAACTAGAGAATAAACATGCTTGAGTTTTTTGCAGTACACCGGTAAGAAAGTCTACTAAACTTTTTCAACAGCCATAAAATAGTAGCATATGGCATGATTTTCTGTCACGAATTTCTGCTTTAATTCAATTGTTTCCATGTCCCTCCATAGGCTATTTATGGAAAAACCAAAAGCCCTTGAAAGGAGTGCACAACGGTCCAGGAACATAAACGGCACAAGGCCGAGGCCAATTACTCTGATGGCCTAGATGAAATCTCTCATTGGTTTTCTTGTTCATGTAACGAATGGACCACATTATGTTCCAAGTTTCACATTAGAAATAGTAGTTACCTTGTAAACAGGCCCAAACCCACCCTGTCCAAGCTTATTTGAGGGATCAAAGCCATCTGTTGCAGCTCTAAGTTCGCTGTAACTGAACATGTGAGCCTGAAACTCAATGCCCAAGATCTCTGCATATCGTACAGAAGGGACGATAATTTAGGTTTCGCATCATAGTATCTGTAACCCAGAAGGGGAAGGAGCAACATTAAACCCTATGAATTCATTGTTTTCTGTTTTTGAAATCTCAGATGTAAATCATTAATAATTGAAGGTGCTGACAAGGCTCTTAATTACATGCCTCTGAACAAGAAGGTGAATTATTATTCCACGCCACACTAAATAAGGATTAAAAGGAAATTGAGTATGTGAAGAAATAGAGTGTCTTGAGCTATTTATGTTACCTGCAGAAATCGAGTGTTTTGAGCTATTTATGTTACCGCCATCATCGACATTTTTATGTTTCTTTCTCCTCCAGAAAACAAAGTAAACTGCTACTATGCAAATCAAACTTGCAGCTGCAACACCAACAACAACCCCTACAATCAATCCAGTCAGGTTCATCTTCCGACCAAGGGGGTTGTTTGAAACTGTTGGAACAAAATCTGTAACAAAACCATGCAATCAATTGCCATGGGAATTAAGGAAAAAAAAACCCTTCAAATACTCGGCGAATTTCCTGCTTCAGAACTTGAACATACTTGGGGTGGCACTTATTGCTGAAATCAAGGGCCCATAGGTACCTCGAGTAGGTATACTAAGACTTCCTTTTCCTGCCCAAAACAGATGGATGTCAAGATAGTTCTCCGATACCTCAACTGTGAACTGCCTCACAACAGTCCTTAACGAGATCCCACCAGCCTCTCTTGTAATGTCGAAATCCTTAACCACCAATTTTCCCTGTAGCACATCAAATGTAGTCACCAAACAAATGAGACAATATGGTGACAATAGATATGTTACACTTTGCAAAGGAGAATATGAAATTCATAAGCCTAAGTAAATAGTTGCATCAAGGATAATAAAGTTATTTAGATATATAAAGATGCATATTCCGTGGGACTGATCCAAGGTATACCTAGGCTAGGGATAACATCACTCTTTGCGGCATCGATAATTGCATCAGTAACATTAAATGTTCCGAACTTGTATAATGCTAGTATATTGTTCCAACATAAAAATGGAACATATTTAGTTCCAAGATCGATGTACAACCCATTTTTAGTTGAGAAACCAAGTTCCCACTTGATGTAGAACCTTGTGGCATCAGTCTCAACTGTTCCAGCCAAACAATTATAGTTTGATTAAGAACAATCATTAAATCCACAATCATCAATGCTCTAATTTAACACAAACCTGAACATGTATGTCAAAAAGACGCCGACCAACACTCTTCCATGTCCTTGTTCCTACAATTTGTGACTCTGCAAATTGGAGTGTCACATTGTAGTTACCATTTTCCAGGCCTAAGCCATAGTATCTCAGTGATCCAGCTGAAGTTCGAGCAGTTTGGAACAGCTTTGAATCCGAAGTATTTGTAAACTGTGATGAGGTGGAGGTTCTATATGTCGGGTTAGGGCTATGAGATGGTAGACCAATGTTGCTTACAGCCCATTTGCCAGTTCCAGTCATGTAATGTGTTGCTGGACCAAGAGTTTCATCATCCCTTTCATATAAAACTCCATCTAAAGTTCTAATCTGCGGACCACCACATTTAATTGCAAACCTAGAATCTACATGTCATCATGCAGAAAGAAGCTGTCATCTTTTAGTGTATAACATTGTGGAAGGCTTAAAATAACTTAGTGCTGTAATGTGACTATTGCACCCAAGTGACTAATATGTACTGTAATTTTTTCAACATCTTAGACAGAACAAATGTTACATCTCAAGTATTCATATTCCACATAACCAGAGCACATGAGATTTTGAACAGTTTTACTGCCAGTAATAAAACAGATTGAATTATTCAATAGGAAATCATACTCATCTTGAACACTAAGCCCCTGTTTGGATCGGCTTTTTTCATCTACTTTTGGCTTTTGCTTTGAGAAAAACAAACGTGTTTTTAACAATAATTTTAAGTCTATTCAAACAAGGGATAATAGTTTTGCGTACGAGAAAACAATTTAGCTTATATATATATGAATCAACTATTTTTAAAACAACATTATTTTATTTTAATTTTTTTCGGAAAAACAAACTATCCAAACAGGGGCTACAAAATCATTAATCTACCATCTTCAAAGGGTTGGTAATAGATTTGTATCACTTACAAATAGGTGATCCTCGAAAGCAGGGAAAATTCCTTTGCAGACAATTCAATCCAGGAGGCAACGCACTTAAATAGGAAGGAAAGGATCGGTTATAGTATGAACCAGAAAGTAAGAAATGTATTAGCTGCAGTTTTTTTATGTCAAAATTTGGCTTTGCATGTGTACTTGTAACTATACCTGCCATTAGAATTGTCAATAGTGAAGTTGTTTGAAACCAAATTCCTATGCCAAAGAGAGATTAATGTTGGCATGAGCAAGATCAGCATTAAATGAATACATTAAAAATAAATAAATAAATAAATAAAAAGAAGCAGCAAAATATAATATATACTGATATACTGATAAAGAGACAAATTAAAGGTGCAAAACGATTGGGGTTTATACGACCATACAGTTGTAAGTTCTGTTCACTGACCCAAGTTGGAAAGCTTCCTGATAATTCATTGTACGATAGATCTCTGTATGCAAGAAAAAAGATTATCAATGGTGTTTTGATGAATCGTTAATAATGGAAATGTGGTTGCATGCTTCTTCACAGCAGGAAAACTTAGATGTTATTGATCATGTGACCTTAGTTTCTATTAAGCATTATTAAAGTCTTTGTTAATTCAAATTTTCAGTCCAAAACTTATCATCTGGCGGTGTTCATTCAGTAAAACTGAACCAAACTGAAATTCTGGTTCCAAAAATGTACTCTACATTTCCATACTGAATGCCAGACCGAAATTTTCAATTTTAATTGGCGGGTATTTGGTTTTTGGGTCCAAAAAGATTCAGATACGAGATAATAAATGCAATGAAATGAATAAACAATGTACGCAAACTGACATATTTCGGAGACGTGGATTCTTCATAGATGGCAGGGTCCCAGTTAACTTGTTATTACCAAGAAACCTGAAAATTGAACAACAAATAAACACAACTTTGTCATTTTATTGCTTATTTATTGTTTCACTGAGCCACAAGAAGCAAGAGTTTTAGAAACACAACACTCAGTCACGGGTATTCATGGTAAATTACAAGTTTGTGAGAGAACTGAGATTGAAAAGTGAATCTGGAATTGTTCCAGTCAAACTGTTGAAGCTCAAATCCCTGAAATATGAAACATACCATCTTAATTGGGCTGTTGAATGTAGAAGCATCTAAGAGGAAACTAATTTTAAGCTCATATATAACCATTTTTTGTTTGGGTTTTAATTTTCTCAAATCTAAAATATGTTAACTATAAGAACAGCCTTGGCCTTACATGCAATGGCTCAAAAAAATTTGTAACTTACAACAATGTCATACTCTGAAATCTGCCAAAATCTGACGGTATGGAACCAGAAATGTTATTGTTCCGCAAAACTCTGCCACACAAATTCATGTTTGGAACGTACCAATTAAAAGGTAAAAAGAAGTATCTCAGCAATCAGAAAGTTTATATACTTACAAGGTTGATAGAGAATTCATATTTTTAAGGAAATCCAGTGAAGAGTTCCCACCAGATAAATCACAAATTCTCCTAAAGGTCACATTCTTCAGAAAAGCATTCAACAACAAAAAAAATGAAATAATATGAATAAACAAAAAAAGGAAGAAGAATGATAACCCTTACAAGTCATCCAGAGATGTTAAATTGGAAAATGACCGTGGGATAGGACCTTGAAGCGAAGTTCCATGTAACCATCTGCAAAAAAAATTAGAGAAAGATGATTAGAAAACAAAGTTAAGAACCTTAAAGAATAATCCAGTGAGCACATTCTCCATTGCCATGGC
Source organism: Hygrophila difformis (assembly GCA_030278955.1). Classification (NCBI taxonomy): domain Eukaryota; kingdom Viridiplantae; phylum Streptophyta; class Magnoliopsida; order Lamiales; family Acanthaceae; genus Hygrophila; species Hygrophila difformis. Next base: position 28,005,537 of record JAOANR010000006.1, on the reverse strand, counting down.
ATTGTTTTTGTTACTAGATAGGAGAGAAGTTAAACAATATCATGTATAATTAATAGTAGAGATAGTAGTGTTTCGACTCACAGCTGTTTGATGTTCGACCAATTTCCAATAAAGTCAGGTACCTGCCCCGATAATTCATTATCTGATGCCCGCCTGAGATCAAGCAATGAAATTATGACTTGATTTACATTTGAAGAAAGAAAAGCATATATTTTCTTGAATCATTGTTCTTACACTATCTCCAAGCTCCTAAGAAGAGCAAATGTTCTAGGTATCGGACCACTTATTCCAGCACTGGCTATGTATCTAGCATGATGGAAAAGAAATTTTTAAATTCTGCACACTGAAATGAGATGCTGCTTCCATCAAAAAGATGGATCAAGATGAACAAGGATACGGCTAATTTGGTTTCAACTCAGGACCACGTACAAGAACCATGAATTGATTGTTATATATGTGGAGAAACAGACAAATCCAGGGATGCTTAAAGGAATAATAAGTCCATAAAAACCTTGTTACTTGTGTTTTGGAACTCATACAAATCCTTAGAAAAACCAAAACACAGTTTGACATTGCATTATCACATCCGAAAAGCTCAAACTTGTGGGCAGCTGGAATAAATACAATCACTTAGAAAGTGTCTTCCTAACTTCCAAACACAAACAGAATTTTAGTGAATATTCGCATAAGGGTGGAAGAAGGAGCCATAACTTACAGTTGAGTTAATCTTGAGAGATTTCCTAGCTCTGATGGTAATGGCCCAGAGAAGTTGTTTGAGCCAATTCCCCTGCACATAAGCAAGTAATACAGAAATCACCCTAAATTACTCGTAATAAATATCAGTACATAGAGGAATATCCAGTTTTCTGGATTCTTTGTTTTACATAATTATACTCTTCCCCAAAGGGGAGCTTATGCCTCATTCATCATAAAGTAAATACTCACAATGATCTTAAATCTGTCAGCATTCCAAGTTCCCTGGGAATCTCCCCTGATAATGCATTTACGCCAAAGTTCCTAGCATAAAATTACAAGTATACACATGTCACGCACAACCAAACAAAGAAAAACGCAAACAAACAAACATTATTTTCTTTCCCAGGAAAATTCCGTTTACTAATGGATGAAATACAAGGAAACAGAAGAAAGGAGGAAAAGAAGTAAGAAGAAGATGACATACAAGAACTGCATGCGAGTAAGACGACCAATGGATGCAGGTAGTGAACCTGTCAAATAATTTCGGCCCAAATTTCTGGTAGGAATTAGAGAAAGTTATTGCTTTTACATTTGCAAGATATAGGGTATTTGGGACACACAAACACACACAGGAAATCCCCATGCAGAATTTAAAAGTCAACTACTATTTAACATGTTTGTAGCAAGTAAATAAACTCATTATAATCTATATAATGCTATACGCGAGAGAAAGAAACCAATACAGAAATCAAACTTACAGATCATCTAGATAAGTCAAATTCCAAAGTTCATCTGGAACTGGACCAGAAACATCCAATTCATAAACTTTCCTGTAAATTATCCAAAAATGGGCATATCACTAGATGTTTACCACTTGGACCACATTCATATGCAACATTCTATACAAGGAGAATGCAAGGATGAAAACTGCTGAAGATTTAATGGGTCTTAAAATGTTGTCTAATCTGCATTTACATACAGAGCAGTAATGCGGCAACGAGTGCTGTTATTGAAGCTGCACAGGCATTTGATAGCCGGATTCAGCATGTCTACGACTGAACTTGTGTCAATGGCAACACCACTGCATAGTTCGCCACTAAGGTTCCATTGATTTGTTGCTGAAATTCTCCATCGTTCAAACATGATGTTCAAAGCTCTCGCTGTAGATTGAATTAAAAGAAGAAACATTAGATGATTTACAAAATGATTTGTAGCTAAAAATCTCACCTTCAGCAGGATCAGTGGTGGCAGCGTTAGTTGAGACCTGCGCCCAGACCGTGCGGACCGCGAATCCGATGGTTAACAAAAACCATAAAAGCAGAAGCAAACACCGTGGAGGCGCCTTAGCCGCCTCCATTATCAAGCGAAAATGCTTAGCAAAAATGAAAATAATTGGTGCGTGGGAGGAAGGAAAGGCGGCGTTGGCCGTGGGGGTATGCCGTATGCGGCGGAAGGCAGATGGGAGGAGGACCGGAGGATGTAGGGTTGAGAGCGAACCTATTGTGAAGATCAAAGGCAATAGGCAGAATTGCAGATTTGCAGGCTCGCTGGCAGCCGCCAGCAGCAGTAGAGCCAGGAGAAGTAGGATACGGTGGAACCGATACAATTAGTAATAATACTATTAAGAAGTGTAATTAATACACTAAATAAGGTTAGGAGGTGAGTTGGGATTGGAGTTTGACGAAACAAAAGTCAATGCCTAAATTCCCGCAGAATAAAAAATTCAAAAGAAAGTTGAACAATCTCTTCAAGTGAAGAAAATTTGGTTATTGCCACTGCACTTCACAAGGAAACATTCAAATAAAGGCAGCTCAATTTTCCTTTTTTTCGTGCAAATATGTACAGTTCCTTGATAGCGACAGGGTATATATATTCAGAATTTCAGATTAATCCAGTAAGAAATCAATCGGGATGTGTTGTTCCCAACTTCCCATACTCATTTGGAAGAGGTACCCAAGTAGTTATAGTACTTGTTTTCTTAAAAAAGCTAAAATGAAATACTACACAAACATGTGTTTAACCCGGATGCATCATGGAAAATATTGGAAACATCATCGTTAAACACAAAAATGTAGTATCTTGTACTGAACTGGAATATACTACTGTACTTCTCATTTAAAATCTCTCATTTTATTTTTCACACAATTCAATGTATATTTTTAATCGTTAATATCTCAAAGTATATAGAACTAAAAATTGTGCAAGATATATATCTAAAACTATACGATTAGACGAATCTAACAAGACCGAACTCGACTATTTTTTTTTAAAATATATACTTATAATATAATATTGAGTCAAAGTTGAACAATAAATAGTATCAAAAAGTCGAACATGACACTTCTACTGGGACGGGGGAATTCTATAAAATATTGGAAGCAGTGGCGGAACCAGGATTTCAATCTAATGTGTACGAAAATTTAAATAAAATTAAAATATTATGCAACAATAATCCAACTACATTTTTTTATCATTCAAAATACCAATTAGAATACTCTTCGACGTACCAACATTTCTTGAAAATAATTCATAACTTCATCTACACCTACCTCATATAATAGTTATTTTTCAACAAAAGACAATAATGAATCATGCAATGTTTCATCACACATTCAATTACGCAACTCGGATTTGACAATCTTCATTGCAGAAAATACCTTTCCACTGTTGCAGTTGCCACAGGTAATATTAAGGATAGTTTGATCAACAAATACACCAATGGATAAGTTCTATCATTGTTCTTTTCAACCAACCTCTTAGCAAGTCCACTAGTATCAACTAAATTTGAGAAGTCCCGATCATTTTTCACATCTCTAATATAGTTTCAAATTGGTTTTTAAGCATTTCAAGGGCATCATCAGAAAACTCATAAGGGTAAAATGTAGCCAATTTCATCAAAGCCTTCTTGTCAAATGCAGCAAATGATTTTACTTCCATCTGTATCAATAAACAAGACTTTATTTAATTATTATCACAAGTTCTGGCTTTCTGCTATTAACTTTATAGTGCCACTGTAATCTAGGCGATTAAAAAAATGTTTCCCACTGTAATCTGAATACACAAAAATGTTTCCCACTCCTCGGATATAGTAATACAATCCCACATATATATGTAATTAGTCAATTGATCAAATGTAAGATAAGTCAGTGATACAGTGAAGATCAATGCCCACACCATATAACACAGTGAATCAAATATAAGAAAAGTAACACAGCTCTTTCGTCACTTCAGAAAATCCATTCCCTAAAAGGGGTTTATTGATTGAGGGTTTGCCCAAACCACTCGCTACTCTACCCTTTTTCTCACAACCAACTCGAACTCACCCAAAAAAAATAAATAGTGGAATACTTGATTCGGCCACTGCTTACAACGATGACGACTAAGAAGACAGTGCAACTAATTTTACAGAGTGGACAAGAACATATATCCAATCTCAGCACACAATCTAACTTGCTCAACAATTTGGGAGTTTTTGGCGGCTGCAGAAAGCTTCAAGAGATGAGAGCGGCGCGGCGCAATTGGGTGGTGAAGAAAAGAATAAGGTGCAGAAAGAGACTAGATGAAGGGAGATAGACGGAGATGTAGAAAGAGATAGACGGAGGGAGGCAAGAAAACTGAGATGTAGGGTTTAGAATTGGGGGGAAAGTATTATTTTTCAATTTATTTATATGTATTATAAAAAGAAAAAATTAAAATTCAGGTGCGTCACGTGACCCCCTTGCGTCGGAGTAGTTCCGCCACTGATTAGAAGCATCATGTTTGCATATATATCATGTTAACATGATTACATGAACTATGCTGTAAAAACGGTATGGTTGCTGTACTGGAACATATTTTTCCAGTATATACTGGAGTTTTTTTTAGCCCTTAAATCTAAATTTATATTGAATTAATGGTGTAGATGGTATAAGGGTAATGATGTAATTTATTATATTTTATTATTTTATTTTGTATTATAAATAAATATGATTTAGAAGTTATTTACAGCTTTTTCAGTCTGATTTAATAATAATGTGTAATCATTACATGAAACAAAAGACTATTGGATGAGAAGATGAGTAGACAACCGACTAACTGTTCAAATTAAATTAAAATTTCAAATCAAAATGTAACCATATAATATCACAAAATGACAAATAAAACAAGACATAACGGTATATATAACTAGACAGAATGGAAAGAATATGAACACACAATGGCAACAACAGAATGTTACATACTTAAAAAAAGAATGTTGTATAATTGAGAACAGAATGTTACACACTTGCAAATAAAATATTACATACTTCTAAACAGAATGTTACACGCTTTACACAGAATGTTACACACTTGATAAAAGAATATTTTATAATTGAGAATAAAATGTTACACACTTACAAAGTACACCAATTGTTACACACTTGATAACAGAATGCTATATGCTTGCACACAGAATGTTACACATTTGATAACAGAATGTTAAATAGACATAACAATTAGACAGAATGCCAAAGTAAATGAAACAGAATGTGTAAAACTTACAAACATAATGTTTTACTCTTCTAGTAGAATGTCATATTTCAATTGTAATTCAACTTTCTCATCACATAAATTTTTCTTCTACTGAGTTTCTAAAAGTAGGCAAAACGATTCAACTTTAAATTTGGATTTTCATTATACTCGAATAGAAAACCATTATAAAAGATTTTGATTTTTTGAAAATTTTTTGTAGAAGAAATTATTAAATTAAATAGAATAATATGTGTATGGAGTAATCAATTGCATAGTTTTATTTTATTTAATATTAAAGTGTAGAATTACATATTTACCCTTTATTTTAATTTTGTCCATTGATTTAAGTTGTGATCGGATGGTGAGAAAAAAACTCCAGTATATGCTGTTCCAGCATATGAACCACTCCCGTAAAAATATGTGTTTAGCATGTCGGAAAACAACACAATTTGGAAAACAGATTAAGAGAAATTGGGTGTGACACGAATTCGAAGATGGAATGGAAACGATTTCAGAATGTGCTGGAAGACGAAATTTGAAAATGGGAAATATGTGTGTAGACCTTTTGGCCAAAAAGAAATTACCCGTTTAGACCTAATTAGTACTTAAATTTTATGTAATCTGGAAATTACAGTTTATGTGAAATAATAGTTTCCTTAACTCTTAGTCCTACATAATCCGGCTTATTACATGTAAATATTTTTGTCCCAAAATTGCATAAATCTTTTTTTTTTTGGATACGGAACACATAAAAGCGTTGGCAAACAAAGGTTACAAGCAGAAAAAAAACTACAAGCTACGGAAATATAGAAAAAAGGGAGAAAGCAAAAAAGAAAAAACAAATAAAACTTAAACCCGCAGAAACAACATATAATTAAAAAATTAACATATCTAATTGAACAATTAAAATCCTAATGTTAATGATATGTATAGTACTTAAAATTCAATTTATAGCTCAAATGTAGTAAAAACATATAATTAAAAAATTAACATATGCAGGACAATCCTGAATTAAAATGAAAACCATTTCTGTGTTTGATAAATCATGTTAACACTTGTAGAATGTGGTAGATGTTGCAAATTTTGTGATACTATACTAAACATGATTCAAGTCTTCTATATATTGTGAATTTTGTACTTGATAATGATCAATTATTTTCAATTTATTTCTGTGTCTAAACATGGGTATTTGATCGCATTCCGGTCTTATTTAAATAAAAAGCAGTTGTATTTGACAGAAATATATAAGTTTATAAAATAATAAGCTGGTATTAAAAAACACAAAAATATTGTAATTTTATTGTATTTGTGTTAGAAGAATCTAAAAACAAGAGAAAAAGGAAAGAAAAAAAATGAATGAAAAGGATGGGAAAAAGAATGATATCCCGCAAAAATGAAAATTTAGGAGAGAAATAATGATGGGTGCGATGGACTGCTAGAGGACGTGCGAGGACAATCGCACTCCATCTCGATCCAGCGCAAGCCATCGCCATTGGTAGCCATTGAACAAGGCAAGAAAACAATAAAAGTGCAGATTTGGAAATGGGTGCAATGGGCAGTATGTATCTGATGGGCATTGCCCATCGGATACGTGCCAATCACACCCCAATTGCGGATCACATCCAAGAAAAATGACGCATTTCAGCGGAAAATTCGAGGACGATGGGCACATGCCCATCGCACCCATACCAATCGTCCCCCAAAAGAACCCATACCAATCGTCCCCCAAAAGCTTATCGCACTTAAGAATAAGAGAGACATGTGGAGTCGTGCCAAGGGCATGCTTCGGGTGCGATGGGATGGTGCCCATCATCCCCAAGGTGGACGATCGCACCCACTCGCCACATTGTAGACCAAGGAAACCAAGGACGATGGGTTGGGGACGATGGACTGGGGACGATCGCACAGACTTCAGCCATCGTCCCCCATTCTTTTTCTCAAGATAGGAAGGTGTTCGCGACGCACATATTGAGCTGGTGGGATAACACCAAGATTGACCTAATGAACCCATTTTGACATTTTGGGCCTGGGGTTTCTTGCTTGCTTATAAATAGGGGGTCTCCCATCAGATCAATCACCTTAGAAAATTCAAAAACACATCCAAGTGCTGTTGGAGTTATTGTAGAACTCAAGTTCCATTTAGGTAGGTAGTTGGGTTTTCTTTTCTTGTAATATAGCTTCATTTTTGTTAGTTCTAGCTTAATTTTAGTTTGTAAAATAATTGTTTTATCCTTTTTAGTGTATCCAATGCCATACTTAAATGCTTTTAAGTGTAGAATAAACTTGGAGTTCATCCAAATAATGGATGTTCTTGAGTTTTTAATGCCTTTTCTTGATGAAATATAAGAAACCTTCCATATCCGGTATGCTTTTTTGTTCCTTAATATATTTAATGCTTTCTAGTTTTAAATGCATGTTTTAGGCTACCTTTGATGATATTTAATGTTCTTAAATGCTTGTATATCTTAGGTTGACTTAGAATGTTTAAATAAATGCATGGTAGTGGGTTTTGACCATGTTTCTAGCCTTAGATTCTCATTTAATGTTATTTAATGCCTTAGATAATTTTAGTGTTCTTGTTAGTATTATGCGTTTGGTACAGAGAATTGAAGCCAGATAATAGAATTCCAGAGAAAGAAAATTGAGTCAGAGAAATGGAATTGATTATCCTGTTTGGTACAACAGAGAATTCAACAGAGAAATAGCATAGAGAATCAATTCTCTTGTTTGGTTGCTTAGATAATTTAACATAAAAACGAATCATGAAATTTAAGTTCCTTATTTTTACTTTAGTTAAAAAAATTAATTATGTTGTTTGATTGTTATAAATAAGAAAAAATATATAAATATAAATAAAAATACTTGTCCAAGCTATATATTTTTTTTAATAATAATGGTTTCTTAAAATGAAAAAACCAAAAAATTATGCACAAATTAACAACAAAATATTTCATTCAATCCCAATAAAATTATAAGCTATAATCAATCCTTTTACAAACACAATTAAAACCAAAATAAAATACAATGTGCAAAATTAAAGTTAACTTAAAAAATAATCAACTACCCCACAAAACCATCCATGATTACTTTTATCATATCAATTTCGTCTTCTTGATCCAAAGTAAGAAATGTATGTGCGCGCTATATAATTGCCAATCAAATCCATTGCTTTAAAACGTTGCACGAGATTGATGCCTGGCAATGTATCAATCAACCTTGAATCTTCCTCTTTTGTCCAAATATGTTTGCTCCTTTCGGTGTCCTTCGCTATATTTGAATCTGTCATGCCTACATACCATGAAATAAACAAGGATTAAATTCACTTCCAGATCATTAAACAAAAAGTAATTCATAAAATGGCCAAGCCAGAATTGAAATCTTGCTCACTAAATCCTATATCAATCACAAAGTAGACAATAAACCATCTATGGACTACATTCTCCGGCGTTCCAAGATGTCATTGTCTTTTATTTAGTAAGCAATATAACTTTAGATAGATGATAGATCAATGTTCTGGGGATAAATTTATAATATAAATTAACAAAAACAAGCAATTTTACATACACAAGAAAAAATTAGCACTTGTCATCACATCACAGAGGGAATACCATTTAGATACAATAATGACAAATACTTGTGATCATCTAGCAATAATATACAAATGGGCAGATTAATTGAAGTGTTAAACTACAACCAATACTAATAATATAGTATGAATTAAAAATGAAATCACAATTCACAAATCATAACCATAGAAAGGTGACTTCTTATTTGTCATGGCATAATTGATGTAAGATGTCTGGCAACATGTGATCCACACATTGTAAAATAGTTATACAATTTACTCAAACATCAACTCTAGAGCAGGGGTAGGGGTACAATCATCAATCACTATTGAACAGCCAAGGCCAAGGCATGATCTATAATTCGATTAAACATGCCACTCTAATCCAAAAATGCTCAACATTCAACTGTAGAATCCTACCCAACTCCATGAATTCTATGCCGAAACAGTAAAATAGTATGCCCTATATATTCAAACTAGACTCACAAAAATATGATAAATGCCAGATCCCAAAAGTAATAGTTCTCACACTGATTTGAATCTGATAAATAGCTACTTCCACACAATATTAGGATTTAGATGCGATAGAAGAGCATACCTATTTATTTTGAAGTTACTATCTTTAACACATAATCAATTGGGAGAGCAGAATGTATCCCATCAGCCTCCATAAATCTCATGAGATAGTGGTTAACCAATATGATCATTTTGTCAAGTCTATAACTATATATATAATACATCATACAACCAAGTTCCTAGAATAAGATAAAAGGACGAGAAAGTAGTAACATATTCTTGACAGAAACTATATTATATCCAGTTATCACAGACAAATACAGATATTTGAAAAGAATTAAAACTAGAAACACCATGGGATGAGATACACATATTTGCTTAAGAGTTTTGAGAAATTGTTGGCAACAAAGAGATAATAAAGGCAGATAGAGAAGAAAAAAATAATAAAATGGAAAAATTGCTCCAAAACACTACCATATTAGCATTCAATAACAAGGACACAGAAACATACGTATTGATTGTGGCTAAGGAAGAACAATCGCAATCGATGAAGACGAAATGGACAGATGCAGACAACCGGGCGAACCGCCGACGCGCTCCTCCGGCGAGAATAACAAACTAGGGCAGAAGCGAGGAGGAGAAGAGACGACTATGGTGTGAGAATAACGGACTAGGGCAGTGTTGCGGAAGTGTACCCAAGCCAAATGCAGCAAAATAAATAGACACGGGGAATTTACGTGGTTCGGTCAAATCGACCTACATCCACAGGCAAAAGGAGAAACAAATTTTACTATGAGGGGAAATATTACAAAAGGGTTTGGACAATAATTTCTGGACCCACAAAATCCACTCAACAAATGTAGACTCCTCACAAAAGAAAAAAGCCTACCAAAACACCCTAAGACTCTCTGGGCCAAATTTGCCCACTAGATTCAGCAGGCAGAAGAAAGCTTTGAGGATTGCTGCTTCTGCTGCTTGGTGTATTTCGCTGATCTGCTTGGGCATGTATTTATAGGAGGGGAAAGGAGGGATGCAGGCATGGGTGGTATTTAATGTGCAGCTGTCCACTTCCATCCACCCCACCTACCATCGCACCACCTAACAAATCTCCACCTTGGTGCGACCTAGCATAGTGAATGATGGCCAGGCTCCACCTTGAACTCAAACTTCCCTGAAAAATAAATGTACTCAAACCATGCACACAAATGTGCCAAACGGTACTCAAACTCTTCTTTTGCCTCCAAATTTCCCACCATGGGAAAACAAAATGCCTCGAAGAGGCAGTCAACAACTCAATACATTTAGCAAGTCCAAGCAATGTCGAAACTTGCTATGAGGTACAGGTTTGGTGAACATATCTGCAGGATTATCTGCCGTAGCAATCTTCTGCACTTTGATCCTTGATTCTTATCTCAGAAAATGATATCTCACATCAATGTGTTTGGTTCTCTCATGATGAACATGATCCTTAGCCAAACATATTGCACTGAGATTATCACAAAACACAACTGCTTGATCTTGATGTAGACCAAGATCGCTAACCAGTCCTTTCAACCAGATTCCCTCTTTGGCAGCCTCTGTCAATGCCATGTATTATGCCTCCGTAGTAGACAGTGTTACTGTAGCTTGCAAAGTTGCTTTCCAACTGATGACATCTCCGGCTATCCACATCTCCAGCATAATCAGAATCAGAATACCCAACCACTGAACACTGCAAGTCACCTCCATAGATGAGACCAACATCAGATGTACCTCTCAAATAGCGAAAGATTCGCTTCACCGCAAGCCAATGCTCTTTTCCCGGGTTCGCCATGAATCGGCTAACCACGCTGACTGCCTGTGCCAAATCAGGTCTAGTGCACACCATGGCATACATCAAACTGCCCACTGCACTAGAATATGGAACCTTTGCCGTATACTCCTTCTCAGCTCCAGATTTAGGTGCAAAGGTAGCTGAGCGTTGCGTATTAGTAGCACACGGAGTATTCTAAGGTTTCGCCGAAGACATTCCAAACTTTGACAGAACCTTTTGGATGTAGCTTTTCTGTGACAAGAAAAGCTTCTTCTGATCTCTATCTCGATAGATCTCCATCCCCAGAATTTTCTGTGCTGCACCCAAATCCTTCATGTCGAACTCTGCACTCAGTAGACCCTTCAATTTCTGAATATCGGCCTTGTTCCGTGCAGCAATGAGCATATCATCTACATACAGAAGCAAATAGATGATCGAACCATCTTCCAACTTCTTGTGATAAACACAACAATCATATGGACTTCTGTTGTAGCTAAGCTCAACCATATAGTTATCAAATCTTTTATACCACTGTCTCGGAGATTGCTTCAGACCATATAATGGTCTCTTCAATTTGCAAACATAGTTTTCTTTTCCTGGTACAAGAAAACCTTCAGGCTGAGACATATAGATCTCCTCCTCCAATTCCCCATGAAGAAAGGCTGTCTTCACATCTAGTTGTTCGAGCTTCAGATCCAGATGCACTACCATAGCCAACAGGACACGAATGGAAGTGTGTCTGACCATAGGTGAGAAAATCTCGTTGTAATCAACTCATTCTCTCTGAGTAAATCCTCTAGCAACTAGTCGGGCTTTATATCGTATGCCCTCAGCTGGTGAAACACCTTCCTTTCTTTTGAAAATCCATTTGCGAGTAACAATCTTCCTTTCGGGTGGTTGTTTGACTAGCTCCCAAGTGTCGTTCTTATGTAACGACTCCATTTCATCTCCCATTGCAGCAAGCCACTGTACAGACTCGCCACATGATACGGCTTCTTTGTAAGCGGAGGGCTCAGAATAATTCAAATCTTCAGCTGTTTGTAGAGCATAGCAGACAAAATCTTGATATCTGCTAGGAGGTTGGACTCCCACCCTTCTAGCACGATCATAAGCAATTCCTTGCTTCGGCACATCAGCTGAACTCAATGGTAGGTTGGTTTCAGGTGGTTCAACTTCGGTTGATTGATTGGAATCCAAGTGCACTTCCTGCTCTTGCTCAACCTCTCGTTGTTCATCTGAATCATCAGGTGAAAGATGAAGCTCCACCTTACTGTCAGCACCCGAATTTTCTGAGACATTCACAACCTTCGTAGGCTGATTGAGGATTGAATTCTCGTCAAATACCCCACTTTTGCTCAAGATAACTCTCTTCCCAGGAGGTGACCAAATTCTGAATCCTTTGACTCCATCTCCATACCCTACGAAAACGCCCTTCTTTGCTCTGGGCTCCAGTTTCCCCTCGCTTACGTGATAATAAGCCGCACATCCAAAAGATTTCAAATTCGAGTAATCATAGGAATTACCTGACCAAACCTCATAAGGAATCCGACAATCAATTCCAGTATGAGGTCCCCGATTGATCAGAAAGCAAGCAGTGTTAACTGCCTCTGCCCAAAAGCTCCTTGGCAATCCGGAATTTGAGAGCATGCAGCGTGCCCTCTCCAAAAGCGTCTGATTCATACGCTCTGCCACTCCATTTTGCTGTGGAGTGTTCCTGACTGTGTGATGTCGTGCAATTCCATTGTTCTTGCAGAACTCATTGAATTCCCTCGAACAGAATTCCAGACCATTATCAGTTCGAAGCCTTTTAATCTTCTTGTTGGTCTGGTTCTCTACCAACGCCTTCCACTGCTTGAATTTCAAGAAAGCTTCGCCCTTTTCCTTCATCATGATTACCCAAGTCATCCTTGAATAATCATCGATAATGGACAAAAAGTATCTGCTACCCCCAAGCGACTCAACTCGTGAAGGACCCCAACAGTCAGAATGAATGTAATCCAACGTCGACTTTGTTCTGTGAGTTGCCTTTCCAAATTTGGTACGATGTAATTTACCAAATGTGCAGTGCTCACAGAACCCGAACTCAGCTAACTTGTGACCTTCAAGAAGACCACGACTTGACAGGATCTGCATTCCCCTCTGACTCATTGCCTAAGTCTAATATGCCATAGCTTGGACATATCAGAAGTATCAGCAACAGCAGCTACAGAATCTACTACAGTAGATCCCTGCACAACATACAGAGATCCATGCAAGACTCCTTTCAAAACCACGGACGATCCCTTCATGATGTAGAGTTCTCCATGCTCCCCTTCGTATCTGAAACCCTTATTGTCAAGGACTCTTAAGGATATCAGATTCTTCTTCAGCTTTGGAACATGTCTGACATCGTGCAGAGTTGCAATTTCACCGGCATGTGTTCTAAGCTTGATAGAACCAATCCCAGCTGTCTTACAGACAGAATCATTTGCCATAAAAACATTTCCTCCATCGACTGGTTCGTAGCTCGAAAAGCACTCTTTGTTAGGACACATGTGGTATGATGCTCCAGAATCAAGAACCCATACATCATCTTGCGATGGTTGCACGCTTGTGACCAAAGCCAAATGATCCTCTAGATCTGTATCGCCGTTGACCGCAACAGAGACAGACTCCTGTTGCGTTCCCTGTTGTTGCTTCTTCATCATTTTGGGACACTGGGTCTTTCAATGTCCTTTCTCTTTACAATAATTGCAGACATCACCTGGCTTGGGACCTTTAACAAAAGACTTTTTCTTCTTTTGTTTTACAAATTTTCCATGTCCCTTGCCACTGCTAACAACAAGCCCAGCAGCCTGATCTTCTACATTACTCGAATATGCCTTATGGCGCAATTCCCTACTGTGCAGAGCAGCACGTACATCTTCTAAACTGACAGTATCTTTACCAACTATAAATGACTGTACAAAATTTTCAAATGATAGTGGTAAAGATACTAATAATATCAATGCAGCATCTTCGTCCTCGATAACGACATCAATACTACGCAACTCCAGCAAGATAGTGTTTAATCTATCGAGATGGTCTCGAAGAGATGTACCTTCCTGCATCCGTAGGCTGAACAAACGTTGCTTTAATAGCAACTTGTTGGTTAAAGACTTAGTCATGTAAAGACTTTCTAGTTTTAACCACAAACCAGACGCCTTTGTTTCCGTCGCAACTTCGGTAATGACATCATCTGCCAAGCACAGTAAGATGGTTGAATGAGCCTTCTCCTCCAGGCTCACCATCTCAGCATTATCTGGATCTACCTTTTCTTTTAATGGAGCCCACAGGCTTTGTTGCTTTAACAAAGCTCGCATTTTGATTTGCCATAGGCTAAAACTATTCCTCCCCGTGAACTTGTCAACCTTAATATTTATGGCCGACATTTTGCTAACAAGAGGCACAAACAAATCTCACAAAAGGGTAGCTTAACCGAGATGCGTTTCTGATGTGGAAGATCAGATTAACTGCGACCACAGAGCATACTACGCAATCAGGGCTCTGATACCAGTTTGTTGCGGAAGTGTACCCAAATTAGCCAAATGCAGCAAAATAAATAGACACGGGGAATTTACGTGGTTCGGTCAAATCGACCTACATCCACAGGCAAAAGGAGAAACAAATTTTACTATGAGGGAAAATATTACAAAAGGGTTTGGACAATAATTTCCGGACCCACAAAACCCACTCAACAAATGTAGACTCCTCACAAAAGAAAAAAGCCTACCAAAACACCCTAAGACTCTCTGGGCCAAATTTGCCCACTAGATTCAGCAGGCAGAAGAAAGCTTTGAGGATTGCTGCTTCTGCTGCTTGGTGTATTTCGCTGATCTGCTTGGGCATGTATTTATAGGAGGGGAAAGGAGGGATGCAGGCATGGGTGGTATTTAATGCGCAGCTGTCCACTTCCATCCACCCCACCTACCATCGCACCACCTAACAGGCAGAAGTGGAGAGGGCCGGAGACGATGATATGCGTTGTGTTAGGATAGGCGAGAAATAGACTTGCTCTTTCAAAGCTCTCCCATCCAATTCCCCACAATTCTCCACTTTTTTCAGAGTAAGAAAAGTAAAGAATGGGAATCGTATCAAATCCCTATCATTAAATCTCTTTTGGTACCAAACAAGGGAATTGGGCTCATTCCCATTCTCTAAGCCCAATTCTCTGTACCAAACAGTCGGTTAGAGTTTACATGATTTTTTTTTTTTTTGGATGAGCCGAAGCCGAAGAATAAGAAAAAATACAAAGAAGTAAAAAGCAGTAAAGAGAAACAACGAAACCACAGGGGTATTTGATAATGGCCAGAAATGACCATTATTTTCAATCCATTTCCGTGTCTTAAACGGGCATTTGATCGCATTCCGGTCTTACACTAAGTAAGAAAGCAGTTGAATTGGACTGATTTATGCATAATTGTAAAAATAATAAGCTGGTGTGAAAAAGGCATAAATATGAAATTTTATTACATATTTATGTTAGAAAAATCCAAAAACATGAGAAAAAGAAATGAAAAGAAAAAGGAATGAAAAAGATGGGAAAAAGAGAGAAAAGCCCACAAAAAGAACATTTTCGGCCCATCTGGCCCAATCCAGCAGGCCCAGGAGCACCCTTGTCGCGGAAGCTCCTTTGTCGCGATGCATGGTTCCGCGACCAAGGCATGTTCCGCGACCAAGCAGACTCAGATGAAGAGGAGACCAGCCAGGATACCTTTGTCGCGATGCCCTGTTCCGCGACAAAGGTCTATTCCGCGACAAAGACACCCAATTATAGACACAAGACCCAGTCGAGAAGCTTTGCCACATGCAGTGTGTTCCGCGACCAAACTTGATGCTCCGAGACAAAGCCGTGATGTGTGTGATGACTTGAGACACAATGGGCTCGAATCAAGGCCCATGGGCTTAGGGTTACACTTCTATAAATATGAGGTGTTTCCCATGAGCTAGAGGTTGGAATTTTGTTGATTAGAAGTTCTTGAAGGCAAGGCAGTGGGTGCTCACTCTTAGGTAGTTTAGTTTAGTTTTAATATTTTTTTGTATTATTTAATTCTTGCCCTTAGATTAGTTTAGTTTAGTGTTTGCCTTTATGTTTTACTGTTTTCAGTAGTTAAGTAGCCACTTTTATATCATGTTTTGTTTTCTAAACTCTTGTTTTAGGGTTTGTAATACCCAAATCATGGGTATTAACAACACCCCTTCAATAATATGGGAAAACATTCATCATTTGTGTCCCAAAACATGAAATGGGTCTCACACCCATGGATTTATGCTTTCTTTTTCATTTTGGGGTCATTTGACCCCCATTATGCTCCTATTTATGTATACTGTTGCATTTTATGGATGATGTTGTGTGTATGTGTGGTCAAACCCTAGATTAGGATTCTTGCTCTATTTTAAAATTCTGCCCAGCTTTATTTATTTTTGCTCAAGCATGTTCTTCCATATTTTGAATGTTTCTTGTTTGTTTTTAGCTTAGAATAGCTTTTTGATCTGAAATAGGGTGAGATCACGCTGTTTGCATGCCACTATTCATTTTTGCTTTTTCTGACTTTTGTCCTGAACCACCTTTGTCGCCAACCGCCTTTTGTCGCGGAACCATGTTCCGCGACAAAATGGTTGTTCCGCGACAAAGGTGTCTAAAGACACTTGTCTTCATATTTTAAAACCCTTTGTCGCGAAACACTTTGTCGCGGAACCACGTTCCGCGACACAACCCTGTTTGGCGACAAAGGAGACAAACTCTTGCATTTTGTCTGCATGGCTTTCTGTCGCGGAACATTCTTGTCGCGGAACCACGTTTCGCGATAAAATCTCATTCTGAGACAGAAAAATTATGCCATGCCCTTATTTCTTTGAAAACCCTTGTCGCAGAACACCTTGTCGCGGAACCACGTTCCGCGACAAAATTTTCCATGCATAGCGACAAGGACCAAATGCTTTAAAATTTTCTGAAAATTCTTTGTCGTGGAACACTCTTGTCGCGGAACCACGTTCCGCGACAAAATCCTGCTTAGCGACAAAGAAGCGTTATGCTGCCAAAAATTCTAAAAACTTGTCGGGATACCCATGTCGCGGACCTCGGTCCGCGACAAAATTTATGA
Source organism: Hygrophila difformis (assembly GCA_030278955.1). Taxonomy (NCBI): domain Eukaryota; kingdom Viridiplantae; phylum Streptophyta; class Magnoliopsida; order Lamiales; family Acanthaceae; genus Hygrophila; species Hygrophila difformis. The sequence continues at coordinate 27,988,355 of JAOANR010000006.1, read as the reverse complement.
TATCACGACAAAGACTCCCTTCTCTCTATTTAATCTCAAACATTCTTCATTCTCTTCCTATATTATATTGCATCACTCACATCATAACCCCACGGGTTGAGGTGTAACATTCTGGAATTGCAATATTGTCATACCCCCTAATTTTTCGTGCATTTTTGTAAACTTTGGAACTACGTTATGGCTTGATCCCTTTACCGGGTACGTAGGCAGCTTAGAAGTTTTAATTCTAAGTTCAGTCACAACATAATAAAACAAACACAAGACCTTAGCACGAGACGAGAAAAGCCGAAACACAACTTCGAGGACGAAGTTGATTCATAAGGAGGGTAGACTGTAATACCCGAGAATTTTCCAACATAAAATAAAACAATAATTAAATAAATAAATAATAAATAAAATGAATACTATAAATAAATAAACCAATCCAGCAAATAAAAGAAATAAATAAAGATAGGAAAATGAGAAATGAGATTTTTACTTAAAAAGGAATTAAAGAAATTTAATTCAATAAAAGGATGGATAAATGGTACACCAAAACCCGACACTAATGAACTCGAGTATTCGAGTCCAAAACATCCAATTAGACTCGAGCGGAAATTTAGAGAGAAAGTATGAACCCGAAGATACCCCGGAAATCGGAATTCGGGAGCATAGAGGGATAGAAACCCGAAAGAGAGGCGGAAAAGCACGACGGATCGCACGACCCGCCCGGACCGAAGTCCAGGCGAAGTCGGCGCGGTGGCCGCGCGGTGGAAGGGCTTCAGCGCGCCATGACCGCGCCACCACACAGATTCGTTTGTTGCGTGAATCACTCGCCCGAACGCGGATTTTTCGACTTTCGGTTGAACATCTCTCGACTCCAGACCTCTAGGTCGGTTGTGGACGCCCTAGGGATTAAGAATTCTATAAATAAGCCCCTTGGGAGCCCCGAACAAGTTTACAAAACCCTAAAACATTCTATACGTTCGAAACCCTAAATCCGGAGTCGTCGGAGGCACGAAACCAAGACGAACGCTGTTGGACGAGTTTCTCTACAGATCTCCATAGTCGTGGTAAGTCTCGGTCCAATCTTTATTCAATAAACGATTCGAAAACGAATCCTAATCATCTTCTTTTTCTTTCTACACCCCCGTATCGAATCTAGATCGTAGAACCCGACGAACGGAGAGGAGAAACGGTGACCTGGAAGCCACGCCTCCGAATTGGACATTCCCGACGTTCATAGACACTGTAAGTTAACCTTACATGGTTTTGGGAGATTTTAAAACATTCGAAACCTAAAAGATTTGACAAGAATCATAAATCTGCCCACTTTTGTTTTCCTACCGACGCAACAGAATTGTTGAATTTTTCCGACCTTTAAAACGAACTCAAACGGAAAAACTTAAAACACGAAAAACGTTCCTAAGACTTAGACCTAGCTACTGTAAAAATTTGAGAATTTTTGGAGTTGATTTGATAGGTGAAAATCCGTTGAAACCGAACTGTTTGAACCTAGTTCTTGAAATCTTGGACAGAACTTAGGAATGATCTTGATCACGTTTTTGACATAGGATCTAGGCTGTTTTAGATCTTTGGCCAAACATGAAAGTTGTAGATAAATGTCTTAAGATGATCCCTGTCAAGTTTCATTAAATTTGGAGTTGAATTGATATGTTAGAATTTGAAATCTTTAAACTGTGACATGTTAAACTCGGACAGATTTCTTGTTATGCGAAAATTGGCGATTTTGACCTACTTAAGGATCTCGGATTGAAAAAGTTAAAACACGAAAGTTGTAGATCTTGATGTTTCCGAGTCAGATATGAAACTTTGGAATTTTTGGAATTAAATCTGAGTTTAGACGAATTTTGGAGTAAACTGTGATTTACCGAACGAAATTTTGAAATCTTGTTGAAATATGGAATTAACCTTTAGGGTTGAAACGAATTGAGATATTGTTTCTAAATTAATATATTGGAAGGCAGATCTTAAAAACTAAATCCCCTTACAAACTTGATAAATTAAAATTAGGGGTGAGTGCTCTGCAGGGTGCCCCCTAACGATTCACTTCGTGCCGTAATGGACGATGGTGACCCCGCGCGCTATACTTGAAATGTGATATTGCCAAAACGGCGAAACTTAGAGCCTACACTCTCGTGAATATCCGTATGGGTTTCCCGAGGCTCCGGAGTGGTACTGGGTATGGCTGATACGGCTGCGGCCGCCGGGCTACCGGCTAAACTTGTTGACATCGCGATTTTTATCGTGAAACTTTGAAATACCAAATCGGGAATGTAATGGGGATTCTAAACTAAATTAAACTAGATTAAATGATATTGTTGTCAAATTAAATTATTTAAATGCTTTATTTAAATTATGGCTATTATTTTGAACCATGTGGTATGTGTTGTTAAATGGAGCCTGAGATATATTATGCTATTGGATATGGATTAGATGAAACCAAATATTATGTTGTTATCATGCTTTTGTTAAATTATTAAAGTTATGGCTTTTAAACCCTACGATCATGCATGTGTTAACTTACTCAGCAATTTTGCTGATCAAAACCATTTTTATTCCTTTCTTTACAGAATATGTGGAATGAGCCTGTATGAGCACGAATCATGCATGGGATTTTGGGAATTGTTATTTTGCTTTTAAATTTCGTACTTAGACTATATTATGAACGGGCCTGTTTAACCCGTGTTTTGGCCATGTCGGCCCTTTTTATATTTTCCGCTGCGATGCTGTACTAAACTAAATATTTCCGCTGCGCTATGCTATTATTAATTTTGAATTATATTGTATGGGCTATTTTGAATGCTTTAAATGTTTTAAACACTGCAATACCTAGCCTTGCATCTCTTTAGTAAGCTCGGAGAAACCGTGTCTTACTAGGGAGATGTGGCGGTGACATCCCGACCTGGGTTACCAAAAACCGGGGTGTTACAAATATAGGGTGTTATGCTGCCCAAATTTTGATTCTCCATTTTCATCGCTTAACTAATTGAACCCTTGAGTCATTAATGATTAAAGATTGAGATTAGCAATAATTAAACATCAATAATCATTATGATTAAAGGACCTTTGTTCAATTGCCATTAAAATGCTCCTCTATAAATAAAATCCTGATGACTTAAGCAGATAATCCGGACTGTAATTAATTATGGTAGGAGGGATTATTTAAAATCATCAATTGTGGACCCAATCCACAACCTTGGATGAGAAACCAATGTCTCTCATACAAGGAATCTTCTTTTATTTCTTGTTGATTTTGTCTTTGCATGTTGTGTGTAATAATTAGTAAAGACTACATCAGACTAATGTTGGCGGGTATTCCCTCATGGATAACTAGCTCGTATTCTGGGTATTAATTACTAAGTGTTATTTTGCATGGTCTGGGTGACTGTCAGTGGAAGCCTTGGCGGTTCGCCCATCCGGGGTTATATAGCTGCTCGGCTGACTCCCATCCAGATACAGTTTATTTTATTATCTTAATTTCCAACCCAAATTCCAATCTGCAATAAAACTCTGCTAATGTCTGTCAAACATTAACTGATAAGTACTGCAGAGAGGAAGCATGTAGGTTTTTATCCGAATTCACAGAGAGTGAAGGCCCAACTGGCACTGACACTGCCATTACAGGACCTAAGCTGTCTAAATTCGCTCCATCCGAGTGATTGGGAAATTGGACAGTAGATGTTTACAGTCCACCCGATTATTCTGCCATTACTTTGGTCCTTTGACCACTTCATATCTGTGTTTCATCTTCTGTCTAGACCCGCATCTATATTTTGGGTCAATTAATTTTACACTTCCCTATATCCTTATGCATGATAATATTATGTACTATTGTGGTCTGTAATTATTTTGGGATCCTTCCCTTGGACATCAGGAGTCTGCATTCAAACAGATATTGTGTATTAAATTTCCAACAAAAACTCCTTTATAAAGTCCGGATCTGAGTAAGGGATAAATTCTTCGGTTATGACTAATTCATATTCTGTCAAGGGTTGATTTTGGGAAATTAGAAGCAGAGTCAGCGATTAGGTCTCACCTAGACTGAAAGGATCTGTGTTTTAATTGAGAGTCTAGTACCTGTTCAGGGAATGATTTTCAAATCCTTTATTTTCCAAAATTGCTGTTTGTTGGGAATCTAAAATTAAATATTACACCGAGATGGGGTCCACTTGGACTCAAATACAGTGTAATAAATAATTTTAGAGGAACATCATCCAGGCCTTGGTTATTTTCTAAGATAGGGTTGAGTTTTCTTTCAACTGCTATCCTCTTCTGCCAAAGCCTATTTTTGAGTCCTGAGTGAGTACATCCGGAACAAACTAATTTATTAGTCTGTTTCATTAGTTTGTATCTCATAATCACCCGGAAGGAAGTGAACACGCGAGTGGTTCACCAAGAGCCGGGAATTCTTGATCCATACCCCTTCACCCTGATGGGGAGCTGTCTTTTACTACCAGGGTCAGGCCTTCAAAACCTCCGAGTGATAGGTTTTAAATGCTTTCTTTTACCGCTTTCTTTTAACTGCTTTCTCTAGAGGTCACTCGGTTGTATTGAGAGTTGCGTAACTGCTACTAGGATTGATAGTTAAGGGATAGTTTAGGGCTTAATTAGAATCTTTGGGTGTGACATGGGGGAATGATAGTAGTACTTGGCATTCCAATAAATGGTTTGCCAGGTGTTGCTTTTCCACCACAGATGAAGTGACACACCCAGGCCAGGGCAGTTACGAATCTGTGGTATCTTAGAATTTGCGGTCTTAAGAACATGTAAACTCACACTGTAAGCACCTGTCTGTTAAAGGGAAAGCAGTATTGAGAGCATGAGAATTAGCTATCTGATAGAATTATCCCAAGCCAAGATCTGTGTATAGAAATGGAAGTTTAATACTGCCTTATCTAAGTCTTGTCCAATTTTTATTCTTTTCTTCCTGTCTCTTCTGTCTACATTGTGATTCAGCTTCACAGCTAGCATAATGTAAATTTTCACTGCTTTCATAGATAGTATTTATCGCTTTTTAGAATAACTTTACCCGTTTTCTAGAATAGACTTATTCTGCTTTGTAGAATAAATTTAAATGCTTTTATAGTTTAGTCTAAATTCATGCCAGTAGTTGTTAATCACTTTTCAAACCATTGGAGCAATACGAATGGAAAATCTAGTAAAATGACGTGGGCCCTGCTTCTATCGCACATCCTCCAGTGAACGATCCGGTCTTACTATAAATTACTGCAATTTTTGACACCGTGCGCTTTCGGGCCACAGTTTCTTAAACACGAGTAATAAAAACGTGACAACCTATAAATATATCCCTAATCACAACTCCGCCATCATAATTTGGTTTCATTAAATAAAATCGAAAACCAGGATTATGAGTTTTCAGAAAATGCTCATATAGTGGGAATGTGATAAAAGTTTCATTGGCGCGGATTTTCATGACATTAAATTATGATAAGTTTCACGATGCAAATTGCCAGGGACCTTCAGGGTGACAGACTGAAGGTTGAGATTGAAATATCTGCCCCGGCTGCACCGTGAAAGTTGTCAAAAGTTTCATGCCAGGGAGGTCCATAGCGCCATTTGAAATCAGAATACCCCATTTGAGTAACAAAAAGTGGAATATATCCTTAAACCCCTTTTCCATGAATCATAACTCTTTTCATTTAATAAATTCAACCTGGGATATTTTAGAAATACTCGTGTGGGAAATTGTCAAAAGTTTCATGGCGCCATTGCCGGGGAGGATGCAGCGCCGTTTTATTAGAGAATTACATTCCTCATTGCTCCTAGTTAGCTTATACATATAAATATAAATATTCACCTCGAAACCGATTCTAACCTGGGGAATGTGCAGGTACTGTCATAGCTAAGACCTCTGTTCTATGCAAAAGAGGAAGGAGACTCCAGCCGAGATCTCGTTCAACGCAGAGATTAAGAAAACAGCTCGTCGTCTGAGGGCGGAAGCTAGACAAAGAAAGGAATGGGGAAGACAAGCTCTCCTCTCTCCGAGCACAAGCAGTGACATCTCAGACATGGCGGATAACCATGGCAATCCCCCAAACATTCCACTTAACCCACCACTCCAAAACATCCAAGAGGATCCAGAAGACGTTGACGTTGAGAACTTGGAGGATCTCCCACCTCAAGTCATTCAGGGAGGTAAGAATCCCCCAAATCTCGAGCAGCAACCCTTCGAGTTGCCTCCACCCAACCCAAACCACCAAAACCCCCAAAACAACCCACTTAACCAGAATAACCCTTATAACCAAAATTTTCAGAACCCTCAATTTCCAGACCCCCAGTTTAACCAAAACCAGAATCACCCCAACCCGAACGATTTCAATGATCCCAGAAATTACTATCCGAATCAGAACTTTTACCCACAACAATACCAAGGAGGGCCAGGGAACAATCAACAGGCAGCCGCAGCTGACTATATGCAGCCCATTCTAGAACCATATTTGAACATTCCTGGACAAGCCCCATTCTTGGCCAGGAATTTCGAATTAAAGCCGGCTCTCATCAATCTTGTTCAGAGCAACCAGTTCGCAGGAGCAAATCATGAAGATCCCCACGATCATCTGCAGACTTTCCTGGAACTGTGTGATACGATAAAAAACCAGAATGTATCTGCTAACACCATCCGATTGAGGCTGTTTCCCTTCTCTCTGACTAGCGGGGCAAGGACATGGTACAAATCACTGCCCGCGAATCAGAAGTCTGCATGGGAGGACGTTATCAGAAATTTCCTAACAAAGTACTTCCCGGAATCCAAGGTGGATGAATGCCGCTCTAAGATTGCGGAATTCAAGATGAAACCAGACGAATCCCTGTATGATGCAAAGGAACGGTTCATCAACCTGCTCAGGAAATGTCCCCAGCATGGTTTCCATGAGTGGGAGAAATTAAGAAAGTTCTATAGCGGTTTGACCCCAGCATGGAAGAACATGCTTGATGCTGCCGGCGGTCAACACCTGCTATACATCCCCATGGACCAAGCTTGGGCCAAGATTGAAGCAATGAGTGTAAACAGAACTGTACTTTATGATGATGTTAATTCCCCTCCCCCTCGTGGTTTATGTGCTGTAGGTACAGTAGGGAAATCTGAACTGGACAAACTGAAAGACCAAGTGGCCGTCTTGGCCTTGAATCAGGAAGCTGGGAGCTCTACACAGGCTCAAAATGCTGAAGCTATTTGCGGGACTTGCCAAGGCCCGCATTCCACTGAATCCTGTCAGCAAGTGGCAAACGAAAGCTGTAACTATGCAGGTGGATTCCAAAATCGGCACCCGAACCTCTCATATTCCTACAACAATGCCTTGAATTCCCACCTGTTAACCCAGCCACAGCAGTTCAACCAACCAAGGCCCCAGCACTTTAACCCAGGCTTTCAGCCTCAGATTCTAGCTAGGCCACCTCAAAACCAAAATTTCCAAAACTTCCAGCAGCCACAGAATCAGTTTGTCCCAAATCAGAATCAGAATCAGTTTGGCCAAAACCAAGGTCAGAACCAGAATTGGAACCAGAACCAGCAGAAACCCCCTTCCCGATTGGAGACCCTCATGACTGACTTTATCACCAGTCAAAAGGAAATCAACACTCAGTTGCAGTCCTCTATCCGGAATGTGGAGACGCAGGTTACACAAATGGCCAAGGAAATGCAGAAAAGAGACCAAGGAACTCTACCCAGTGCTGCTGAGAAAAATCCTCAGTGTAAGGCCATCACACTGAAGTCTGGTAAAGTTCTGGAAGGACCCAAGGGCAAGGAGAAACTGGTACAAGGAAATGAACTGGAAAGTGATATTGAGGAGAATGAAAAGGAAGCCGAAAAAGAAACAGCCAATCTGCAGACTGATGCTGCACTCGAAACGGCTGAAACAGATAAGGGTACAGGTGGAGGTACAACTTCCTTCCCTTTACCACAAAAACAAGTAGATAATAACAAGTACATGCCTAGGATTCCTTATCCTGCACGTCTTAAAAATAAGGAACATGATCTTAAATTCAAGAAATTTCTGGAACGATTAAAGTCTGTAGAGATAACCATTCCTCTCACAGAAATGATTTCCGAAATGCCCATCTATGCTAAGTTCTTGAAAGAATTGATTTCAGGAAAAAGGCAGGTCGAGCAGGAGGAGGTGATTATTCTCAATAGCACATGCAGTGCCATAGTTCAGAGGAGATTGCCCGAAAAGAAAGAGGACCCCGGATGTTGCACACTTCCAGTACAATTCGGAAAGGCCAAAGTGAGTATGGGGCTTTGTGATTTAGGATCGAGCATCAATGTGATGCCACTAGCTATGGCAATCCGCCTTAAGCTTGGAGAGATTCAACCAATCAAGATGAGACTGCAGCTCGCAGACAGATCAATCACTCAGCCCGTAGGAATCCTCAAGGATGTTGTGGTCAAAACCGGCCAGGTTCTCTTCCCGGTTGACTTCATTATCCTCGACATTGAAGAAGATTCCGAAATGCCACTTATCCTTGGACGCCCATTCCTGGCCACTGGTGGTGCACTAATTGACGCTAAATCTAGAAAGGTCACATTGAGGGTCGATGGCGAGGAAATCACCTTTGATATGGAACAGCTGCAGAAGTTTCCAAATGAAGGAGCTTGTTCTATGTTTTCTGTAATAGATAGTGGAGAGGAAATTGATTGTGAGGAGAGAGAGCTTGACTCTGGACTTGATCATGAAATGATGCTGGATGAGATTTCAAAGCAGGCACTGAAGCCTGCTGGCGTGGAGCACCAAGGATGCAAAGCCGTTCACTTTGCCGATCCCGAAACAGGGGATTTGGAGGAGTTTGACGGCACAGACTTCCATAACGACGCCGACCAAGAGGAGGCGGATCCTGTACTGATGCAGGGTCCGGAAGGTAAATCTGATCTTCTCCCATCTAATTCTCGCAAATTACTCCCTTCCGTTGAATGCCCACCAGAGCTCGAACTTAAAACATTACCCGATCATCTCAAGTACGCGTTTCTCGCAGAACATAAAAAATTACCTGTGATTGTTTCGGCTAAGCTCTCCCAAGAGCAAGAAAATGCTCTGGTGGTCGTTCTTAAAAATTATGTGCGTGCAATCGGTTGGACCATTTCTGATATCAAAGGAATAAGCCCTTCTGTTTGTATGCACAGGATTTTAATGGAGGAGAATTTCAAGGCCTCTAGCCAGCCCCAACGAAGATTGAACCCACCCATGCAAGAAGTGGTAAGAAAGGAAGTGATCAAGTTGTTAGACGCCGGTATTATATACCCGATTTCTGATAGCAAATGGGTCAGTCCTGTGCAGGTTGTTCCGAAGCGGGGTGGGATGTGCATTACGCAGAATGAACAAGGGGAGGAAATTGCCACGCGCCCAGTCACCGGATGGAGAGTCTGCATAGACTACCGGAAGTTGAACGAGGCAACTCGCAAGGACCATTTCCCTTTACCTTTTATCGATCAAATGTTGGAACGATTGGCGGGAAGGGCATTTTATTGTTTTTTAGATGGCTATTCTGGATACAATCAAATAGTGATCGCCAGTGAGGATCACGAAAAAACTACTTTTACATGCCCTTATGGCACTTTTGCCTATAGACGCATGCCTTTTGGTCTTTGCAATGCTCCAGCTACTTTTCAAAGATGCATGATGTCTATATTCTCTGAATTTATCGAAAAATGCATTGAGGTCTTCATGGATGACTTCTCTGTATATGGAGATATGTTTGAGGAATGTCTGACTAATCTTGCTAAGATTTTAAAGAGGTGTGAGGACACTAACCTTGTTTTAAATTGGGAAAAGTGCCATTTTATGGTCACTGAGGGCATAGTGTTAGGTCATCGCATTTCTCGTGCAGGCATTGAAGTTGATCCAGCCAAAGTTTCTGCCATTTCCAATCTCCCTCTCCCCAATTCTATCAAATCAGTTAGGAGCTTCTTAGGGCATGCCGGTTTCTACCGGAGATTCATTAAGGATTTCTCTAAAATTGCCAATCCGCTCACTAATCTGCTTTGTAAAGAAAATCCTTTCTTAATAAATGAAGCGTGTGTCCAAGCATTTAACACGCTCAAGAAGATGTTAGTTTCTGCACCGATAGTGCAACCACCCGATTGGTCAATACCTTTCGAGGTAATGTGCGATGCTAGTGGTCTCGCCGTGGGCGCAGTTCTTGGACAGCATAAGGATGGGAGACATTGCGTAATTCATTACGCAAGTCATGCCCTGAATGAAGCCCAAATTAACTACACCACAACGGAGAAAGAGATGTATGCTGTAATCTTCGCGTTTGATAAATTCAGACAGTATCTCATAGGTACGAAGACTATAGTATACACCGATCACTCTGCATTGAGATACTTGTTTAGCAAGCAAGATGCCAAACCTCGATTAATCAGGTGGGTACTTCTGTTGCAAGAATTCGACATCATAATAAAAGATAGGCGAGGTCGAGATAATGGTGCTGCTGACCACTTATCTCGATTAGATAATGATAAAAAGGAAAAAGCCGTTAATGAAGAGTTTCCGGACGAACAGTTGTTCGCATTGCATCTGCATAATCAAGCTTGTCCATGGTTTTCCGACATCGCTAACTTCTTGGCATGCGGAATAACCCCACAGTTTTCGAACTATCATCAGAGGAATAAGTTCAAACGAGATGTATTAAGTTACTTCTGGGAAGAACCTTATCTCTTCAAACACTGCGCCGATTCAATAATCAGGCGATGTGTGACCGAGCATGAAGCCTATCGAATTGTCAGAAAATGCCATGAATCAGAATATGGAGGTCACCATGGTCCCGCTCGAACGGCCCACAAGGTCCTCGAATGTGGATTTTATTGGCCTCACATCTATGAGGATTGCAGGACATTTGTGAAAGGTTGTGACAAATGCCAAAGATTAGGAAACATCTCCAAGAGGGATGAGATGCCTCAAAAGGGAATTCTCACACTTGAGATTTTCGATGTATGGGGCATTGACTTCATGGGACCGTTTCCACCATCTGGTGGAAACTACTATATCTTGGTAGCTGTCGATTACGTGTCCAAATGGGTTGAGGCTGTCGCATTACCGATCAATGATGGTAGCCAAGTCATCAAGTTCCTCAAGAACAACATTTTCAGTCGATTTGGCGTACCTAGGGTGGTGATATCTGATGGAGGAACACACTTTATTAATAAAGCTTTTGAAACTTTAATGAGTAAAAATGGGATCCTCCATAAGATAGGCACGCCTTACCATCCTCAGACTAGTGGTCAAGTCGAAGTATCCAACCGCAAAATCAAACACATACTCGAAGCCACTGTCGGGATAACCCGTAAGGATTGGGCACGTAAGCTCAATGATGCTCTATGTGCATATCGCACAGCATTTAAGACTCCCATTGGGATGTCCCCTTACAGACTTCTTCGGAAAAACCTGTCATTTGCCCGTAGAGTTAGAGCATAAAGCTTACTGGGCCGTCAAAACGCTTAACTTCGATCCGAGAGTCGCTCAGAGCAAAGCAAGTTGGACCTCAATGAAATTGAGGAAATACGAGCATTAGCTTATGAAAGCTCTCGAATTTATAAGGAGCGGACCCAGAAGTTGCACGATCGCAGGATTAAGCCTAAGCATTTCTATGTTGGTCAAAATGTATTATTGTTCAATTCTAGGTTGAAGCTGTTCCCTGGAAAGCTTAAATCCAGATGGGAAGGACCACATGAAGTGCTAGAAGTGTTTCAAAATGGAGCCGTCAGGATCCGAACTGACAAGGGTAACATAGTGGTGAATGGACAACGATTGAAAGAGTACCTCGGACAGTTCGATCCGGAGAAAGAAAGCAAAGCAGTGGCAGACCCGGCTTACACCCAATAAGAAACAGCATTTAAATCATAAAAATTTCATTTCATATTACCTATTTATATATGCGTTATTTTGTCAGAAAATATCTAAAGATCAATTAAACATTTAGAGTACTAAGACTCTAAATGTGAGGATGTTGATCTTTGGAGAAAATCTCATGCGTTTTATTTATCTGTCTTGCAGAAAGCTCGGAACCATCAAAAAGAAGGAGCAGATAAGAGTAACATGGAAAAACCAGGTTCTTGGTTGGATTAGTTCCATAAGTCTGAGAAAATGCTTTCGGAATTTGAAGAAATTCAATACCCGGAATAAAATTCACAGATAAATGGAACTGACCCAACCTAATTTTATGCAAGTGGATTATTTAATTCTCAGCCCAGTATTTTGAATTATTTGGACTGAATCTATTCAGCCCAATTCAAATAAAATGGACGCAGGCCCAACATCACACTCGGGCCCAGTCCAAGAAAATTTGAAAATTTAAAATTCTTTGTCGCGGAAGGTTCTTTGTCGCGATGCCATGCATCCCGACCAGGACCTGTTCCGCGACAAACCCTCTTCTTCCTTAACTTTCTCTGTTGATTGTCGCGATGCACCTTGTCGCGGAGCATGGCTCCGCGACCAAGCCCTGCTCCGCGACACAACCCTCGTTGACTTTCTCTCCATACTAAACTTTGTCGCGATGACTTTGTCGCGAAGCGCTGCTCCGCGACCAGGCCCCAGCTCCGCGACCTCTCTAATGTCGCTATGCCCTTGTCGCGGAACCTTGTTCCGCGACAAAGTTTAGGGTTCCGCGACAAAAGTTCTAGTATTTATACCCCCCCCACCCCCACCAGTTTTCTCCCACGTTCAGGTCTGTCATTTCAGTTTCTTCATCTTCTTCCCCCCATTTTCTTATTGTCCGAACGAACACCACGTGTTCTTCGCAACCCTCATTCATTTTCTAAGGGGAAACTATGGACCATTTGCTTAGAATCTTCCCAAACCTTGGACCCATGCCTAGACCCGAGCCATGGAGGGCAGGGTAAACCCATTTCCCCCCCCCCCCCTTGTTCATGGCACCCGCTCGGACTCCTTTGTTCTTATTTTTATTTTTGATGTGTTTGTTGTGTAATATGGCTTATTTGTGCGTGAGTTCTTCTGTTTTTGGGGTTTCTAAAGACCCTCGGTTATGAGCAGTGTGTTGAAATTTTTGAGAACCCCCAAGAACATGTGTTTTGAAATCTGTTAATGGTTTACAAATTTTGGAAGTTAAAACTGGAAAGAACAAACTGATGAACATTTGGGTATTGTTTTGAATATCTTGATGTTATTGGTTTGTTTGATCTTGATGTGACTTCTTGCAGTGTTGTTTTAGGGCAATAAAGATGGAAGATCTTTTTGGGCATATTTGTTCTCATGTTAGAAATCTCATGGGAATGAATGTTTGTTTGTTTATGGAAACATAGTACAAACACCCAATGAGAAGCTTCCACTTTTTAATAAAAGCAACCCTTTGGAAAAAGACAAAAAGAGTTATTTTGTTTAATGTTTGACTTGAAGTCTTTTGTTCCCAATGGAACACTAGTGTGAGTAAAATAGCAGTATTTTCGTCACCTAACTGCTATCCTTTTCAAAAATCAAAAATGGGACCACTCACATCCCACTTTTATTAAATAAAATGAGTCAACCATTTTAAAATTAAAAACAGTGTTTGCAAACCTTCGGAATGCTTTAACTGTCCAAACAGTCCAAGCTATCCAGAAATAGCAGATCCACTTCGCCACATCTCCATTGCACATTCCAATATTCGAGCATTCCATTTCCCTCTGTCCATCTCATACCACTTCCAACAAGTGTCTCGGACTTGTTAATAAAAGTGAAAAATCTTTGGGGCCAATGGCCCATTAAAAAGATTTTAGGCCTGACGGCCAATTTTATTTTATTTTGGGCTCCTTAGCCCATTTAAAACCAAATATTGTTTACCTATGCTTTATATTAAAAAATTTTCAAGTTGGAGATTTAGTAACCTCACATCTAGAGCAGAGCTCCAAATGTGAGGATGTTGGTTTCTGAACTTGAATAATTTTTAAAAATCATAAAAATTGGATTCATTACTTCTTATCTTTTCAGGGGTAACCTTCCCATCCCAGATCCTGCACCCGAAGGAACCCAGCTGTTGGACTTGCCACTCGAACTCCTTGGTGAAATTCTCTCCCGAATAGGAGAGGATGAAATCAGGGAGGTGTTCACCGTACAACAGACATGCAAGAAGCTCAGGGATGCTGGAAACCTAACCATCGTGTACAAGCGATGCGAGGTTGACTCCTCCACTATGAAGAGATGGCAGGAGCGACTTCGTAGGCGGAAGGAGAGATTCCTGCGAACATGTGTAGCGGCAGGAAACTTTAATCTTCAGATCATTCCAGCACTCATGGCATTTGCAGAAGGGAATGAGGAACAAGCCTGTGAACTGCTGCGCCCAGGACTTGAGGACAACCATAAGGCGTCAATCTTCACCCGCAGACTGATGCTTATGAGCAAGACGGATGAAGGCCAAGTCGAGCAAGGGATCAGAATGATCGAGAGGATGGTGACAGATCGGTCAATTCTTCAGTATACGTCCACCAACGTCCTCGCATGGATGGCAGACAACCCAGACACTCCATACTTGTGGGCTGGTCAAGGAGCCAGAGTCTACTGCCCAAGGAGGCACGAGCCCATGAGGGACCATAATGGCTGGTGTCTGCGGTGTGAGTTGACCAGCTACATCCACTGGGCCAGATATATATTCTGAAGGAAGAAGGATGAATCCCAGTTCACTTTGCTTTATTTTATTTCCGTATTAGTATTAGTATCTTGCAAGGGAGTTCTCCTTTTGTGTGTGCAGGTTCGTACTAACTGCACGAGAATCTCTTGTCTCGGATGTAATTTATTTGCTTTCCCTAAAATGGAACTCAGCTCTTGAGACCACTGGACAAATCTTTATTGCTTTCCTTTTGAAAAAGATGTCTGTACAGTCCGAGATGAATAAGTGACTGTCAGGCCAAAAATATGCTGTTGACATACTCCGTATGTCAGCAGTGCCTCTTTACTGCTTTAGATTAAATAACCAGCAAAAATGTGCATAAACCTGCTCTAAATTCACATGTTGAATTTAGGCTTTTGATTAAATTTTCAAACTTTTAAACTGGGATAATATAATTGAAGACATGCATGACATAAATTTCTGAGGTTTTGAGCTATAAAAATTTAATGTTGCGATCAGCTTATTGGGTAATAAATCTGCTTGTTAGAGATTTTGATTGAATAAATTGTTAGAATTAAGCTTTGATTCAATTTGAGAATATTGTATGACATGAATCAATCCACCTTGTGAGATTTGAGCCATGAGTCACTTTTACTCATTTATTTTCTTTGATGTGTGAATCATTTTGATTAAAGGAAACTAGAACTTGCAATTGGGACCGATTCAAGACCGTGCCATATTCCCGAAATCGAGCATATGATCGAGGCACTTAGAAAAACCCAAATTTTTGGCCTTCTTTTGAAACCCAAACCCAAAAATATTTTCCCTTTAGGATCAACCAACTTGTGCCTTAAGCCTAATTTTTCTTTGAAACCCTCTATATTATTCCTATCCTTACAAAAGACCAAGAAATTCAAACCCAAGTGTGCAAGGATAAATTCTATCAAAGGCATTAAATTTATGATCATCAGAGAAAGCATAAATCGGTATTCAATAAACCGATTCAAAAAAAAAAAAAAAAAGAGAAGAAGTTGAATTCCATTCAACATAAATAAATTGCAAATGACAAAGCAAATTAGACATAGTCTAATGTCATGCAATAGAAAAGAAAAGCAAAAGAGAGAAAAATATTGATGATCATAAATTTTTAAATAAAAATATGCCAAGTTATGATAGAATAAATCTTTGCCACTTCTAGCCCAATAATTTCCCTTTCCTACCTAATGTTACAACCGTATGCCCCGTTATAACCTTAAATAAGACCTCATGATCTCGATTTGAGGAAATGAGCCGGTGGCGAGTTGGTCTGATTGCAAGCTTATGGGATAATTTAATTAAAATTGATTTTGAGCGTTCATGATTAAACCCCAATTGAGAGTGAGTGAATTTTCCGATTCTCTTATAAGTGAGGCTCTGTTTCATTAAAAATGTTCATGTCATCCCCTAATTCTCATCCTTAATCTTTGCATCTTTCAAACATGATATTCATGAAGGGTTGATAATAATGTTTGATTTGTAGGCCCGATGTAGTGAGCAAGTATCATTTCATTAAACATTGCAATCAAGGGAACTTAATACTTGTAGTTTTTGGTTGTCTTATCCCAATCCAAAAAGAATGTGATTTATGAAGCCACGAAAATGAATTGAATATGAAGAGTCCGTGTTCTTAGGAATATTGACTCTGACTGCTCGGGGACGATCAGTATTAAATGTGAGGATGTTGATAATGGACAGAAATGACCATTATTTTCAATCCATTTCCGTGTCTTAAACGGGCATTTGATCGTATTCCGGTCTTACACTAAGTAAGAAAGCAGTTGAATTGGACTGATTTATGCATAATTGTAAAAATAATAAGCTGGTGTGAAAAAGGCATAAATATGTAATTTTATTACATATTTATGTTAGAAAAATCCAAAAACATGAGAAAAAGAAATGAAAAGAAAAAGGAATGAAAAAGATGGGAAAAAGAGAGAAAAGCCCACAAAAAAAACATTTTCGGCCCATCTGGCCCAATCCAGCAGGCCCAGGAGCACCCTTGTCGCGGAAGCTCCTTTGTCGCGATGCATGGTTCCGCGACCAAGCAGACTCAGATGAAGAGGAGACCAGCCAGGATACCTTTGTCGCGATGCCATGTTCCGCGACAAAGGTCTATTCCGCGACAAAGACACCCAATTAGAGACACAAGACCCAGTCGAGAAGCTTTGCCACATGCAGTGTGTTCCGCGACCAAACTTGATGCTCCGAGACAAAGCTGTGATGTGTGTGATGACTTGAGACACAATGGGCTCGAATCAAGGCCCATGGGCTTAGGGTTACACTTCTATAAATATGAGGTGTTTCCCATGAGCTAGAGGTTGGAATTTTGTTGATTAGAAGTTCTTGAAGGCAAGGCAGTGGGTGCTCACTCTTAGGTAGTTTAGTTTAGTTTTAATATTTTTTTGTATTATTTAATTCTTGCCCTTAGATTAGTTTAGTTTAGTGTTTGCCTTTATGTTTTACTGTTTTCAGTAGTTAAGTAGCCACTTTTATATCATGTTTTGTTTTCTAAACTCTTGTTTTATGGTTTGTAATACCCAAATCATGGGTATTAACAACACCCCTTCAATAATATGGGAAAACATTCATCATTTGTGTCCCAAAACATGAAATGGGTCTCACACCCCATGGATTTATGCTTTCTTTTTCATTTTGGGGTCATTTGACCCCCATTATGCTCCTATTTATGTTTACTGTTGCATTTTATGGATGATGTTGTGTGTATGTGTGGTCAAACCCTAGATTAGGATTCTTGCTCTATTTTAAAATTCTGCCCAGCTTTATTTATTTTTCCTCAAGCATGTTCTTCCATATTTTGAATGTTTCTTGTTTGTTTTTAGCTTAGAATAGCTTTTTGATCTGAAATAGGGTGAGATCACGCTGTTTGCATGCCACTGTTCATTTCTGCTTTTTCTGACTTTTGTCCTGAACCACCTTTGTTGCCAACCGCCTTTTGTCGCGGAACCATGTTCCGCGACAAAATGGTTGTTCCGCGACAAAGGTGTCTAAAGACACTTGTCTTCATATTTTAAAACCCTTTGTCGCGAAACACTTTGTCGCGGAACCACGTTCCGCGACACAACCCTGTTTGGCGACAAAGGAGCCAAACTCTTGCATTTTGTCTGCATGGCTTTCTGTCGCGGAACATTCTTGTCGCGGAACCACGTTTCGCGACAAAATCTCATTCTGAGACAGAAAAATTATGCCATGCCCTTATTTCTTTGAAAACCCTTGTCGCGGAACACCTTGTCGCGGAACCACGTTCCGCGACAAAATTTTCCATGCATAGCGACAAGGACCAAATGCTTTAAAATTTTCTGAAAATTCTTTGTCGTGGAACACTCTTGTCGCGGAACCACGTTCCGCGACAAAATCCTGCTTAGCGACAAAGAAGCGTTATGCTGCCAAAAATTCTAAAAACTTGTCGGGATACCCATGTCGCGGACCTCGGTCCGCGACAAAATTTATGATATCACGACAAAGACTCCCTTCTCTCTATTTAATCTCAAACATTCTTCATTCTCTTCCTATATTATATTGCATCACTCACATCATAACCCCACGGGTTGAGGTGTAACATTCTGGAATTGCAATATAGGGTGTTATGCTGCCCAAATTTTGATTCTCCATTTTCATCGCTTAACTAATTGAACCCTTGAGTCATTAATGATTAAAGATTGAGATTAGCAATAATTAAACATCAATAATCATTATGAATAAAGGACATTTGTTCAATTGCCATTAAAATGCTCCTCTATAAATAAAATCCTGATGACTTAAGCAGATAATCCGGACTGTAATTAATTATGGTAGGAGAGATTATTTAAAATCATCAATTGTGGACCCAATCCACAACCTTGGATGAGAAACCAATGTCTCTCATACAAGGAATCTTCTTTTATTTCTTGTTGATTTTGTCTTTGCGTGTTGTGTGTAACAATTAGTAAAGACTACATCAGACTAATGTTGGCGGGTATTCCCTCATGGATAACTAGCTCGTATTCTGGGTATTAATTACTAAGTGTTATTTTGCATGGTCTGGGTGACTGTCAGTGGAAGCCTTGGCGGTTCGCCCATCCGGGGTTATAATAGCTGCTCGGCTGACTCCCATCCAGATACAGTTTATTTTATTATCTTAATTTCCAACCCAAATTCCAATCTGCAATAAAACTCTGCTAATGTCTGTCAAACATTAACTGATAAGTACTGCAGAGAGGAAGCATGTAGGTTTTTATCCGAATTCACAGACAGTGAAGGCCCAACTGGCACTGACACTGCCATTACAGGACCTAAGCTGTCTAAATTCGCTCCATCCGAGTGATTGGGAAATTGGACAGTAGATGTTTACAGTCCACCCGATTATTCTGCCATTACTTTGGTCCTTTGACCACTTCATATCTGTGTTTCATCTTCTGTCTAGACCCGCATCTATATTTTGGGTCAATTAATTTTACACTTCCCTATATCCTTATGCATGATAATATTATGTACTATTGTGGTCTGTAATTATTTTGGGATCCTTCCCTTGGACATCAGGAGTCTGCATTCAAACAGATATTGTGTATTAAATTTCCAACAAAAACTCCTTTATAAAGTCCGGATTTGAGTAAGGGATAAATTCTTCGGTTATGACTAATTCATATTCTGTCAAGGATTGATTTTGGGAAATTAGAAGCAGATCAGCGATTAGGTCTCACCTAGACTGAAAGGATCTGTGTTTTAACTGAGAGTCTAGTACCTGTTCAGGGAATGATTTTCAAATCTTTTATTTTCCAAAATTGCTGTTTGTTGGGAATCTAAAATTAAATATTTCACCGAGATGGGGTCCACTTGGACTCAAATACAGTGTAATAAATAATTTTAGAGGAACATCATCCAGGCCTTGGTTATTTTCTAAGATAGGGTTGAGTTTTCTTTCAACTGCTATCCTCTTCTGCCAAAGCCTATTTTTGAGTCCTGAGTGAGTACATCCGGAACACTAATTTATTAGTCAGTTTCATTAGTTTGTATCTCATAATCACCCGGAAGGAAGTGAACACGCGAGTGGTTCACCAAGAGCCGGGAATTCTTGATCCATACCCCTTCACCCTGATGGGGAGCTGTCTTTTACTACCAGGGTCAGGCCTTCAAAACCTCCGAGTGATAGGTTTTAAATGCTTTCTTTTACCGCTTTCTTTTAACTGCTTTCTCTAGAGGTCACTCGGTTGTATTGAGAGTTGCGTAACTGCTACTAGGATTGATAGTTAAGGGATAGTTTAGGGCTTAATTAGAATCTTTGGGTGTGACATGGGGGAATGATAGTAGTACTTGGCATTCCAATAAATGGTTTGCCAGGTGTTGCTTTTCCACCACAGATGAAGTGACACACCCAGGCCAGGGCAGTTACGAATCTGTGGTATCTTAGAATTTGCGGTCTTAAAAACATGTAAACTCACACTGTAAGTACCTGTCTGTTAAAGGGAAAGCAGTATTGAGAGCATGAGAATTAGCTATCTGATAGAATTATCCCAAGCCAAGATCTGTGTATAGAAATGGAAGTTTAATACTGCCTTATCTAAGTCTTGTCCAATTTTTATTCTTTTCTTCCTGTCTCTTCTGTCTACATTGTGATTCAGCTTCACAGCTAGCATAATATAAATTTTCACTGCTTTCATAGATAGTATTTATCGCTTTTTAGAATAACTTTACCCGCTTTCTAGAATAGACTTATTCTGCTTTGTAGAATAAATTTAAATGCTTTTATAGTTTAGTCTAAATTCATGCCAGTAGTTGTTAATCACTTTTCAAACCATTGGAGCAATACGAATGGAAAATCTAGTAAAACGACGTGGGCCCTGCTTCTATCGCATATCCTCCAGTGAACGATCCGGTCTTACTATAAATTACTGCAATTTTTGACACCGTGCGCTTTCGGGCCACAGTTTTTTAAACACGAGTAATAAAAACGTGACAACCTATAAATATATCCCTAATCACAACTCCGCCATCATAATTTAGTTTCATTAAATAAAATCGAAAACCAGGATTATGAGTTTTCAGAAAATGCTCATATAGTGGGAATGTGATAAAAGTTTCATTGGCGCGGATTTTCATGACATTAAATTATGATAAGTTTCACGATGCAAATTGCCAGGGACCTTCAGGGTGACAGACTGAAGGTTGAGATTGAAATATCTGCCCCGGTTGCACCGTGAAAGTTGTCAAAAGTTTCATGCCAGGGAGGTCCATAGCGCCATTTGAAATCAGAATACCCCATTTGAGTAACAAAAAGTGGAATATATCCTTAAACCCCTTTTCCATGAATCATAACTCTTTTCATTTAATAAATTCAACCTGGGATATTTTAGAAATACTCGTGTGGGAAATTGTCAAAAGTTTCAGTATTACACCACCAAACTAGAGCCTAGGCAAACCCCCACCGGCAGCATCCCGCTCCATAACCCCCACCACAAAATCGGGCGGAAAGGCCCAAGGTATGTAGAAATCTTCCTCCGATGCACCATGGTGTGCTAAGCGATCTGCCACCCTATTGCCTTCCCGTGGGATGTGGTGAAACTGGCAACTAGCGAAGCGACTCTTGGTCTCTCAAATTTTCTGAATCATAGGTGCCAGCGGATGAAGAAGATTACTCTCTTGTATGTCTTGAATGGTGTCAGCAGAATTGGAGTATAAAGTGATACTTTGGAAGCCCAAATTCGCTGCAAAAACCACACCAGCTCCCATAGCCGCCATCTCAGTCGTTCCAACGTTGGAGATGCCAAGGTGCCCGCAGCCACCTCCCAACCAATCTCCTTTCTCGTCCCGAACCACAAAGCCAAAGCCAGCCTTCCCAGGGTTACCCAAAGAGCTCCCGTCCACATGAATAATGGTGTCCACGGCCTTTGCATGGTTCCAATGAATCACTTTCCCAACCCCCCAAGTCCTTATGTTTCTTGTTGCCGGCCCTGATCATATCCCAAGCCAGGCGCCTGATGTCCCTGAGGAGAGCCCCCAAAGGTTTTTCCTCTCCCCTAAAAACCCGAGCGTTCCTTTCCAACCAAATGCACCAAATCGTTGTGCTAACATGTGCCCATAAGTGTTGAACATTGCAAACAAAAACTCCCTTATTTCCTCCTTGCAAATGAGGTCGCAAGTTGGCGGGATCCCAATCTCAAGTGTCTTCCACACTTGTTGCACCCACGGACAGGTGAAGAAGCAATGGCTCCACATTTCTTCTTTAACTCCACATATCACACATAGGGGGGAGGCGGCCACCTTCCTCCGGTACATTGTCTGATTAATGGGAAGAGAGTCATAGCAGATCGTCCAGAGCAAGAGGCCAATTTTCTCCGGTATAGAGGCTCTCCACATCCATTTCCAGCCTACATTACCAACAGTAGAATGACTAATTAGTTTGTAAGCTGAAGAGACCGAGTAAGTACCTGTCCTGGGCTCCTTCCAAATCCATAAATCCGGCACCCGCTCATGCAAGGCGGGGGGGGGGGGGGGGGGGGGGGGGGGGGGCAGCTGCAAGCCCCTTCAAAATAGTTTCAGGCACCGGGGAGTATATATCTTTCCAATCCCAATGTCCATGCGAAATGACATGCTTGACTTTTAAGTCCCAAGTCCTGGATCGCAACATAAGGCATTAAAGGTCCCAACTGTTCTCCTTTCCACCACGTCGAGAACCAAAGGGATGATTCGCCATCCCCTATCCTTAGCTTTAGGCCGTTTTTGATAAATGGAAAAGTCTTCATCATGGATTTTCTAAGTTTAGAAGTAGATCTCATTCCTGTCATAAACTGGTTATCCATGCTCGGGGAGTCTCCTTTCAAAAGTTGAACCCAAAGTTTCTCTGGCGAATGCATAGCCCCCCAAATGAGTTTTCCCAGTAAGGCTATATTCATAGGCCTTGCCCTCCTAATTCCCAAACCACCCACAACCCTGCATTTAGAGATGGTGTCCCACTTGACCAAAAACAACCATTTCCCACTCCTATATTTCCTTATGAAATTATTGATCCTCCTATCAATCGCATCACACACCACCTTAGGGAGCCAGTGGAGTTGCATCGTGTAAGTGAGTATGGCCGCCATGACTGAGCGGCAAAAGGAGAGCCTACCAGCTTTATTCAGAAGTTTCGCCCCCACCCTTCAGTCCTGGCATCCAACTTGTCCAAGAGGAAGGCAAAATCCCTGCATTTATACCTCCCTTTAATCATAGGGAATCCCAAATAAGACTCAAAATAATCCACAGATTCAATATGGAGGAAATCCAGGATCCATTTTCTGTCTTCCTGTGCCACCGACTTGGAAATGAAAATTGACGATTTCAGTGGGTTTAAATGAAGGCCAGATGCCATTGCAAAGTTCTCCAAAGTGTGGCTAATGGTTTTAACACTTTCTTTATCGGCCAAGGCTCCAAGAATTAGGTCATCCGCGAAAGTCAAGTGAGAGAGCCCTACACTTGATCCGTTACACTGGATCGGTTTCCAATTTCCTTTGCGAACATGTTGAATGAGGAGGGAGAGCTTATCCATAATAATGAGGAAGAGGTAGGGTGAAATAGGGTACCCCTGCCTCAACCCCTTCCCAGGCCGAATATTGGTGAGGGCTTGTCCTTTCCATAGCACTGAGTAGGAAGGAGACGAGACACAATGCATGATTAATTTTAGGCCTAGTTCATTAAGACATAGTTCCAGATAATCCAAAAGGACATTATCATACGCCTTCACCACATCAATCTTTAACACCACAACAGGAACTTGATTGCAGGCACTAGTAAGTTGGCACATGAGTTCTTGCAAGGTGATAGCGTTATCCACCGTTCCTCTCCCCGGGAGAAAAGTCACTTGACGAACGGAAATGAGATCATGTAGGGCCAGTCTGAATCTTTCCACCAATATTTTAGTAATCACTTTATACATGACATTGCATAGAGTGATTGGCCTAAAATCCTTTATCCTCGTAGGGACAAAGACTTAGGGATGAGGCATATATGGGCCTTGGCCTAATGATTTATTTAATATTTGCCTTAGATCTAAATTTTATATGCTCCCTTAGATTATTTAAATGTTCTAGATATTCTTATTTTATACTTAGTTTTTAGATAGGGTTGGTAGAAATAGCTTTAAATTTACTATTTGTAGCTTAGATCTATTTTTGTGTGATAAACCGACTATTTATGCATATTTTTGAAAAACTGAAAATTTCACAAGTGTTGGGGACGATGAGCAGGTGTGCGATGGGCTTTGCCAATCGTCCCCGTCTTAACCATTGCACTCAATCCATTCATTTATTGAAAAATTGCAAAAAATATTTCTCCAATCCAATGTGTGTGAGCTGCATGAGGACAATGGACCAATGTCCATCGTCCCTCACCCCATCCATTGCACACATATTCTCATAGAAAATCCACAAGGCAAATGGGGACGATGGACCGGGGACGATGGGCATTACTAATCATCCCCTGAATTCCCATCACACCTCTTTAACCCATCATACTCACTTGCCTTGTTCCAAAAATTGTTCTATTTTTCCCTTATTTTATTTTTCACCTGTTACGTAGTGGGCCTATGTGCTGCAAGATGGGTCTGGCCCATTAAGCAATTTATCCATTACGCGATTAGTGATTTCCTAACTGTCTAAAATTGTTGTACAGTTAATATTTGTATTGTGCCAAAAATTAATTTGTTTTCCTTTCTTTATTTTAATTTCATATTTGTGTGAAGCGGATAGTAAAGTAGATCACAAACCATTGTTAGCGAAAAAAGTCTCTTCACCGGGATACGATTAACTCTTTGTTTGTATATGAATTACTACCTGCTATTTTGCATGGTCTAACAGTGGCTGGTGGAAGCTCCGCAAAAAAAGGTCTCTTCACAGGGATATGACTAGCCACTCAGCCA
Organism: Hygrophila difformis; assembly: GCA_030278955.1. NCBI lineage: Eukaryota > Viridiplantae > Streptophyta > Magnoliopsida > Lamiales > Acanthaceae > Hygrophila > Hygrophila difformis. Next base: position 27,963,874 of record JAOANR010000006.1, on the reverse strand, counting down.
GTTCCTATTTGGATACAATTTTATTTTATTCACCTTGATTTCAAACCTGAATTTTGAACTGTAATGTTATCAAATAATGTCTATCAACACTATTTGAGAAATATTACAGTAAGAAAATATATAGGTTTTTCTCTCACTTTGCAGATAATAAGAGTCTAAGTGATAGCGATTACTGTCATTCATGGCCATATGATGTCTAAAATAATCTCACCCAAATGATTAGGAAATGGATCTCAGAAAACTGCAATGCAGGCCCCCCTAATTATTTTGCAATTTTAAGCCAAAAATAAAATGTTCTTTTGAACTCATCTCACCTCTGTGCTATTTCATTTTTGTGTAACATTTTCAGTCTAATCCCACCATATATTTTGGGATAAAATTTATTTTATATTCCTGTATTAAATTATGCATGATATATTAAGTAAATATTGTGGTCAAACTATTTTGGGATCCTTCCCTTGGACATAGAAGTCTTGATTTAAATCCGATGTCTCATAATAAATTTCTAACAAAAATTCATTTATAAAATCCTGATCTGAGTAAGGGATAAATTCCACAGTGATGACTAATTCATATTAGACTGGGGGTTGATTTTGAAAAACAAAAAGCAGAGTTGGCGATTAGGTCTCAACTAGACTGAAAGGATCTATGTTTTATTTGAGAGTTTAGTATCTGTTTATAGAGAATAATTTTCAAACATCAATTGTTTTCCAAAATTTTTGTGTGTTGGAAATCTAGTACTCCCTCCGTTTTTTTAAAATGTTAACGTTTGTATAGTAAACACTATTCATTGAGTAACTTTAATTCGACTTTGTAACACAGTTAAATAAGATAAAATATAGTCAAATGAGATCTTGTTATATTCGTCTAATCATGTAGTTTTATAATATTAAAGTTTTATAATTTTTATTTTATAAAATTTGAGATATTATTTGTAATACCCGTGAATTTTCCATCATAAAATAAAACAATAATTAAATAAACAAATAATAAATAAAATAAACGCCATAAATAAATAAATGAATCCAGCAAATAAATAAATAAATAAAGATAAGGAAATGAGAAATGGGATTTTAACTTAAAAAGGAATTTAATTAAATTAAAAAAAGAATTATTAAAGGTAAATAAATTGTGCACCAAAACCCGACGCTAATGAACTCGAGGATTCGAGTCCAAAACATCCAATTAGACCCGAGAATAAATTTAGAGAGAAAGTAGAAACCCGAATATACCCCGGAAATCGGAATTCGGGAGCATAGAGGGATAGAAACCCGGAAGAGAGGCGGAAAGGCACGACGGATCGCACGACCCGCCCGGACCGAAGTCCAGGCGAGTGTCGCGCGGTGGCCGCGCGGTGAAGGGGGAAAAGCGCGCCACGACCGCGCCACATGACAGATTCGCCCGTTGCGTGAATCTCTCGCCCGAACGCGGATTTTTCGACTTTCGGTTGAACATCTCTCAACCCAAGACCCTTAGGTCAGATGTTGGACGCCCTAGGGCTTGGGAAATCTATAAATAAACCCCTTGGGAGCCCCGAACAAGTTTACAAAACCCTACAACATTCTATACATTCGAAACCCTAAATCCGGAGTCGTCGGAGGCACGAAACTAAGACGAACGCTGTTGGACGAATTTTCTCAGATCTCTATAGTTGTGGTAAGTCTCAATCCAATCTCTAGTCAATAAACGATTCGAAAACGAATCCTAATCATCTCCTTTTTCTTTCTACACCCCGTATTGGATCTAGATCGTGGAACCCGACGAACGGAGAGGAGAAACGGTGGACTGGAAGCCACGCCTTCGAATAGACGCTCCCGGACGTTCATAACCTCGGTAAGTTAACTCTTACATGGTTTTGGGATGAATTAAAACATTCAAAACTAAAAGATTAACAAGAAACCGAAAATCTGTCCATCTAAACTTTCTACCGGCGCAACAGATTTGATGAATGTTTCCGAACCTTAAAACGAACTCAAACGGAAAAACTTAAAACACGAAAAACGTTCCTAAGACTTAGATCTAGCTACTGTAAATTTTTGAGGATTTTTGGAATTGATTTGATATGTGAAAACCCACGGAAACCGAACTGTTGGAATCTAGATCTTGAAATCTTGGACAGAACTTAGGAATGATCTTGATCACGTTTTTGACATAGGATCTAGACTGTTTTAGATCCTTGGACGAACATGAAAGTTGTAGATAATTGTCTTAAGATGATCTCTGTCAAATTTCATTAAATTTGGAGTTGAATTGATATGGTAGAAATCGAAATCTTTAAACTGTGACACATTAAACTCGGACAGATTTGCTCTTCTGCGGAAATTGGTGATTTTGACCTATTAGGTATCTCGGATTGAAAAAGTTAAAACACGAAAGTTGTAGATCTCGATGTTTCGGAGTCAGAGATGAAATTTTGGAATTTTTGGAATTAAATCTGATTTTAGACGAATCTTAGAGTAAACTGTGGTTTACCGGAAACAAAATCTTGAAATCTTGTTGAAACATGAATTAACCTTTAGGGTTGAAATGAGTTGAGATATTATTTCTAAATAAATACAATTGAAGTCAGATTTTTAAAAATTAAATCCCCTTACAAACTTGATAAATTAAAATTAGGGGTGAGTGCTCTGCAGGGTGCCCCCTAACGATTCACTTCGTGCCGTAATGGACGATAGTGACCCCGCGCGCTAAACTTGAAATGTGATATTGCCAAAACGGCGAAATATAGAGCCTACACTCTCGTGAATATCCGTATGGGTTTCCCGTGGCTCCGGAGTGGTACTGGGTATGGCTGATACGGTTGCGGCCGCCGGGCTACCGGCTAAACTTGTTGACATCGCGATGCTATCGTGAAACTTTGAAATACCAAATCGGGGATGTAATGGGGATTCTAAATTAAATTAAATTAGATTAAATTATGTTGTTGTCCAATTAAATTATTTAAATGCTTTATTTAAATTATGGCTTTTATCTTAAACCACGTGATATGTGCTATTAAATAGAGCCCTGAGATAAATTATGCTATTGGATAGTTGATTAGATTGAATTAAATATTATGTTATTATCATGTTTTTTTTAAATTATTAAATTAATGGCTTTTAAACCCTACGATCATGCATGTGTTAATTTACTCAGCAATTTTGCTGACCAAAACCGTTTTTACTCCTTTTCTTACAGAATATGTGGAATGAGCATGTGTGAGCACGAATCATGCATGGGATTTTGGGGATTGTTATTTTGCTTTTAAATTCGTACTTTAGACTATATTATGAACGGGCCTGTTTAACCCGTGTTTTGCCCATGTTGGCCCTATTTATATTTTCCGCTGCGAAACTGTACTAAACCATTTATTTCCGCTGCGCTATACTATTATTATTTTCCAATTATATTGTATGGGCTATCTTGAATGGTTTAAATACTTTTAAATACTGCAGTACCTAGCCTTGCATCTCTTTAGTAAGCTCGGAGAAACCGTGTCTTACTAGGGGGATGTGGCGGTGACATCCCGACCTGGGTGACAAAAAACCAGGGTGTTACAAGTTGGTATCAGAGACCGGCTATTTTTAAAAACTACTATTTTTAAACCATTATTATTTTTGAACTATTATTAATATTTTGACTATTATTTTAAATATTAAAGTATTATTTCCATGGAAAATTTTCATTTTAAAACCCATGGAAAATATATATATATGTGGTGCATTAAATTATTATTGGAGGGAACATCATTTGCATGTGCATATTGCATCTCTGCTATGAACTTAGAATCTTGGCGAAACTTGAACTTAGAATCTTGGCGAAACTTGAACCTAGAATCTTGGCGAATTGAACTTAGAATCTTGGCGAAACTTGAACCTAGAATCTTGGCGAATTGAACTTAGAATCTTGGCGAATATTAACTTAGATCTCTTGCTTGCGCTAGATGGCTAGTCAAGACATGATGCAGTTGATGGTCAGGATGATGAGCGTTCATCTTGATTCCCACCAAACCCTAGAGCAAATGAAGTACCGTATGGCTCAATTGGAGGCCAATTTACATCACATGGGCAACTTGAGAGAGGCGGATCATCACCGCATAAACCAACTCGAGCGCCAAGTCCAAACCCTCACAATGCAAAACTTAATACTAAAAAATACATCGATGCCCACGGGCAGGACTTAAACACTATCTTTGACGAGCTACTGCCGCCGAGTTCGGAGGAGGAAGATCCGGAGGAAGATCCTGCTACCCCGCCGGAGGACGTCATGAGACACTAGAGATTCTATTGTTATATATTATTTTGCTAGGAAAATATTTCTACTTTTGTACTAAAATTTCTTTTGAAGAAATAAAATGCCCGATTTATTTTTAATAAATCGAAAAAAAAAACAATGGACAGATCTGTCCGTACAACAGAAAAAAAAATTGAAATAAAATAAAACCCCGAAGCGTACGACGCTTCCTAGTTAGAACAAAGCACCACGTGCTAAAGTGCGACACACATATACATTATATAAATCGCTTAGACTATATGCTAAATTCACAAAGTCCTAATCTATCCTATTTGTACCAGAATGGCACCCAGAGGAAGAGGAAGGACTCAAACCGCTCCCCAAACCACCACTGAGATACCTACTGAGACACCACCGAACGTCACTGAACCAATTCAACCTGAGATGGAACAACCCCAAGGTGCGCAGGACGCCCCCGTACCGAACAATGTGGGCGATCGTCTTAGGACGATAGAGGAAGTGTTGATTGCGCTCGGGAACGCGCAAGTCAACCAGGGTCAAGCTGCGGCGATACCTCCGCCCCAAGCTCGCCCTAACTACCTGGCGATGGTGAATCCTTACCAGCCGCCCCACTATGCTGGTGAGGAGGATCCAGCTAAACTGGAAGAGTGGATCCGGACCTTCGACAAGCTGCTGGGAGCAGTCAAATGTCCGGAAGGAGAAAGAGTGCATGTCGCCTCATACTACTTGGGAGGCGAAGCTGACGACTGGTGGCAGGCGACGCAAGCCAAACTGACTGAAGATGACGAGCCTTACTCGTGGATGGAGATGATGGAACTACTCAGGGATCGATTCTATCCCTTGAGTACGAAAGCTGCCATGTACGAAGAGTTCCTGTCACTAAAGCAGGGAGGCCAAACCGTACAAGAGTACTACACACGATTCAAGGAGCTGGTGAGGTTCGCACCAAGGCTAGTGCCTACTGATGCAGAAAAGGCACAGAAGTTCGAGATGGGACTGAACCTGTCCGTGCGCGAGGTGATCGCGGGGGTACACTACCCCGATTTGCAAGCAGTGTATGACCGCGCTGTGGCGGTAGCACGCATGCAGCAGCTGAAAAGAAGGGTGAGTGGGGAGTCCAGCAGGGGTCCCCAAGACAAGAGAAGTCGAGACTCAAGAAACGAGAACAACACTGGAAGGAACGAGCAGCGCAGAGGGTCGAATAGGCCCCAACAAAACAACACTGGGAGGAGGTTCAACCAAGAAGAACCGGTACCGCCTTGCCCGAGATGTGGACGACCCCATCTGGCAAGGGGATGCCCGCAACAAGGCGCCTGTTACCGATGCGGTCGAATGGGTCACGTTCGACGGGATTGCCGGACTAGGCTCGAGAACATAACGAAGAGGGACGATTTGGTCGCGGGGCAAGAACAGCCTCAAAATCAAAACGGGCGAAACGGGAATAACCAAGGGTATAGACCCCCTCAAAATAGGCCGCAAAACCAGAACCAGAACCAACGACCTCCGCCCCCTCAGAATCAAAACCAGCAACAAAATCAGCAGCCGAATGCGAATCAGCAGGGCAATCAGGGACGCCCTATGGGGAGGCTGAACGTGGTAAACCAAGCGGACGTGCCTGCGCAAGGAGAAGTGATGGCAGGTACATTTTATGTGTTGAATACGCCCCTTAGAATTCTATTTGATTCTGGAGCTAGTTGCTCAATTATAGCATCAAGGATAGTGCCTGAGTTAGATCTACCTAAGTGCGAGAGAATTAGCTTAGGAATTTAATTGCCTTCTGGAGAAGTAGTGTCTTGCTCTAAACGATACAACGGAATTCCTATAGTGATAAAGAACGTAGAATTCTTCGCGAACTTAGTAGAATTTAACTTAAGAGACTTTGACATCATACTGGGGATGGATTGGCTATCCCAGTATAAAGCGGTGATCGAATGCCAAAAGCAAAAATCACCTTGTCAAAAAGTAGGGGAAAGAGAGTTATCTTTTACTCTCAGCCCCCTAAGAAAAGGAACAAAATCGTTAGTGCACTTAAACTAAGTAACTTGATGCGTAAGGGGTATGAACTATATGCGTGCTATGTGCACAACCTTGAGGCGGAAGGAAACAAGGTTGATAGCATACCAGTGGTAAGAGAATACCCGGACGTATTCCCTGAAGACGTTCCGGGCATGCCACCTGAGAGAGATCTTGAATTCACGATAGATCTCATTCCGGGGACAGAGCCTGTCTCGAAAGCTCCGTACCGGATGGCACCACTGGAAATGAAGGAGTTAAAGGAACAACTCGAGGAGCTATTGGGAAAAGGTTACTGTAATACCCGAGAATTTTGCAACATAAAATAAAAAAAAAATAAAATAAAATAAAATAAATAAATAAATATAATAAACATGATAAATGGATAAAGAATCATAGAAGATGAGAAATGGAATTTGAATTAAAAAGGAAACAAAATTCCGAGAACCCGGGAAGCCAAAGACAATTTAATCAAATAAATGGTTACACGGGGACCCGACATCGATGGACTCAAAAACTCGAGTCCAAACATAAATTTAGGTCCGAATAAAATTAGGATAGGAAATCGGAGCCCGAATATACCCCGGGAATCGGAATTCGGGAGCATAGAGGGATAGAAACCCGAAAGAGAGGCGGAAACGCCCGACGGATCGCACGACCCGCCCGGACCGAAGTCCAGGCGAAGTCGGCGCGGTGGCCGCGCGGTGAAGAGGGAAGACCGCGCCACGACCGCGCCACTTGACAGATTCGCCCGTTGCGTGAATCTCTCGCCCGAACGCGGATTTTTCGACTTTCGGTTGAACGTCTCTCGACCCAAGACCTTTAGGTCAGATGTTGGACGCCCTAGGACTTGGGAAATCTATAAATAAAGCCCTTGGGAGCCCCAAACAAGTTTACAAAACCCTACAACATTCTATACGTTCAAAACCCTAAATCCGGAGTCGTCGGAGGCACGAAACCAAGACGAACGCTGTTGGACGAGTTTCTCTACAGACCTCCATAGTCGTGGTAAGTCTCGATCCGATCTTTATTCAATAAACGATTCGAAAACGAATCCTAATCATCTCCTTTTTCTTTCTACACCTCGAATTGGATCTAGATCGTAGAACCCGACGAACGGAGAGGAGGAACGGTAGACGGGAAGCCACGCCTTCGAATAGACGATCCCCGACGTTCATAAACTCAGTAAGTTAACGCTTACACGGTTTTGGGAGTACTTAAAATATCTAAATCTAGAAACTTAATCAAACCTTTCGTAAATCTGTCCATATGTGATTTTAACGGCGCAACAGTTTTGTCTAATTTTTCCGAACCTCAAAACAACTTCAAACGGAAAAACTTAAAACACGAAAAACGTTCCTAAGATATAGATCTATCTACTGTAAAAATTTCATAATTTTTCATCGTGTTTTGATATCTAAAAACGACCACGAACAGACCTGCATTGGGTTTAGATCTTGAAACGACGATAGATTCTTTATTCGAACTTGTTGGTGATTTCTACCTTAGATCTAGACCGATCTAGGCTTGGCGTTGAACATAAGAGTTGTAGATCTATACGTTATGAATACCTCCGTGAAATTTCAGAATTTTTCATGATGATTTGATATATGAAATCCACTCCGAACCGAACTGGTTTAAAATCGAATCTTGAAACTGGACAGAACATAGGTGCGAACTTGTTGACGTTTTTGACTATGGTTCTAGGCCGAATTAGATCTTTAGCCAAACATGAAAGTCGTAGATAATTGTCTTAAGATGATCTCCGTAAAATTTCATCAAATTTAGAGCTCATTTGCTATGGTAGATCTCGAAACTTTTAAACTGCTGTAGGGAAACGCGGACAGATTTCTGATCTGACGAAAATTGGAGTTTTTGAACTTTTTCCGTATCTCGGATCGAAAAAGTTAAAACACGAAAGTTGTAGATCTCGACGTTTTGGAGTCAGTCGTGAAATTTTGGAATTTTTGAAATTAAATCTGATTTTTAACGAATTTTAGAGTAAACTGTGATTTACCGAACGAAATTTTGATATCTTGTGGAAACGGTGAAATTAACCTTTGAGGTTGAAATGGATAGAAATACTTTGAAATACGATACACGAAACAAGAAGATTAAAATATGGTGGGTTATGACTAAGCTAGATACTGTCAATGTTCTCTGCGGCTTGGGACATAAGAGCCCAAGTGTATGTCTAGGTTGACGTAAGAGCCCTAGCGAAACACTGATCGTATGGCTAGCGGACGGATTAACTCTAATTAAAAGATCGACCATGATACTTGTGGACATAAGAGCCCAGGCGTAAGGCTGGCGGACATAAGAGCCCTAGCGATGGTGATCTCTAAAAGATATGAAACGAGAAGTTTGCGAGAATTCCAAATTAAATCTGTATTAAATTGTGCTTTTATATTTATGGCAATTTATTTAATTACTGTGCAAGCTATATTTAAGATCGTATGGAATCCATGACTTTTAGATTATGCGATTAAATTATTATTAATTGAATAGATTACATTATGCACATGTTTCCTTTAAATTTAATTAAAGGCTTTGAAACCTCATAATCTTGTACGTGTTAACTTACTCAGCAAGTTTTTGCTGACCAAACCATTTATTTTTCCTTTTTCTTTCAGAGTTGAGAATTATGCATCGTCATATGCATACGTGGGAATTTTGGGAAGATATATTATTTTGAATTATTGTATTAGACTAGATCTTGCATGAACGGGCCTGTTTAACCCGTATTCCGGCCATGTTGGCCCTATATTTAAATTCAGCTGCATTATACTTATGTAAATATTATTTTCCGCTGCAACTTTGATGTATTATTTTTAAGTTATATATGAATGGACTGTTTGAATATTTTAAATTCTGAAAAACCATAGCCTTGCATCTCTTTAGTAAGCTCGGAGAAACCGTGTCTTGCTAAGGAGGTGTGGCGGTGACATCCCGACCTGGGTGACCAAAAACCGGGGTGTTACAGGGTGGTATCAAAGCCCGGCTATTTTTAAACTATTATTTTTAAACCCTTATTATTTTTAAACTACTATTAATATTTTGACGATTATTTTAAATTTTAAAGTATTATTTCCATGGAGAAATTTTTATTTTAAAACCCATGGGAAAGATATATATAGTGCGTAAATTATTTTTGGGGGGGAAATCATCATTCGCATTTGCATATTGCATCTCTTTTATGTAGAGAACTTAGAATCTTTGCGAAACTTGAACTTAGAATCTTTGCGAAACTTGAACTTAGCATCTTGGCGAAACTTGAACTTAGAATCTTGGAAACTCGAACCTAGAATCTTGGCGAGTTGAAATCTTGGCGAAATTAACGTAGATCTCTTGTTACACCTATATAATTTTGAGGCATGACATCGAACTAGAAACCATAACTAGAGACTGATCTTGCCTTAGTTCTAGATCGCGTTCATCTATGCGTTCGCCTAATCATAACAATCCTCGACCTTAGCCATTCCTACCCTCATACAAATTAGAAAATTTCCTCATGTAGAAAAATAAGAAAATCAAGTTTTATTAAAACACTTTTGATCCCAAAAATCTTGTTTGGATTTCCAAACAACAAACCCGAATATTTGAAATCAGAAATTTACGAAACGTCTCATTCGAGCGATCTACCTAAACCAAGATAAGCTAATCTATACACGTTATAACAGAAAATGGCGCCTAGGAGGAAACCAAGGAAGGTGAGTCCAAACGGCACTGACGCTAACATTTCCAACACGCCCAACAACAGTGAAAGTCCTCAGAACCTAGGAGAGCAAGTGCCTCAAGCGCCCAATAATGTGGAAGCACGTTTAAAATCGGTAGAGGAACTCCTTGTAGCATTAGGAAATGCCGAGGTGCATAGGGTACAAACAGTACCTCCGCCAGTAGCCCGAGTCAACTACTTGGCATTAGTGAACCCTTACCACCCACCCCATTATGACGGCCAAGAGGATCCAGCCAAGTTGGAAGGATGGATCCGTACCTTTGACAAGCTCTTGAATGCTATCAAGTGCCCTGATGAGGAAAAGATACACGTAGTGACCTACTACCTAGGAGGCGAAGCCGATGAGTGGTGGCAAAATCTCCAAGCAAATTCAGTGGAAGACGAAGAAGCCTACACCTGGGAGGAACTTAAGGAAGCTTTGAGGGAAAGATTCTTCCCACTGAGCACCAAGACTGCGAAGTACGAGGAGTTCATCAACTTAAAGCAAGGTGCACAAACGGTACAAGAATACTACAGCAAGTTCAAGGAGCTAGTACGATTCGCTGCGAGGATAGTACCAACTGACTCTGACAAGGCTCAGAAATTCGAGATGGGTCTGAACCTTAGTATCCGGGAGATACTTGCAGTAGGACAATTCACGAACCTGCAAACGATATATGATCGCGCCGTATCAATTGCTCGAATTCAGCAATTGAAGCGTAAGGAGCATGGTGAGTCGAGCAAGGACTCGCAAGGACTGGAGAAGAAGGATCGGAAAGACAACAATAACAACTCTAAGAAAGACAATGGATCCCGAAGGAAAGGAAATAAAGGTCTCAACAATGGGGGAGACGACAACCGTGGTGCGTTTATACCACGTTGCCCACGATGCAACCATGCACATCTGGTGCGCCAATGCCCGAAGCCGGGAACCTGCCGTAGGTGCGGCAAGCTTGGTCACAAGGCTAGTGGATGTCGAACGCCAGAGGAGGCGATCGAAAAGAGAGTAGATTTGGTGAACCTTCAGCAAGGGGAGAGTGACGAGGAACAAGACCAAAACCCGAAACCTCTTGAGAATAATGAATAGGCAGTTATGGGGACATAACTGAAATCCTAAGGGGGAGGGGATGTGATACCCCGTAACAATTTATTTTTGGAGTTCGACTCGATATCATGTATCCTAAATCATAAATAAACAAATTCAACTTGTTTTGAACTACGTTATGGCTTGATCCCTTCACAGGGTACGTAGGCAGCTTAGAAGTCTTAATTCTAAGTTCAGTCACAAAATAATAAAATAAACAAAAGACTTAGCACGAGAAAAGCCGAAACACAACTTCGAGGACGAAGTTGATTCTTAAGGAGGGTAGACTGTAATACCCGAGAATTTTGCAACATAAAATAAAAAAATAAAATAAAATAAAATAAAATAAAATAAATAAATATAATAAACATGATAAATGGATAAAGAATCATAGAAGATGAGAAATGGAATTTGAATTAAAAAGGAAACAAAATTCCGAGAACCCGGGAAGCCAAAGACAATTTAATCAAATAAATGGTTACACGGGGACCCGACATCGATGGACTCAAAAACTCGAGTCCAAACATAAATTTAGGTCCGAATAAAATTAGGATAGGAAATCGGAGCCCGAATATACCCCGGGAATCGGAATTCGGGAGCATAGAGGGATAGAAACCCGAAAGAGAGGCGGAAACGCCCGACGGATCGCACGACCCGCCCGGACCGAAGTCCAGGCGAAGTCGGTGCGGTGGCCGCGCGGTGAAGAGGGAAGACCGCGCCACGACCGCGCCACTTGACAGATTCGCCCGTTGCGTGAATCTCTCGCCCGAACGCGGACTTTTCGACTTTCGGTTGAACGTCTCTCGACCCAAGACCTTTAGGTCAGATGTTGGACGCCCTAGGACTTGGGAAATCTATAAATAAAGCCCTTGGGAGCCCCAAACAAGTTTACAAAACCCTACAACATTCTATACGTTCAAAACCCTAAATCCGGAGTCGTCGGAGGCACGAAACCAAGACGAACGCTGTTGGAAGAGTTTCTCTACAGACCTCCATAGTCGTGGTAAGTCTCGATCCGATCTTTATTCAATAAACGATTCGAAAACGAATCCTAATCATCTCCTTTTTCTTTCTACACCTCGAATTGTATCTAGATCGTAGAACCCGACGAACGGAGAGGAGGAACGGTAGACGGGAAGCCACGCCTTCGAATAGACGATCCCCGACGTTCATAAACTCAGTAAGTTAACGCTTACACGGTTTTGGGATTACTTAAAATATCTAAATCTAGAAACTTAATCAAACCTTTCGTAAATCTGTCCATATGTGATTTTAACGGCGCAACAGTTTTGTCTAATTTTTCCGAACCTCAAAACAACTTCAAACGGAAAAACTTAAAACACGAAAAACGTTCCTAAGATATAGATCTATCTACTGTAAAAATTTCATAATTTTTCATCGTGTTTTGATATCTAAAAACGACCACGAACAGACCTGCATTGGGTTTAGATCTTGAAACGACGATAGATTCTTTATTCGAACTTGTTGGTGATTTCTACCTTAGATCTAGACCGATCTAGGCTTGGCGTTGAACATAAGAGTTGTAGATCTATATGTTATGAATACCTCCGTGAAATTTCAGAATTTTTCATGATGATTTGATATATGAAATCCACTCCGAACCGAACTGGTTTAAAATCGAATCTTGAAACTGGACAGAACATAGGTGCGAACTTGTTGACGTTTTTGACTATGGTTCTAGGCCGAATTAGATCTTTAGCCAAACATGAAAGTCGTAGATAATTGTCTTAAGATGATCTCCGTAAAATTTCATCAAATTTAGAGCTCATTTGCTATGGTAGATCTCGAAACTTTTAAACTGCTGTAGGGAAACGCGGACAGATTTCTGATCTGACGAAAATTGGAGTTTTTGAACTATTTCCGTATCTCGGATCGAAAAAGTTAAAACACGAAAGTTGTAGATCTCGACGTTTTGGAGTCAGTCGTGAAATTTTGGAATTTTTGAAATTAAATCTGATTTTTAACGAATTTTAGAGTAAACTGTGATTTACCGAACGAAATTTTGATATCTTGTGGAAACGGTGAAATTAACCTTTGAGGTTGAAACGGATAGAAATACTTTGAAATACGATACACGAAACAAGAAGATTAAAATATGGTGGGTTATGACTAAGCTAGATACTGTCAATGTTCTCTGCGGCTTGGGACATAAGAGCCCAAGTGTATGTCTAGGTTGACGTAAGAGCCCTAGCGAAACACTGATCGTATGGCTAGCGGACGGATTAACTCTAATTAAAAGATCGACCATGATACTTGTGGACATAAGAGCCCAGGCGTAAGGCTGGCGGACATAAGAGCCCTAGCGATGGTGATCTCTAAAAGATATGAAACGAGAAGTTTGCGAGAATTCCAAATTAAATCTGTATTAAATTGTGCTTTTATATTTATGGCAATTTATTTAATTACTGTGCAAGCTATATTTAAGATCGTATGGAATCCATGACTTTTAGATTATGCGATTAAATTATTATTAATTGAATAGATTACATTATGCACATGTTTCCTTTAAATTTAATTAAAGGCTTTGAAACCTCATAATCTTGTACGTGTTAACTTACTCAGCAAGTTTTTGCTGACCAAACCATTTATTTTTCCTTTTTCTTTCAGAGTTGAGAATATGCATCGTCATATGCATACGTGGGAATTTTGGGAAGATATATTATTTTGAATTATTGTATTAGACTAGATCTTGCATGAACGGGCCTGTTTAACCCGTATTCCGGCCATGTTGGCCCTATATTTAAATTCAGCTGCATTATACTTATGTAAATATTATTTTCCGCTGCAACTTTGATGTATTATTTTTAAGTTATATATGAATGGACTGTTTGAATATTTTAAATTCTGAAAAACCATAGCCTTGCATATCTTTAGTAAGCTCGGAGAAACCGTGTCTTGCTAAGGAGGTGTGGCGGTGACATCCCGACCTGGGTGACCAAAAACCGGGGTGTTACAGTTACATAAGACCGAGTACGTCCCCTTGGGGAGCACCGGTTTTGTTTGTCAAGAAGAAAGACGGAGGGCTACGTCTTTGCATAGATTACCGAGGACTAAACCAAGTGACCATTAAAAATAAATATCCCCTACCGAGAATAGAGGATCTGTTTGATCAACTGAAGGGAGCTTCAGTATTCTCGAAGATCGATTTGCGATCTGGGTATCATCAATTGAGGATCGCCGAGAAGGACATCCCGAAGACGGCGTTTCGAACGCGATATGGCCATTACGAGTTCACCGTGTTATCCTTCGGGTTAACAAATGCTCCGGCCATGTTCATGAATCTCATGAACAACGTGTTCTGAGAATTGTTAGATCAGTGCGTCGTAGTGTTCATCGACGACATCCTGATCTACTCAAAGAGCGAGGAAGAGCATGCAAAACACTTACATCAAGTGTTAGAAATCTTGCGAAGAAATCAGCTATACGGCAAATTGTCCAAATGTGACTTCTGGCTGAAAGAAGTGGCATTCCTCGGACACATAGTATCCGCTGATGGAGTATCAGTGGATCCGGCAAAAGTTTCTGCCGTGACGGAGTGGGCAACTCCGAAGAGTCCAACGGAAATAAGGAGTTTCCTTGGATTAGCCGGGTATTATAGACGATTTGTGAAGGACTTTTCAAGAATTGCACGTCCTTTGACCCAGCTACTGAAGAAAGGAGCAAAATACGAGTGGACCGAAGCGTGTGAGACCGCGTTTCAAGAGCTGAAGAAACGACTCACAACCACACCCGTATTAACACTACCATCAGAGAACGGTGACTTCGAAGTATATAGCGATGCTTCAAAGGAGGGTTTAGGTTGTGTCTTGATGCAAGACTCGAGAGTCGTAGCCTATGCATCACGCCAACTAAAACCCCACGAGGAAAATTATCCGACCCACGACCTGGAGTTGGCAGCGGTCGTTTTCGCTCTAAAGATATGGAGACATTATCTTTATGGGCGGAAGTGTCGAATGTTCACCAACCACAAAAGCTTGAAATATATATTCACTCAGAAGGAGTTGAATTTGAGACAACGAAGGTGGTTGGAACTTATTAAAGACTACGATTTAGAGATAGCATACCACGAGGGGAAGGCGAATGTGGTAGCCGATGCCCTAAGTCGGAAAACCCAACACGTGACAAACTCGTTGGTAATTCCGCCGGCATTGTACTTGGAATTGGCTAGATTGGAGTTAGAACTTGTGCATCCTGGCACAGTGAGAGAAACGGTCAATGCCATGGTCGTAGAAACTCCAATATTAGACGAGATTCGACTCGCTCAATCGGGCGACCCGAAACTCGAGAAGATAAAAGGGTATATTGCCGAAGGAAAGGCAATAGGATTTGCTGTCCACGAGGATGGAAGCATCCGTTTTAAAGGGAGATGGTGTGTGCCTCTTAAATGTGCCGAGTTGAAACAAAGGTTGATGGAGGAAGGGCACAACACGCCATATTCCGTACATCCCGGAGGTGACAAGCTATACAAAGATCTGAAGAAGATCTATTGGTGGCCGGGAATGAAGAAGGAAGTGGCGAACTTCGTGGCGAGATGTCTCACCTGCCAAAAGGTTAAGGCAGTGCGACATAAACCCTTAGGATTGATGCAACCACTAGAGATTCCAAGTTGGAAGTGGGATAACATCTCAATGGACTTTGTCTCGGGATTACCCCGATCACCTAAAGGCATGAACAAGATTTGGGTGATTGTGGATAGGCTAACGAAGACAGCTATATTCATCCCAATGAAAGACACGTGGACTATGGACCAATTGGCCCGAGCCTACATTGATAATGTGGTACGACGACATGGAGTACCACATGATATCATTTCCGATAGAGACAGTAGATTTGTCTCTCATTTCTGGACGGAGTTACAAAAAGCTCTCGGTACTCAAATCAAAATGAGCACCGCATTCCACCGATGACGGATGGTCAAACTGAGAGAACAATCCAAACACTAGAAGACATGCTGAGAGCATGTGTGTTGGAATTCAAAGGAAATTGGGAATCTCATTTACCTCTGATTGAGTTTTCCTATAATAATAGCTACCATGCTAGCATCGGCATGGCACCTTTCGAGGCATTGTATGGACGAAAGTGCCGAAGCCCGTTGAGCTGGGAAGAAAACGATAAGTCCGTGGTAGTGGGACCACAACTTATCGAAGACATGGCTCAACAAATCAAAGTGATTCAAGGGAAGATGAAAGCCGCACAAGACCGTCAAAAGAGTTATGCCGACGTGAGACGACGAGACCTAGAATTTCAAGTGGGAGATAGAGTCATGCTAAAGATATCACCCATGAAGGGGGTGATGCGCTTTGGCAAACGAGGGAAGTTAAGTCCTCGATACATAGGACCTTACAAAATTCTAGAACGAGTCGGAACTCTAGCCTACCGATTGGCTTTACCGCCACACTTAGATAGAGTTCATAATGTCTTCCATGTTTCGCAACTAAAGAAGTATGTGCCGGACCCGACACATGTACTTCAACCGGAGATAATTGAGCTCGATGAAGACTTGACTTACGAAGAAGTCCCAGTGCGTATTCTTGACACTAAGGAACGAGTAACGAGGAACAAAACCGTCAAAATGATCAAGGTTCTTTGGTCAAACCACGAAAGTGAGACGGCAACTTGGGAAGTAGAATCCGACATGAGAGAACGATACCCGACATTGTTCCAAACCGATACCGACACAGTTATGGGGACATAACTGCAATCTTAAGGGGGAGAGGATGTGATACCACCTATTTTCGTGCACTTTTGTAAATTTTTGAACTACGTTATGGCTTGATCCCTTTACCGGGTACGTAGGCAGCTTAGAAGTTTTAATTCTAAGTTCAGTCACAACATAATAAAACAAACACAAGACCTTTAGCACGAGAAAAGCCGAAACACAACTTCGAGGACGAAGTTGATTCTTAAGGAGGGTAGACTGTAATACCCGTGAATTTTCCATCATAAAATAAAACAATAATTAAATAAACAAATAATAAATAAAATAAACGACATAAATAAATAAATGAATCCAGCAAATAAATAAATAAATAAAGATAAGGAAATGAGAAATGAGATTTTAACTTAAAAAGGAATTTAATTAAATAAAAAAAAGAATTATTAAAGGTAAATAAATTGTGCACCAAAACCCGACGCTAATGAACTCGAGGATTCGAGTCCAAAACATCCAATTAGACCCGAGAATAAATTTAGAGAGAAAGTAGAAACCCGAATATACCCCGGAAATCGGAATTCGGGAGCATAGAGGGATAGAAACCCGAAAGAGAGGCAGAAAGGCACGACGGATCGCACGACCCGCCCGGACCGAAGTCCAGGCGAGTGTCGCGCGGTGGCCGCGCGGTGAAGGGGGAAAAGCGCGCCACGACCGCGCCACATGACAGATTCGCCCGTTGCGTGAATCTCTCGCCCGAACGCGGATTTTTCGACTTTCGGTTGAACATCTCTCGACCCAAGACTCTTAGGTCAGATGTTGGACGCCCTAGGGCTTGGGAAATCTATAAATAAACCCCTTGGGAGCCCCGAACAAGTTTACAAAACCCTACAACATTCTATACATTCGAAACCCTAAATCCGGAGTCGTCGGAGGCACGAAACCAAGACGAACGCTGTTGGACGAATTTTCTCAGATCTCTATAGTCGTCGTAAGTCTCAATCCAATCTCTAGTGAATAAACGATTTGAAAACGAATCCTAATCATCTCCTTTTTCTTTCTACACCCCGTATTGGATCTAGATCGTGGAACCCGACGAACGGAGAGGAGAAACGGTGGACTGGAAGCCACGCCTTCGAATAGACGCTCCCGGACGTTCATAACCTTGGTAAGTTAACTCTTACATGGTTTTTGGATGAATTAAAACATTCAAAACTAAAAGATTAACAAGAAACCGAAAATCTGTCCATCTAAACTTTCTACCGGCGCAACAGATTTGATGAATGTTTCCGAACCTTAAAACGAACTCAAACGGAAAAACTTAAAACATGAAAAACGTTCCTAAGACTTAGATATAGCTACTGTAAATTTTTGAGGAATTTTGGAATTGATTTGATATGTGAAAATCCAACGAAACCGAACTGTTGGAATCTAGATCTTGAAATCTTGGACAGAACTTAGGAATAATCTTGATCACGTTTTTGACATAGGATCTAGACTGTTTTAGATCCTTGGCCGAACATGAAAGTTGTAGATAATTGTCTTAAGATGATCTCTGTCAAATTTCATTAAATTTGGAGTTGAATTGATATGGTAGAAATCGAAATCTTTAAACTGTGACACATTAAACTCGGACAGATTTGCTCTTCTGCGAAAATTGGTGATTTTGACCTATTAGGTATCTCGGATTGAAAAAGTTAAAACACGAAAGTTGTAGATCTCAATGTTTCGGAGTCAGAGATGAAATTTTGGAATTTTTGGAATTAAGTCTGATTTTAGACGAATCTTAGAGTAAACTGTGGTTTACCGGAAACAAAATCTTGAAATCTTGTTGAAACATGAATTAACCTTTAGGGTTGAAACGAGTTGAGATATTATTTCTAAATAAATACAATTGAAGTCAGATTTTTAAAAATTAAATCCCCTTACAAACTTGATAAATTAAAATTAGGGGTGAGTGCTCTGCAGGGTGCCCCCTAACGATTCACTTCGTGCCGTAATGGACGATGGTGACCCCGCGCGCTAAACTTGAAATGTGATATTGCCAAAACGGCGAAATATAGAGCCTACACTCTCGTGAATATCCGTATGGGTTTCCCGAGGCTCCGGAGTGGTACTGGGTATGGCTGATACGGTTGCGGCCGCCGGGCTACCGGCTAAACTTGTTGACATCGCGATGCTATCGTGAAACTTTGAAATACCAAATCGGGGATGTAATGGGGATTCTAAATTAAATTAAATTAGATTAAATTATGTTGTTGTCCAATTAAATTATTTAAATGCTTTATTTAAATTATGGCTTTTATCTTAAACCACGTGATATGTGCTATTAAATAGAGCCCTGAGATAAATTATGCTATTGGATAGTTGATTAGATTGAATTAAATATTATGTTATTATCATGCTTTTGTTAAATTATTAAATTAATGGCTTTTAAACCCTACGATCATGCATGTGTTAACTTACTCAGCAATTTTGCTGACCAAAACCGTTTTTACTCCTTTTCTTACAGAATATGTGGAATGAGCATGTGTGAGCACGAATCATGCATGGGATTTTGGGGATTGTTATTTTGCTTTTAAATTCGTACTTTAGACTATATTATGAACGGGCCTGTTTAACCCGTGTTTTGGCCATGTTGGCCCTATTTATATTTTCCGCTGCGAAACTGTACTAAACCATTTATTTCCGCTGCGCTATACTATTATTATTTTCCAATTATATTGTATGGGCTATCTTGAATGGTTTAAATACTGCAATACCTAGCCTTGCATCTCTTTAGTAAGCTCGGAGAAATCGTGTCTTACTAGGGGGATGTGGCGGTGACATCCCGACCTGGGTGACCAAAAACCAGGGTGTTACATTATTCTTTAAAAATATGTATTGGATTACGTGAAAACAAGAAATGTTAATATTTTTTGAATACGAAAGACATATGAAATATCTACACTGATTCAAAGACAACTTGGTTGCAGAAGAAGTGTGATAAAATAATATTAGAAGAACAACATAAGAGCCTTGGTTATTTTCTAAGGTAGGGTTGAGTATTCTTTCAACTACTATCATCTTTTACCAAAGCCTAGATTTGAGTCTTGAGTGAGTAATTTATTAGTGTGTTTCATTTAGTTTGTATCTCATAACCACCTGGATGTCCATAAGCACTTAGAGGCTTGTGGATATTTGGGAATTCTTAATCTACATCCAGTCATCAAGACTGGGGGCTCTTTTATACTAACGGAACGAGACGCTTTTAAAACTTCCGAGTGATAGGATTTTAAATGCTTTCTTTACCGCTTTCATTAAATGCTTTTATAGAGGTCACTTGGATGGGCTAGTGAAAAAGCACTTCTAGATGGTTGGGCAGCACAAAGTCAGCTCACCTAACAAAGTAGGTACAGTTCCAAATTAATTAAAGGCAGATAGCATTTCTATATTATCCTGGAAGCAAGTATGAATGTGCGTAGGAACACGATACAGATAATCAAAACTCACCACCTTCACCTTGAAGTATAGTGTCCAGTCTTCCATAGGGAAACACTTGATAAGCATGTTGGTCCAATTCGTGATTATTTTCACATCCTTATGTGGTGTGCATTTACCAAGTGCCTCCAATGAGCAGAAATTCTACAATATATTTAGAAATGTGGAAATATGATTACAAAAATGGAGAAGCATAATGGAATTGAATTGCTAATGGAATACTGCAAGATTGGTCGGGAAACATGCAGCCTTGAAGGAGTTTTTAATCAGTTCGATTTCAGAGAAAAGCCACCTGTTCGCCACTTGAACTTATGCATCAACAAACAACGAAGGTATGTCCGTACCAGGCCCGACCTGCTCAATTTGCTCTTTCCATACAGTGATGTGGCCATCATCATATACAGTTTCACCTATTTTTGAGGAGGAATGGACATACGTAATGGTCAAATGAAGTTGATAATATTTTAGAAATAATTAAATACTACAATAAATTGTTTATGGGGAAAATTAATCAAATTTCATGGTAATTCATATCCATAAATACCAGGTGCATTCTTTTTCTTAAACAACCATTGCACAACTCTTTTCTCTAGTGACGTGAGTGTTGACCACTTCTGTTGCTCGCGTGGGTTGTCATATGATGGTGACATGACTGCCTTTGATGGCCTCCGGTCACGCTTTGCCTTAGGGGGGCCAACATAGGGTAATGAAATATTCCTCTTGCATGATTTATCACCATCCTGAGTGGTAGCAACTGACGGAGGTGCAGGATCAAGAAGTCATCATCACTCCCGTCATTGGGTGCCTGTTTTGGAGGAAGGAAAAATGGGGGAAATGGCATATCACATAACAATTAATAAGGCTTTCAAATTGGTTGATCAAAAAACATAAAATTCATGGATATGGTTCTGCATAAATACCCATAGCACATTTATAAAATGTTGGCAGCAAATATTAGTTATCAACATAGCACAAAATTAAATGGTATATAGAACATATGGATGCAATGTAAATAGCATGTTGTACCGCCATTTTTTCCCTGCTACTTGTGACTGGTGTGTCTCTAATATCAGAGTTTTGATGTGATGCTGGAGGCAATTCTGTGGATGAATGGCTTTGAAATCCGTCCTTCAAACCCGACTCTTCAGCGACGCGTGTTGGTGATCGTGAAATGCTTGGAGGAATATCTAATGCGATATCATCTGCCTCAACAGCCCCATCAGGACCTAAAACAGCATTAGGAAATGGCCCAGATGAAAGTTCCTGTTTGGAAGTTTAAAAATACAATAAAAAAAAATATGTCGTATTATACAGGAGAAAAATGTTGCGAGTATTGCACATACAAAATAAAAAGGAACACATAATATACTAACCGCCATTATTTTCCTGCTAATAATTATAGGTGAGCCTAGGATATCCCAGTTAGGCTGCGAACTAGGTGGCAACTGAGGGGGGGGGGGGAAGGGCACCGAAACCCGTGATTCAAACACACTGATTTAGCAAAACGGCTTGGTGGATGAACACTACCCTGGGGAGTTTCCAATTTGAAGACATTGGAACCAGCAGCCTCATCACCACCTGAAGCATCACAAATGGCTTCATTAACATTGACATCACCAGTCTGAGTATGCAAATTGGCCTCACGCTCAGCTGCATGTTCCGCTTCATCTTCCTTGTTCAACGCCTCCTGTATCTCAATGCAATCTAATTCGAATTCCACTTCCTGCATACGTTTTTTAATCGGTTCTACTTCCCTCTTGAGGCGGTCATGTTCGGCTTTGAGATAATCTTTTCTCTGTTTAGTATCCGTTACATCAGGAGGCTTCAAAGGTAACATGGAAAGATATTGGGGTCAGATAAATGACATGTCATATGTATAAATAATATACAATTACGTTTACCTGTGATTTTTCTTGATCGTGACAGTCCCCCTTTTCTTTTTCCCGTGTTGGAGATGTTGGCTGTGAGTTGTTGGAATGTTTGGTATATAAAGAATAACACATGGTATTAAAACAAAAATGGCGATTGGTTTAACATAAATGCACATTGGATGACTGAGAAATCATTCATATGCAGTGGATTAAATGACCAAAATCATATGAAAATTAATCCTGGATTGCTAAGAGCAAGAAAATGTACTGTTTACGGCAAAGTAAATCATAGAAAATTGATTCAAGCACATCATCTGGTACACAGTGGAAGATCATATAGTTATGTTGATGGTAGCACAACCATGAATGTGCGTGGGAACATGATACAGATTTGGGACAGATAATTAAAACTCACATAGTTATAAAATTGGATGGTACAGATAATCAAAAATCAGATAACACAAAATTGATTCAAGCACAACATCATGCACATTGGAAAATTACATAGTTAAGTGGATGGTAGCACAACCATGACTAAATTAATAACACCTATACCAGAACATGTTTAGGCAATTCATATAGTATATATATTTTGTAAAGTCAGCATAAGCATTCCCATGTATGTCGTATTTTGCATAACATAATAGCGGGATGGAAGTTTAACAATCCATTATATGTGTGTATCATATTTTATAGTAGAATATAGCATCATGCAACGTAAAAAGAACATGAATTTTTTTTTTTAATGTAAACTACCTTATCCTTTGCTTGTGTGTCATCTCCCGGACATGGGGTTTGGTCTGTGTCCTTTGGGAGCGCATGACCGACATACTTGGTAACGTCATCCATTGTCAAAGACCTCTTCAAGCAACATATATAGGACCCGCCAGATTTGCACTGAATGAAGTCGAAGAAAACGTGCTACAAAGAATTTAAAAATAGTAAGCCCCAGTCGTAATTCACGTTCAATTATAATCAAACAAATGAAAACAATATTTTGGAAAATCATACCATTATGCAGTGGAAATCTTTGCCCAAACGTTTGCTAATTTGTTCCTCACATTGACATCAGATTTAGGAGGAACAATCGTTCTAAATATGGAGTCTTGAACAAAAAAATGCCCAATTATAATTTCGAGCAATCTTCCTAGAACGAAGCATATTAACTAATCCCAGCCTCAGACGACGATCGGGGGATGGTGAGAGCACAGCACTGATGCAGAATACCGCGTACAATCTCCAGTACTCAATCAACTCCATTTCTTTCGCCCAGTCAGGCGAATTAACAAGGGCAGACAATCTTTCCCACTCTACTTTAGTTTTCCCCTCATCACACAAATTGAACTTGCTCTAACCTGCCTGTAAAATAGATCATCCTCCGTGATGCTCTCCATTGTTATCAAGTCTTTCCCATGGCCATGAGGGAGTGTGTACACAACAGCGATTCACTCGGGAGTCAACTCCAGTACACGACCATCATTGAACCGAAAACATTTTGCATCGTGATCCCAGGCCTCCATGAGGTGCACCATAGGGATTACAGGAACATGATTCCCTTTGATTCGCAACATTCCTCCAAAGCAAGAACCATTGATGAAATCCCATCTGCCGTCAGAATGGTTGGCAGCAAGTTTCTGGTTAACATCGTACACTAACTTAGGGCTACATGCCAATTGTGTTGCCCTAGCCCTCTCCATTAAGGTCTCCATCCTGCAACGTAAACACAATCCAACCTTCAAACAAAGTGTATACAACTCCAATTAGTTAAAAACACATAAAACCCAACCTACTGGAACATTCAAATTACCTGAAAAATCAAATAAGCAAACAACAGCCTCAAATCCTACAACCGATAGCACACTGTAATCACCCCTAAACCATCTACACAACACCAAATTAAGGTTTACATGAATGCCCTGAAAATCAAGCAAAGCCCTAAATTATCCTACAACCGCCTACCACTGCCGGAACAATTTCGAACAGAGAAAATCCCCTTTTTCATGTAATGGGTGAGCAAAAATGTTGAATGATTGGGGAGGGATATGCACAAAACCGTCGAACAATTGTATAAAACATAAACCAAATCGGTTTTGAACGAAGCGAAAGTGACAACGGAATCAACTCACCCGGCCGGAAAAGGTTCGAATTAGATGGGCAAACGAGTGTGCGAACACAGGGGGCGAAGAATGGTGCACTGCTTGCAGACGCACAACGAGCGACTTTAACTTCGGGGGAGGTGAGTGATGTATCATTTTTCTCGCCGGGTTAACGGATTTGTTGTGTCGTTTTTAGTGTTGTGTCGTTTGGGGGGGGTCTGTGTTTGGATTGATGAAACAGCAAAGGGTTAGTGAAATATAAGAGCAAAATATGGTCCAATGGATAAGGGTGTATGCAGACAAAAACAACCCACAGAAAATCTGTTCTAAAAAATAAAAAATTCGGACAATCTTGTCAAAATTGGGACCACACTCTTCACAAGTACACGTGTAACATTAATATTCTACCAAATATTGTCCATGATTATAGGAATAAACCAAAATATGAAATCCCCTAAATTATGACAAATCACTGAAACAAAAAAGGAAAGTCAATAATATAATATACTACCATAAGTGTGGGGGAATAGGGGAGCACAACATATGAATCCAAAGAACACCTCAATATATGCAGACTCAGTATTCGAACCTGTTTGGAACTCAAGTATCAACTATTTGAATTCGCTAGAGCTCATTTAATAACTCCATCCGTTCTTCAAAGGCTGACGTTTTAGCCAAGTTCACTGATACCAAGGAAAGTATTTATTATTTGTCAAATTTCCACTTTTACCCCTACTTTATAAAAAAGTAAAATTGAAATGGAGAGAGATTCCACAATATTTCGGAGTAATATTTGTGAAAGTATAAGAGTAATATTGGAAAAATATGGTATAAATATGTAAAATGACAACTAGTTTGGAATGCTTTTTGATTTCTAAAAAGACAACTAAAATGGAACGGAGGGAGTATAAATTACTAATTAGTTATTAAAATAGTACTAGTAAACATATACGATCACTTGTCAATAATTATTGAAGTAATAAATTAACAATATTTCACTTATTGAAAAGAAACACCACCTAGCAATTTCTTCACTTAATATGAATTGGTATTGATATCATGGCCTCACCATGTTGAGAAAATCCCTTAATTAGTCTATTTGATGCTCCAATTAAATTAACAAGATTGAATTAGACAAGTGACATATATATTCTAGAGTTTCAAGAAAATAGATGAGACTATAGATATAGTAAATTATATGTAATTATTTTCTTTTGTACCTAAACTATTTTAAAGTGGTTTTTTTTTTTGTGAACATTGCCTTATCAGCGGCTAAAAGAGAAAAGAGAAAAAAAATTAAAAAATCATGAAAACTCAAAAATACAATCGAAAAACTGTCGACTCATTCTAAGCTCGCCAAATACCAACTCCGTCCCGATCATCAAGCATAAACTGAATAACTTGGTCTGAAGGGAACGCCCAAGTAGTAAAGAACTGATCCTCATTACATGCCATTTTCGCCAAGCCGTCTGCTACTCTATTTCCGTCACGGCAAATGTGGCAAATATCACCTCTCTCAGAACTGGACCTCCGAGCACGAATATTCTTCACAAGCGGCCACAATTTGTGGCTAGTCTTATTCAATCCCGAAATCAACCGAAAAGCTTCCAAAGAATCTGTATAACATGTCACTCCTTTTTCTTTCTTAGACTCTACAAGTTGTAACCCTTTTAATATGCCATATAGCTCGACCTCCAAAATCTCACGCACGCCTAACTGGCCTCCCACCGCACCCTTCCATTCACCCTCCAAAGAGCGACAAATTGTTGCATAACCACTACGCATCCCATCCTCCCTAAAAATACCATCCGAGTGCACCACCACTCCTTCATCAACTTCCTGCCTCCATCGAACAATCACCCCACCTGTCATCTCCTTAGCACCAAGCTTTTCAACCCCCATCAGCACCTCCTTCATCCCTTTAACCGCCCCTAACAACCATCTAGTCGAATGCTCTTTTCCCCTAAACACCCTGCCATTCCTCTCCATCCATGCTAACCACACTCCAGCCAAAAAGGTATTTTTCCTCATCTTAACCATATATTGACACCAATGGCGAATTTCATCTCTATGTAAAGCAGGGATCGAAGCCACCTCTGACACCCCCAGCTTCTTCCATATCTGTTTGACCAATTGCACTCGAAAAGGGCATGCTTCCAATCTTCCACCCCATCTCCACAAATCGATCAAAGCGGCGAAGTAGCCATTTGACGATGATGACGAACCTCATTAGTTGGCAGTAACCCCTGCAACACAAGCCAGAACACCAGCCCAAGTTTTTCAGGGATGCCCTTACTCCACATCCAACTCCACCCTGTCCGATCCGCCAACTCCCCTCGGATCCAACGGTACCCGGATTTAACGCTATACATACCTGAGACCTCCATCCTCAAATGTAACCGATCCACAACATCTTCCATTAATTAAGGACATGGTAAGCCTTTGATTTCTTCTCTAACCTTAGCTGTCATCCAAGTATACAATCCATCTAATTCCCATTTACCTTGAATAGCTACATCCTTTACCTTCAAGTTAAAATCATTGATATGAACAAACGACATCAATGGAGCCAAACAAGACGCCTTCCACCAAGGCAAATACCATAAAGAGCTGTTATCGTCTCCCAGTCTGATTCCAAAGCCTGCACGAAAAATCTCAGTAAGCTTCACCAAATTTCGCCAAACCCTTGTGCCCTTGTAGTGCTCTCTGGGAAAGTTTCCAACAAGAACTCCATACCTTCCTCTAATCCAACTAACCCATAATTTGTCTTTGTTCTCCATAAAGTCAGCCAACTGCTTGCCCATCAATACTAAATTCATATGTCTCCCTTGCCTCAAACCCAACCCACCTTCACACTTAGGGCGAGTGATTGTCTCCCAAGCAACGAGGTGTATCCCCTTCCCATCCGCCCCTTTCCAAATCCATCGACGAATCTTTTGATCTATTCTCTTGCATGTCGTGTTCGGAAGAAGATGAGCTTGCATACAATAAATCGGCAATGCAGCAAGCACCGACCACGCCAATGTAATTCTCCCAGCTCTATTGAGAAAGGAGCTCGCCCAGCCCGTTAGGCGCGCATCAAGTCTCTTTAATAGCTCATCAAAATGCGTTAATTTTATCCTTCCATGTATCACCGGAAACCCCAAATATTTGCCAGGCGACAAGGAAGAATTAATGCCAAGATGTCATAAGATCCATCCACGCTCCGCCTCCAATGCCACTGGGGACACAAATGCCGATGACTTCATACGGTTCATGATCAAACCTGAGTTATGCCCAAACCTGGCCATAACTCGTCCCATACAAATAATACTCTCTTCAACTAATTCCAAACATGATATGAGGTCATCTGCAAACATTACATGTGAAATAGCTACACCACCTGGACCACTCCGAAGCAGCTTCCAGGCCCCCTTGCCAACTTCATCCAGAATTAGCCTCGACAATTTCTCCATAACTAGCACAAACAAGTAGGGAGACAAAGGATCCCCTTCCCTAATGCCCCTACCTGCTCTCACTTATTCCAAGGACGAACCATTCCACAAAATGGAAAAAGAAGCCGATCTCACACACACCATGATTAGTTCTCGAAGCTCTGCTGGAATCTCCATATCATTTAAACATTCCTCCAAAAATTCCAATGCACCGAATCATAAGCCTTAGCCAAATCTATCTTGAGCAAAACACCCTTCACACCCGCCGTGCATCGTTCCAGGTTGTAAACCATTTCCTGCACTAAAATACCGTTGTCTCTAGAACCTCTTCCAGGAAGAAACGCCGACTGATAAGGCCCCACATATTCGTAAAGGAGCGGCCTTAATCGATTCGTTATCACCTTCCTAATGAACTTGAAGGAAACATTTCACAAAGTTAGCGGTCGGAACTGAGAAATACTCTGTGGGATATCTACTTTAGGATGGACCACTAGAAAAGCATGAGCAATATCCTTCGGCAATCTTCGCGTAGTAAACACCTCCCAGACCATATCATAAATTTTATCACCAAGGTAATCCCAAAAAAATCGATAAAACTCAACTGGAAACCCGTCCGGCCCGAGAGCGGTGAACGGCCTCATTTGTTTCATCACCAGATTCAGCTCCTTCCCCTCCACGGCGCACGCCAAATTTCCTCGCCAAGCTTCAGACACAGCCGGCAATCTCAGCAGCCTCTCCTCCACCCCGACCTGTTGCCGAGTAGCAAACATACCAGCAAAATAGTTTAGAGTATGATTCTGGAGGACCTCCTGATCATTGCTCCATGTGCCATCATCTAATTGAAACCCATATATACGATTCCTCTTACGGTGCACTTCCGTTTTGGCATGGAAATACTTAGTATTGCGATCCCCCAAGGTAATCTATTTATCCCTCGCCTTTTGATACCACAAGTGTTCTTCTTGACAAGGACTCCCTCCAACTCCAACGTTAATTCCTTCTCCAAACGTAGCAACCATGCTGAGTCCCATATTTTCAATCTCTTCTCGATTCCCCGAATCCTCCTTTCCAGATTTTTTTCCTATCCATAATGTTACCAAAGACTTCTGCATTGAACTGAATTGACGCTCTGCCCAATTTTTCCAGCAGCACCTCGCCTCCACTCCAGAATTCTCCTCGCAACAACTCTTCACCACTTGACCATACTCCCCATGCCGAGCCCATGTTGCCTCCCACCTAAACGGCTTTGGCCTCCTTGTTTCTAATGGATCGTTACATAACAAGAGAATCGGGAAATGATCCTACCCAAGCCTGGCCAAATGTTGAATGCGTCATTCGCCAAATAACTCCTGCCATGCTAAATTTGCAACCCCCCGATCCAACCTCTTCTGAATGCGACTATCATTACAAAAAATTCTCACCCATGTATATATCGTACCCAAAGAAGGAATATCCAATAGATGGCAAGAGCTGAGGACCTCACGAAATTCATCAGCTCGATCCGGCAAGAAACACACCCCCACTGACCTCCTCAGCCGAAGTGATCTCATTCCAATCCCTCATCACCATCCAAGGCCCCTGTAAAACTATTTGCAAGTTCCTTGAGGTTCTGCCAATCCATTCTACGTCTCTGATAATTCGGATTCCCATAAATGAAGGTCACTATCCAGCTGATACACCAGATCTCACCTCCACACTCGCCATCCGATCTCGAACATCCACAATGGTACAATGACATGTGCATCTTCTCGACTTGAAAATCCATAGACCCCCTGCTTGACCAATAGTTTCATGAATATGTAAGAGCTCATATCCCAACCTCCAAAATAACATTCGGACCCTATCAAATTTTCCCTGAGATTCCATAATACCAAGAACATCAGGTTGGTTTGTTCTGACACAGTTCGTAAGCCATCGTTGAGAGTGCTCACCCATTAGCCCTTGTATATTCCACGATAAAATTTTGAAGTCCTTAAACGCCATAAAATATTGTGTGTTAAAGGAGACCCGTAATCACCCCGATTGCAACCCCTCCTCTAAAGCGTCCGCCCAACTTTCCGCTCTTGATTCCGAGTCACTCTTACTATCCATACCCGCATTCGCGTCTACCCACCCTACCGCCAAGACTTGTCCTTCCGTCCCCGCCTGCTGGGACTGTTCAGTCTCCATCCCTTCATCCAACCTCATCCTTTTCGCCCCCTTCGGTGGTGGTAAGATACTCAAAAAACCAAGCCACTTTGCCTTGGTCTTAGTCACATCACCATCCCTATAAGGTATAATATCTTTTCCAGAGACCCGCTGCCTTATATCCACCCTTGCAGTTCTATTTGCAATCCTGGTGGAAGGTGAGACCTGCTGCTCCGCCTGAATCTCTTTCGGTTTTGGAGGCAGCACCCGCTGCTCAGCCAGCTGCTCTTTCAACTTATGAGGCAGCCTATGTTTCCTTCTTTCCACAGTGATCCACTCTCCATATAACTCCCCCACCCCTTTATCAACGGAACACCCTCCAGACTTGTCTGAGCAGCCCTCTGTCCCCCACTTGTTTCACCCGCCTGGTCCTCCTCATACACACTTGCCTTCCCCTTTCTGATTCTTTCCTGAGCCGCCCTATGATCCTCCTTTTCAGTCCCCACAACCTCACCAGCCTTCCCCTCCCTCTCAGCCCTCGTCTTGCAATCTCTAGGGAAGTGTCCATACCTCCCACATGATGAGCAAATGAAATGTAACCCCTCATACGCTACATGAATCCACCGCCCATTAACCATAAATTTGCCTAAAACGGGTTCATTCAAATCTAATTCAATGCACACCCTAGCGAACCTTCCCCTCCCGTGTGCCAACGTGCAGTTATCAAATTTCACTACGTCACCAATGTCCGATGCAAAAGCATGCAGACAATCTTCTTTAAAATGCTGGACAGAAATCCCCATCATCCTCGCCCAAACCATAGTCCTTTGTATAACCTCCGTTACTGGATCAAATTCCTTCCGCCACTTCATGATGGGGAGGTAATTATCGAACAACATCCACGGCCCTCCGTTAATGACTTTTTCCCGGTCTTCCGCCAACATGAATCTAACAACATAATAGATATGCCCAACATCAATTAGATCCATGCCGCCTGTACACTTCCACAACTTCAACAGACGCTCCTTAAGAGTTCTGCAGTTCACCTGCAATCCCATGGTCTTCACAATCAACGCATCCTTCCACTCCTGCCCTACCTCGCCCTCCAGCGCTTCATCTACAACAAAACTGGGAATCCTGCGATCACCGCCCACATACTCCTTGTTAATTAACTTTTCCGCTATTAAATCCCGCCACATCCGAACATCTTCAGGCGCCTGTTGCTTGCCTTCGAGAGCCTCTTTGAACGACGAAAAATCTGATCTTGCATGGGAAGAAGTTTCGTCCGCAGTCACCGTTTTGTCCCTTTCTGGGGAAACCCTAGCCATCCTTTTTTTTAGTTTTTTAAATATTAAAACTCTTCTATTTTAAAGTGTTGATTTATTATATACTTTTTTTTTCTTTGCAAAAGAATACACCTTAAGTATTTCAAAGTATCCATTGACATATCTAAACTTTTTATTTTGAAAAAAAAAACCCTCAGCATGAATTTTAGAAAAGTTTAGGCCCTGTTTGGCAAATAAGCTAAACGAAATTAGCTTATTCTATTCATTTTAAGTAAAATTAGCTTATTTTAAAAGATAAAATACCTTAAAATAGTGTTCAATCAGCTATTTTTGAAACCGTTGCAAATAGCAGCATTTTGGAATTACCTTATTCTAGGCAAAAAATTTGCCTCAAAAATGTCAAACAGCTAATTTCAACTAATTTATTACTCAAATTACTCACATAATAAGTTAACAGCTAACAGCTAATTCCCAAACAGGCCCTATATTTCTATCAAAGCTTTTGTTAAATATACACGAACATTTTGGCCGACTCATATTTTTCAAATTTAACCTGTCCGAAACCATAATCGGTAATTTTTACCTAGAGCAACCTGGATTGAAATATAGAGAGGTGTATTTTTCTTAAAAAAATTATACATATAAATGAACACTTTGAAATAATTGAGTTGTATTTTTTTGACAAAAGAAAAAAGTTTGTATATAAATTGATATTTTGAAATAATTCATGTATAAACAAATAATTACGCTAAAATAAAATCGAGATTTCTATGATTATCGTTTTCAAAATAAAGTTGCCATGTCGACCCTATCGGAACATAAAATCAAATTAGCATTGACCAAAATATTTTTTTTTTGCTGAATAGCCTATACAGGCTAGGAAAAGGTGGAGGGAGTTCATGTCACACAAATTACATATAAATAAAGGGAAGGGATCGGGGACCGGGTGGAGAATCGAACCCCGAACCAATAGGCAAGTCCCCATCCCCCATTGGCCAAAACATTTGATATCTAATAGTCAAGTTTAAAAAAATTCAATCGAATTAGGTGAAAATTAGTGTTATATGATGTCAGATTAAATATTAAATTAAATATACTCAAAACAAAACAGTAGATGAAGAAAATTACAATGTGTTCGACTCATTTTTGAGTTTCATCTTATTGTATTGTACAATTGTCCTTACACCTTCTGAAAAGATACACAGACATACACACACATTTTGTACAATTGTCCTTACACAATGCCATACTTCAATGGTTCTATCTGCACTCATAACACGACCACTTAATCATGAAAATCCACATGCAATAACTGATAATGCATGTTTCTATTTGCCCTCATTAATTATCCTCAAGTAGGGGGCTTATTAGGCTTACCAGGTGAACCGGGATCTGTTATCATGCCTGATCTAGTCGTGGTATTGGTGTAGCTGGTAGTCGTGTTGTCCGAACTAAAGGTAGTTTCATCGTTGAGCATCCAATCAGTTAGGTATCTGGGCTGTGTGGTAACAGAAACCACCTCAATGTCACCAGAGAGCATGGCTACAACACGAGACATTGCAGGGCGCAAACCGGGGGATGCTTGAGTGCATAGAAGAGCTACACCGATGATCCTTAATACTTCAGTTTGATTGTATTCGTGTAGATTCGGGTCCACCAGCTCGATCTCTCTGCCGTTTTCATGAAGATTCCAAGCCTGAAATGATGATATATGTATATATGTTAATTAGCATATAAAAATGGTACTTTGATGCAGACAGCACAGGTATCGAGTTGGAACATAGCATACCCATTCAAGGAGATATTTCATTTCATCTGGCAATCTTGTGCTGGTGTTTGGCCTTCCACTGATGATTTCAAGCAGTAAAACACCAAAGCCGAATATGTCGGCCTTTTCAGTAAGTTGGCCGCGCATGGCATATTCCGGTGCTAGATATCCACTGAATAAGTCATTCAGGAGAAAATGACAAAGGAAATGATTAGTTCTGTTTTGGCATGGATAAGGGCATCAACAAGGACAAATGACTATCTTACACTGTGCCAGCAACTCGAGTGCTCATATGTGTCTTTTTGTCATCATACAATTTGGCCAAGCCAAAATCTGATATTTTAGGCTTGAGTTCAGAATCAAGCAGAATGTTACTGGCCTTGACATCTCTATGAACAATGCGAGGTCGGGATTCCTCATGAAGATACGCAAGACCCCTCGCTACCCCCAAACATATTTCATAACGTATCGCCCAGTCCAAGAACAAAGACTGATCTCCTGTACAAAGTACAAGGACACCGAATGAATTCAATAGCAGATGCAGAAAATCACATGAATATACTTGACCAAGAACAAAGTTTAAATGGCTATTTACGTACTGTTGCGAAACAATTGTTTGTCAAGACTCTTGTTCTCTAGATACTCATAAACAAGCAACCGTTTATTTCCCTCAATGCAGCAACCGTAGAGTTGAACAAGGTTACGGTGATTCACAGCAGAAATAGTAGCAATCTCTGCAATAAATTGGCTATTCCCTTGGTGCGATGCCACAGCCAACTCTTTGATAGCAACTGCTCTTCCGTCTCCAAGGGTTCCCTGTTGGTTGGTGCATCATGTTTCAATCTTACAGAAACAATATGGATAACTGATTATGTTATGCCATTGCATAATTTCCTCTCAAAAGTTTCTACTTTATTCAATTTTACCATTTCCCTGATCAGTTGGCTATTTATAGAAAAACCAAAAACCCCTGAAGGGAGTTCACAAAGATCTAGGAACACAAATTGCCCATGGTGGAGTTCACAAAGATGAAATCTCTCATTGGTTTTCTTACATAAGTCATATGTTCCTAAGCTTCACATTAGAAACAGCAGTATTTACCTTGTAAACAGACCCAAACCCACCCTCTCCAAGCTTATTGGAAGGATCAAAGCCATCTGTTGCAGCTCTAAGTTCACCATAACTGAACATGTGAGCCTGAACCTCAATGCTCAACATCTCTGCATATCTCACATAAGGAACGATAATTTAGTATTTGCATCATAGTATGATTAACGAAGAGGACCCTATGAATTTATTGTTTTCTGGTTTTGACACCTCAGAAGTGAATTATTAATAATTGAAGGTGGTGACAAAGGCTCTTCATTACATTCCTCTCAACAAGAAAGTTAATTAGTGAATAGATGGAGTCTTTGAGTTCATGTTACCATCATCATCGACATTTTTCTGATTCTTTCTCATCCAGAACAATACTGCTAATAGGCCAATCAAACTTGCAGCTGCAACACCAACAACAACCCCTACAATCAATCCAGTCCGGTTTGTGTTCCCACCAGGGGGTCTGTTGGAAACAGTTGGGACGAAATCTGAAACAATACCATGCAATCAATGGCCGTGGGAATAAAGAAAAGCAAATAAAAACTTCAAATACGCAGGGAATTTCTTGCTTTAGAACTTGAACATACTTGGGGTGGCACTTATTGCAGAAATCAAGGGCCCATAGGTACCTTGAGTAGGTACAGTAAAACTCCCTTTTCCAGCCCAAAACAGATGGATGTCAAGATGGTTCTCCGATACATCAACTGTGAACTGCCTCGCAACAGCCCTTAATGAGATCCCACCAGCCTCTCTTGTAATGTCAAAATCTTTCACCACCAAATTTCCCTTTTGCACATCGAATGTAGTCACCAAACAAATGAAACAATATCGAGAAAATAGATATGTCACACTTTGCAAAGGAGAATAAGAGATTCACAAGCTCAGGTAAATAGTTGCATCAAGGATAATGATGTTATTTTGATATATGATGATGTTATCAGGGCGTGGGATAGCATCACTCTTTTGCGGGCATCGATAATTACATCAGTAACATAAATGCGAGCTTCATATGAATGATCTAATGCTTCAGGGCTTCAGCCCAATTCCAAGCTTTGTATCAGGTTAATGCTAGCATATTGTTCCAACAAAAAACTGGAAAAATATTTAGTTCGAAGCTCGATGTACAATCCAATTTTAGTTGAGACCTAAGTTCCCACTTCATATAGAACCTTATGACACCAGTCTCAACTGTGGTGGCCAAACAATTATATTTTGATTAAGAATCATCATTGTTCTAATTTAACACAAACCTGAATATATATGTCAAAAACACGCCGCCCAACACTCTTCCATGTCCGTGTTCCTACAATTTGAGACTCTGCAAACTGGAGTGTCACATTGTAGTTACCATTTTCCAGGCCTAAGCCATAGTATCTCAGTGATCCAGCTGAAGTTCGAGCTGTTTGGAACAGCTCTGAATCCAAAGTATTTGTAAACTGGGACGAGGTGTTGGTTCTATATGTCGGGTTAGGGCTATTAGATGGCAGACCAATGTTGCTTACAGCCCATCTGCCAGTTTCCGTCATGTAATATGTTGCCGGACCAAGAGTTTCATCATCCCTCTCATATAAAACTCGATCCGAAGCTCTAATCTGTGGTCCACCACATTTAATTGCAAAGCTAGAATCTACAGTTCATCATGCAGAAAGAATCTGTCATATTTAAGTGTATAATGTTGCACAAGGCTTAATTAAAATAACTTGGTGCTGTAATGTAACTTGTTTCAATATCATTAAAAATCTTCTTTGATGAACTATAGTGCAACCATTAGATGACACATCTTTTACATCTCAAGTAATCATAATCCATAGAATTAGAGCACATTAGATTTTGAACAGTTGTACTGCCAGTAATAAAAAATATCGAATTAATCAATAGGAAATCATACTCATCTTGAAACCTAAAAAATCATTAATGTACCATCTTCAAAGGGATTGTAAATTTGTAATAGATTTGTATCACTTACAAATAGGTGATCCTCGAAAGCAGGGAAAATTCCTTTGCAAACAATTCAATCCAGGAGGCATTGCACTTAAAAAGGAAGGAAAGGATCAGTTATAGTTTGAACCAGAAAGTCAGAAAAGTAAGAAATGTATTAGGTGAAATTTTTGTCAATTTTGGATTTGCATGTGTACTTGTAATTTTACCTGCCATTAGAATTGTCAATAGTGAAGTTGTTCGAAACCAAATTCCTATGCCAACGAGAGATTGATGTTTAATGAGCAAGATCAGCATTAAATGAATAATCTTTTTTAGAAAAAAAAAAAAAGCAGCACAATATAAGATATATTGGTAAAGATACAAATTAAAAGTGCAAAAAGGTTGGGTTGATATGATCATACAGTCGCAAGTCCTGTTCACTGACCCAAGTTGGAAAGCTTCCTGATAATTCATTGTATGATAAATCTCTGTATGCAATAAGAATAAAGAATATCAATGGTGTTCTGATGAATCCTCGCAGTAGTTTCATGTGACAGTTTGATTAAACATTAGTCAAGTCATCATTTATTCTAATTTTCATTACAAAACCTCAACATTGTATCATATAGTGGTGTTCATTCAGTAATATGAATGTACTCTACATTTGCATCCGTATGCCAGACTGAAATTCTCAATTTTATTTGGTCAGTATTTCGATTTTAGGTCCAAAAAGACGTACTCTACAATGTATGCATACTGACATGTTTCGGAGACGTGGATTCTTCCTAGATGGCAATGCCCCAGTTAACTTGTTATTACCAAGAAACCTGAAAATTGAACAACAAATAAACACAACTTTGTCACTTTATTGGTCATTTATTGTTCAGCTGAGCCACTAGAAGCAGGAGTTTAGAAAACACAACACTCAGTCAAGACTAGTTCATGGTAAATTACAAGTTTATGAGAGAACTGATACTGAAAAGTGAATCTGGAATTGTTCCAGTCAAACTGTTGAAGCTCAGATCCCTGAAACATACAAGAGGGAACTAATTTTAAGCCAAAGTATGTTAGCTGCCTTACATGCTAGGGTCCCAAAATATAGAAACTTACAACAATGCCATACTCCGAAATGCACCAAAATATGAAGGAATGGAACCAGAAATGTTATTGTTCCGCAGAACTCTGCCAAATCAAAATCATGTTTGGAACTTCCATTTAAAGAAGTATCTCAACATTCAGAAGTTGAGTTCATTTACTTACAAGGTTGACAGAGAATTCATATTTCTGAGGAAATCCAGTGAAGAGTTCCCATTCGATAAATCACTTATTCTCCTAAAAGTAACATTCTTCAGTAAAGTATTTAACAACACAAAATGTCATAATATGAATATACACAAAAAGAAGAATGATAACCCTTACAAGTCAGTCAAAGAGGTTAAATTGGAAAATGACTCTGGGATCGGGCCTTGAAGTGAAGTTCCTTGTAACCATCTACAAGAATATTTGAGAATATCATAGGCAACAAAGCAAAGGAGCTTCAAGAATAATCTAGATGTCTCCATTGCCATGGCATTTTTTCTGTTACTAGTTACGGGAGAAGATAAACAACATCATGCATAATTGATATTTAGAGATAGTAGTGTTTCAACTCACAGCTGTTTGATGTTCGACCAGTTTCCAATAAGGTCAGGTACCTGCCCCATAAAATCATTATCTGATGCCCACCTGAGATTAAGCTATGAAATGCTTACTTTATTTAGGTTTGAAGAAAGTGAAGTACATAATTTTCTTGTATTAGTGTTCTTACACTATCTCCAAGCTGCTTAGACGGTCAAATGTTCTAGGTATCGGACCACTTATACCAGCACCAGTTATGTATCTAGCATGATGGAAAAGAAATTTATAATTTTTCTGCACACAGAAATGAGAAGTTGCTCCCATAAAAAAAGATAGATAAAGATGAACAAGGGTAAGAGCAATTTGGCTTCAAATAAGGGCCATGTACATGAGACATTTATGAGTCTTTATATATGTGAAGAACCAGACAAAACTAGGAATGCTTAAAGGAAAAATAAGTTCTGCAGAAACCTCATTCCTTAAGTTTACTTGGAACTCATACAAATCCTGGAAAATCTGAAACAAAGTGTGTCATTGCATTATCACATATGAAAACCTCAAAATAGTGGCCAGCTGGAAAGGATACAATCACTTTGAAAATGTCTGCTTAACTTCCATAGGTGGCCGAACGTATAAACAAAAACAGAATTTTAGTGAACTTTTATAAAAGAGTGGAAGGCACCATTGCTTACAGTTGTGTTAATCTTGATAGGTTCCCTAGCTCCAATGGTAAAGGCCCGGAGAAGTTGTTTATGTCAATTCCTCTGCACATAAGCAAGTAATACATAAATCACCATAAATTACTATTAGGTATTAGTAGAAGGAGGAATATCCAGTAGAAGGAGGAATATCCAGTTTTCTGGTTTCATGTGTTTTACATTATTATACTCTTCCCCAAAGGGTGATTAATTATGTTGGTTGTACCTCATTCATCATAAAGTAAAGACTCACAATGATCTTAAATCTGTCAGCATTCCAAGTTCCCTGGGAATCTCCCCTGATAATGCATTTAAGCCAAAGGACCTAGCATAAAATCACAAAAGTACACACACGTTTGCACACATAATGCAACAGCCAAACAAAGAAAATTTCAAACAAACAAACATTATTTTTTTCCAAGCAAGCACTGTTAATTGCGGATCAAATTATATTAGAAAAGATTAGAAGAGAAGAAAAAGGAAAGCAAGAAAGAATAAGATGATATACAAGAACTGCATGCGAGTAAGACGACCAATGGCTGCAGGCAGTGGACCTGTTAAATAATTTCGGGCCAAATTTCTGAAAGATACCAGAGTAAAAGTTACTGCTTTGAAATCGGAACACACACACACAAGCAATCCCTATACAGAGTTCAAAAGTTGTAATGCTTATTGACATGTTTGTAACAAGTAGATTAACTCACTTTGCTATAGATAATAGTACATCACAGGAAAACCAAACAGAAATCAAACTTACAGATCATCCAGATATGTCAAATTCCAAAGTTCATCCGGAATTGGACCAGAAACATCCATTTCATAAACTTTCCTGTAAAATTGTTATAGAGGGACATATCACTAGATGTTTTAGCAGTCGCACGACATGAATATGCAAAAATCTATATAAATAGAACGTAACGATGAAAACTGCTGAATCTTTAATGGGTCTTAAAATGTCTACGCACAGTATATCTTATGGGTTGTGCAAGTTGCCTAATCTGCATTTACTTACAGAGCAGTAATGCGGCAAGTTGTGCCGTTATCGAAGCTGCACAGGCATTTGATGGCCGGATTCACCATATCTAGAATTAACGTTGAGTCAACGGCAGCACCACTGCATAATTCCCCACTACGGTTCCATTGATTCGTGGCTGAAATTCCCCATCGTTCAAACATGGTTTCCAAAGCTCTTGCTGTTGATTGAATTAAATGAAAAGGAACATCATCAGATGATATACAATTTACATACTGGTTTGTGACTGAAAATATATCACACCTTCAACAGGATCAGTGGTGGTGGTGGCATTGGTAGTTGAGACCTGCGCCCAGACCGTCTTCACCGCGAATCCAATTGTTAACAAAAACCACAAAAGCAGGAAACACCGCGGCGGAGTAGGCGCCGTAGCCGCCTTCATTATCAAGTAAAATATGCCTGAGCAGAAATGAGAGAATATCTGGTGCGAGGGACGAAGTAACGGGGCGGCCAACGCCGCTGTGGGAGTGGTGGCTATGCGGCGGAAGTCAAAGGAGG
The DNA here is from genome assembly GCA_030278955.1 of Hygrophila difformis. NCBI lineage: Eukaryota > Viridiplantae > Streptophyta > Magnoliopsida > Lamiales > Acanthaceae > Hygrophila > Hygrophila difformis. The sequence continues at coordinate 27,924,232 of JAOANR010000006.1, read as the reverse complement.
ATGTAGAGATGATGAGATGAGATGAGCGCGAAAATATGCGGGTTACAGATTTGCAGGCTTGCTGGCAGCCACCATAGTAAATACTAGCCACCATACTCCCTCCCTTTTTATAATAACTGCCAAATTCATATGTTTTTGTTTTTTCTTTTTTAACATATAAATTTTTCAGTTTTTGTAACCAAAACCAAAAGCAGTGAGTGGTATATTTACCCTACGCCAAAAAAAGAAAAAAAAAAAAAGATTAATTAATTTTTGTAATTTATATTTATTTATAGGTGTATGTGAGATTGGAGTTGAGCAATCCAACGGCGCTTCATAAGATAAAGGAAGTGGAAACAATGTTCTCGTGCGTAAGGAAATTAATTGTCAACATGATGCACCTGACGAGGAAACGTTGACCTTTGACAATGACAATGCGGCTCATCCAATATGTGAATATACATGTTGTCCTCATATTCTTTTTATCCGACAAATAGTCAATGATAGCGACGAGTGTACGGTTACATATATGTTGAATTTATTATGTTTGGATTGCCGAATTTAAAATTTTGTATATATTTTCATTAGTTTTGATTAATTGAATAATTTAGGAATGTAGTTCAAATTCACTTCTAATAACTTAGAATAAATTTCAAAATTGTGTCATTCATTTTTTAAAATTGTTTCTCCAAATATCTTCATAAAGTCAAACTCATCAATCTAAATGAAGCTTTAAAAACCTTGTACTATAGTTATTACTCATCTGAGTTAATGTGTGCCAAATGCCAATACACAAGCTATTACCCAATTCTTATTATTTTCTCTCCTGCTATTAAAGCCAAATTAATCGGTTCTTGCTCGATTTAATTTTCCTTCTCCGTGATTAATCCCTTTAATTTTCAATCTCTTTATTGGAGATTCGACTCCCATTCGGCCTCGTAATTACCCCTACTATTTTGCAAGCTATATAGAGCCTACTTTCTCTATTTTCTAATGCCTCTTGCAAGCATTAATTCATTTCAACCATGAGTTTTAAGAACCTTAGCTCGAACAATTGGGGACAATGAATGGTGCTGTAAAAAATGTTAAGAGCATTAATGGATGAGTCATAGTTTGAACCAGAAAGTAAGAAATGTATAAGGTGCAGTTTTTATGCCAAATTTTGGCTTTGCATGTGCACTTGTTGTTGGGTCCGAAGCTAGCAAGAGATAATCCGTTTGATGTTGAGTTCCATCTATTAGTTTACACACTTTGAACACACATGTTACAAATACCAATTGTCATGAACAATGGAAATGTAACCAAACATAAGATGCATAATGCACACAAGAAATTGTTTACCCAGTTTGATCAAAACTCTGGAGATAACCTAGCGGATCCGTTAACAAAAGCTATCAACAGAGATCAATTTTGCAAATTGCGAGAGGGAATGGGGTTAAAACCCACACCTAAAGAATGATTACATTGGTAACCCAACCATGATGCGTGGAGATCCCACAAACTTGGTTCAAATGGACAACTAAGATGTATGATTTCAAATGTGAAAACACTTCTTGTAAGAAAAATGGACGGAGGCAGCAACACAGAATGAACGTCGAGTCGAGTTTGGAACTCTTCCCGCAAGACGTTTATGCCCCGGTAGTGCTCCGGCAACGGCAGAACGTCCCCAAAGGTAAAACGACGAAACGCCTCGACGTAGCAGCACCGCAAACGTCGACGGCCGGCGAACAGAACAGAAGATGAGGGAGTCGGGAGGAGGAAGCTTATGCAGAAGAAGAAGAATGCAGAAGGTGGTGTGATTCCTAAGCCTGACCCTGCTGCCATTTATAGGCGTTGGACGAGTCGAAACCGCCGGCAGCCATTGATGGGGCGGTTTCAGCTGAATTTTCAACAGCTCAATTCAAATGGTTTCAACAACTCGTGACGGGTGTTGAAATCAGAGTGGGCTTCAACGACTGGGCTTGGCGCATGGGCTTGACAAATAAACTTTGTCTAAAAAATTAGACAGGCCCAAAGCCCACCCAAAGCCCAATTACCAAGATCCAAGTCCAAGTCCACGGGCACGGGCACGGGCTCGGGCGCGGGCGACGGCGACGGCGCGGCGCGGCGCGGCGCGGCTCGGGACGGGACGGGCGCGCGCGTGTGGGCTTCCCCCACACTTGATCAATCTGTATTAGTTTAATTGTTTCTAACATGCAGAACAATATAAACTAATTCAACTCCCACTGCTTAAGCGATGTGGGACGCGCCACTTTTACCTACCCTTTAACAACCATTTAAACACAAGCTTTTCAACTAACCGCATTCAATGACCCATTTCGACCACTTATTTCTCACTCACCCAACAACGGTTTTGAGAAAATAAATGCACTACGACAATCTACGCGAAACGTAGAATTCGTATACGCTATTTAATTAATCCAAATTAAATATCGTCATTACGCAAAAAGGAGCTCAAAACCCCTTTTTTCCAACAATCCCCCACATGAGTGGAAATAACAGCAGCAGTGAATGCAGTGCAGATGCAAATGCCCCGACTCCTTCTTAAAGAAAGGTTACTGCACGGGTTTAAGTAGTTTTTGGCTTTGAACTTAAACCATATCAATATTATCGAGTATACAGGCGGCGTAGTGATTTTACTCTTGAACTATCCCCCACAACGTATACTAGTCCAATAATAAAGAATCAGTAACTTTTCAGACTCTTTGTCCGTTCTCACGTTTGGTTCCATTCCAGGCCATGGAAACCCCCTTTGGATTCATAAGTCTCTACTGAAGCGGCCACACTTCTACTTATATAGGTGATTCAACCAAGTATCCTGTCATACTTATATGAACACACAGTTCCAGAATCATTAAGAGTTATTAAACTCAACCTCTACCACAGACAGGCATCAAACACTTTATCATTGCTTCTGAGGGAAAGGATGAAGATTATTCTTCAAAAGTGTTTTCACATTTGAAATCATACATCTTAGTTGTCCCTTTGAACCAAGTTTGTGGGATCTCCACGCATCATGGTTGGGTTACCAATGTAATCATTCTTTAGGTGTGGGTTTTAACCCCATTCCCTCTCGCAATTTGCAAAATTGATCTCTGTTGATAGCTTTTGTTAACGGATCCGCTAGGTTATCTCCAGACTTCACATAAGTTAGAGAAATCACCCCACTAGAGATCAATTGCTTAACGGTATGATGTCGACGACGGATATGTCTCGACTTGCCATTATACATCTCATTTTGTGCCCTGCCAATAGCTGCTTGACTATCACAGTGTATCATTACTGTTGGCACTGGTTTCTTCCAACATGGAATTTCCTCGAGGAAATTTCGAAGCCATTCGGCTTCTTCGCCAGCTTTATCTAAAGCTATGAATTCAGATTCCATGGTGGATCGGGCTATACACGTCTGTTTTTGTGACTTCCAAGACACAACCCCTCCCGCAATCATGAATACATAACCACTTGTGGATAATGAATCACTTTTCTCTGATATCCAATCGGCATCAGAGTACCCTTCAAGAACAGGAGGATATCTCGTGTAATGTAACCCCAACTCTTGAGTATATTTCAGATATCTCAAGACTCTCATAATAGCCTTCCAATGCTCACGACTTGGATTGCTAGTATATCTACTCAGTTTGTTAACCGAATATGCAAGATCCGGGCGAGTACAGTTAGTCAAGTACATTAGACTACCAATGATTCTTGCATACTCTTCTTGAGCAACAGGTTCACCCCTGTTTACTTTCAACTTTTCACTGGGATCCATAGGCGTCTTTGCCGGACGACTATCATAAGCGTTGAATTTACTTAACACTTTCTCAATGTAATGAGACTGAGAAAGAACAATCCCTTCGGGATGTCTTATGATTTTGATCCCTAATATGACATCGGCTACACCCATGTCTTTCATGTCAAAATTCCTTTTTAACATGTTCTTGGTCTGATTAATCATATTCAAGTCACTGCCCATGATCAACATGTCATCTACATACAAGCAAACTATAACATATTTGTCTGTTATTCCCTTGTAGTAAACGCATTTATCACATTCATTATACTTGAACCCGTTTGACAACATCACATTATCAAACTTCAAGTGCCACTGCTTAGGCGCTTGTTTCAGACCATACAGAGATTTAACCAGTTTGCAGACTTTATGCTCTTGTCCTTGAACAACAAAGCCTTTTGGTTGATTCATATAAATCTCTTCATCTAGATCACCATTTAAGAACGCAGTCTTAACATCCATTTGATGTATCTCAAGATTGTAAAGTGCAGCAATCGAGAGAAACACTCGAATGGAGGTGATTCTAGACACCGGAGAATAAGTATCGAAATAATTATCTCCTTCCTTTTGTCTAAAGCCCTGAACTACAAGGCGAGCCTTGTATTTATCGATTGATCCATCGGCTTTATACTTTCTTTTAAGGACCCAACGACATCCTAAGGGTTTACAACCTTTCGGTAGATCAGTAAGAACCCAAGTGCGATTCTGCATAATGGATTCTAACTCACTGTTTATGGCTTCTTGCCATAACGCAGCATCTGGTCGAGCCAGAGCTTCACTCACAGTTCTTGGCTCATTATCTAACATAAAAGTGACGAAATCTGGACCAAAAGTTTTAGCCACTTTGGCCCTATGGCTACGACGAAGTTCAACTGGTTCAGGAGAAACACTTCCCTTGTCAGTTTGCTTCGGCTGATCAGAACTCGTAGCTTCATCAAACGTTCTTTTATTTGAACATTCCACTCTATCCTTGTAAGGATATATGTCTTCAAAAAACACGGCGTTTCTTGATTCAATTATCGTTCCTTCACTTATACCAGATATTTCTGACTTATGTACCAGGAAACGATACGCGCTACTGTTGAGGGCATACCCTATAAAGATACAATCAACTGTTTTAGGGCCGATTGTAACTTGTTTAGGCGGTGGCACCTCAACTTTCGCCAAACACCCCCACACTTTGAGGTATTTGAAAGAAGGTTTTCTACCTTTCCATAACTCGTAAGGTGTTACTTCCTTACCTTTGTGAGGTATTTTATTTAAAATATAATTAGCTGTTAAAACAGCTTCCCCCCACAAGTTCTGGGGTAACCCTGAACTAATCAACAAGGCATTCATCATATCCTTTAGCGTACGGTTCTTTCGTTCCGCAACACCATTGGACTGTGGAGAATATGGCGCTGTAGTTTGATGAATTATTCCGGATTCGGCACACAATTCAGCAAATGGAGCAACATATTCTCCTCCTCGATCACTCCGAATAACCTTAATTCGGCTATTCAATTGAGTTTCAGCCTCAAGCTTGAAGTTTTTAAAAGCTTCAATAGCTTCATCTTTGCTTCTCAACAAATAAAGATAGCAGTAATAAAATACTTTTTACCACCCCGAGTTTGCAAAGATCTAAAATCACATACATCAGTATGAATTAAATCCAGGGGTTTAGTATTTCTTTCAACACTTGGAAATGGAGGTTTTGTCATTTTCGCTTCAACACAAATTTCACATTTGTTTTTATCGTTGAATTCCATTTCCTTAAGTAAATTTAAATTTACCAATCTCTTTATAGCATTTTTATTTGCATGTCCAAGTCTACAATGCCATAAATTAAAACACTCAAGCAAGTAAGAAGAACCTTCAGTTTTATTACCAGAAGCTTGCTCAACAACTTGGCGTTTAGCCATTACATTAAACTTGAAAAGACCATTGGTGAGATAGCCTCTACCAAGGAATTTTCCAAACTTAGTCATGATAAACTTATCAGACTCAAAAACAAGTTTGAAACCACTACTAACTAGCAGCGAACCAGAAACCAAATTCTTCCGGATATCAGGGACATGCAGCACATCCTTCAGAGTCAAGTTTTTGCCACTAGTCAACCTCAGTATCACATTTCCAACGCCAACCACATCAGATGATGCTTGGTTTCCCATGTGCAACTTTCTGCCTTCAACAGTCCGGTATGAAGTAAAGAACTCCCTGTTGGCAGCCACATGACACGAAGCCCCGGTATCAACAAACCAACCTTTAGCATCATCAATATGCAATACTGCTTCAGACACCACTGCACAAAGGTTGTCTTCCCAACCTTCAGGTTCAGCCTGTACCATATGGGAGGCAGGCTTAGCAGGCTTCTTATTCTTCGGCTTCGGGCACTGATTGGCAAAGTGCCCAACCTTGCCACAGTTGTAGCAATTCCCGGAGAACTTCTTCCTCTTTTGGCCATCGGCAACCGCTTTTCCTTTGCCCGCAGCGGTCGGCTGCTTGCGTTTACCGGTTTCAGTCAAGTTCGCCTTAGCCTCCATGGAATGGCTCTTTGACATGGCCTTGCGGTTATCCTCCTCGATTCTAATCCGTGTAACAAGATCTTCAAGGGACATTTCTTTTTGCTTATGCATCAAGTAATTCTTGAAGTCTTTCCACGAAGGAGGCAGCTTCTCGATCACAACCGCAGCGTTAAACGCATCGGGCAATTGCATTCCCTCAACGTGAACGCTATGTATCAGTAATTGAAACTCTTGAACTTGTTCAACCACTGAACGCCCGTCAACCATCTGAAAACCCAGATATTTGGAAACGGCATGCTTTTTAGTACCAGCATCCTCCGTTTTGTACTTCCGTTCCAACTGAATCCACAGTTCCTTTGCACCTTTTACAGCAGAGTACACAGCGTACAAAGGATCCGTGAGAGCACTCAGAATGAAGTTCTTACACATGAAATCACCGTGAACCCATTGTTCTTTGGCGAAGAGCTTCTGAGGATCGGTCTCCATCTCAGACACGGACGGCCGGCTGCTCCTCAAAAACCCGGCCAAACCAAGAGTGGTCAGATAGAACAGCATCTTCTGTTGCCACGTCTTGAAATCACGCCCGTCAAACTTTGACGGCTTCTCGGCCACTCCAAATGACCTAGGCAGCGCCATAGGGACAGAACCCGTTGACGGCCCAACGCCCGGCACGAAGGCCGGCTCCGACTGAACATAAGTTGGCAAACTAGTGTTCAGCGGCCCAACGCCCGGTTGCAAACCGGTGTTCATATTATTAAGTCCTGCGGGTGTAACCCCGACTGTTTGTCCAGAAAATGGCAAAGACGCCCCAACGGTAGCGTTGGGCTGGAACGAAACAGTTCCAAAAGAGTGTCCAGAAACAAACTGTCCAGAATTGGGCAGAACGAACCCGCCAGAGTTGGGCGTCGGCGACGGGGGCAGGAAGGCCGCCGTGGGATCAATCAAGTATTGATCGATAGAGGCGTTTGGGTCTGCCGTCGGCAGCGGCAACGGCAGCGGCAGCGTCACGGGTGGAGGAAGGACAGTGGCAGTGGTCAGCACTGACGGCACCGCTGCGGTTGGGGTAACGGCAGCGAACGCCTGGACAGACCCAGGCATGGGAACGGAGGCGGCGGCAGCAGCGACGGATGAGACGTCAGCGGAGGCGGTGGTGGCAGCAGTGGAACCGTCCATTTTAAACGTCTTGCGCTTGTAAGAAAAATGGACGGAGGCAGCAACACAGAATGAACGTCGAGTCGAGTTTGGAACTCTTCCCGCAAGACGTTTATGCCCCGGTAGTGCTCCGGCAACGGCAGAACGTCCCCAAAGGTAAAACGACGAAACGCCTCGACGTAGCAGCACCGCAAACGTCGACGGCCGGCGAACAGAACAGAAGATGAGGGAGTCGGGAGGAGGAAGCTTATGCAGAAGAAGAAGAATGCAGAAGGTGGTGTGATTCCTAAGCCTGACCCTGCTGCCATTTATAGGCGTTGGACGAGTCGAAACCGCCGGCAGCCATTGATGGGGCGGTTTCAGCTGAATTTTCAACAGCTCAATTCAAATGGTTTCAACAACTCGTGACGGGTGTTGAAATCAGAGTGGGCTTGGCGCATGGGCTTGACAAATAAACTTTGTCTAAAAAATTAGACAGGCCCAAAGCCCACCCAAAGCCCAATTACCAAGATCTAAGTCCAAGTCCACGGGCACGGGCTCGGGCGCGGGCGACGGCGACGGCGCGGCGCGGCTCGGCTCGGCTCGGCTCGGGACGGGACGGGACAGGACGGGCGCGCGCGTGTGGGCTTCCCCCACACTTGATCAATCTGTATTAGTTTAATTGTTTCTAACATGCAGAACAATATAAACTAATTCAACTCCCACTGCTTAAGCGATGTGGGACGCGCCACTTTTACCTACCCTTTAACAACCATTTAAACACAAGCTTTTCAACTAACCGCATTCAATGACCCATTTCGACCACTTATTTCTCACTCACCCAACAACGGTTTTGAGAAAATAAATGCACTACGACAATCTACGCGAAACGTAGAATTCGTATACGCTATTTAATTAATCCAAATTAAATATCGTCATTACGCAAAAAGGAGCTCAAAACCCCTTTTTTCCAACACAAAACATATTGTTTACCCAGTTTGATCAAAACCTATATCGGGAGATACCAATCTAAGAGATGTTTTACTATACGTTCAAATGATGGTCAACAACCACACACAATAGCAAAATAAAAATACGTTCTCACTCCAATCCTAAAGTAGGAAGTAGTCAAACCAAAACCCCATTTTGGCATAGGCTTCCTCCCAAGGTTTTTAAGATCGAGATCCTATATGAGATCGTTTTTTTCTTTGCAAGATCAGAATCGTAGGATCGAATCGGGATCCTAAGATCTTATGAAAGTGCAACAATGGATAAACTCAATTATACATACTAATAAGTAAAAGTATTATTTTGTGTATTTATGAATCTTGCAAGTTAATCAATACAATACAGTACAAAAATATCACAATCAAACATAAAATATTTCTATATACATACATATTATATTTTTTTACACATCATACATAAGGAATACAAGTTCTTAAGTTTAAAATTAAAGGAAAAAAGTTATTTTGATCCCAAATTATAAAATACTACAAAATTTTATGTGTTTAAGAGGGTATGATCGTAAGATCGTAGAAGCGTTTAAGGAAGTATAACCATAAGATCGTAACATTCTACTATCAGGATCGAAATCTTACTAATTTTAAGATCCTACAAGGATCGGGATCGTTTTAAAGAGGTGTGATTGTAAAATCGTAAGATCCTAAGATCAGGATCGGGATCTTAACAACTATGCTTCCTCCCACTTAAGTCCAACTCCCCAAAGCCTTCCGCCTTGAGTTTTCCTTGATGAAACTTGTAAAGCAAACCCTCTAGTAATGATTTGAATTAAGTACAGGTATCAGTAGTGAATGCCTTGAGCAGTCTGATAGAGTATACAGTAAAGCAAACTTTTAGTGCGCTTTTGTATTTATTCAATTTCTATATTGACTGAAATAAATGGTTATTCACATTGTTGCTTTTGTATGGATGCTTGTATGTTTTCTATATAATTGCAAGTATATCTAATTATCTAATATTGTAGACAACATGGTGTGTTAGGAGTCACACAGAAGATCATGTTGTAGGTTCCTTATAAGACATAAACAGTATTCACAACTGAGATAATTTGGGACATAACTATTGGTTTAAGTTGTACTGTAAACTTGTAATTAGTTTATTTTGGCTATTAGTTTGCAGTATTGCATTGCGTCGCATTGAATGGATCACAATTGAGATGCATTCTTCTATTCTGACATAAGAAGAATCAAGATCTCGGCGACTCTGATTAATTCTTAACCCTAGTAGAGATAAATATGACACGTGGAATATTAGTTGGTCGCTTTGATTTACCATGAGTGAGAATCCTAGTTGATTCAATATGCTTCGCATTTTGGGCGACAACATTATTTGCATGGTGCCTATTTTTCTCACTAGGGCACTGTGTCCTGGTTATCCGGGTTGATGACGTCCCCTTAAGGAGCTCAATAAGGATCACTGTATGAACCCTGCAGGTGGATTTATTCCGTATAATGATGAAGTTTAAGTGGTACTACTTAAGGATTAAAAGAGATTAATTGATTAAAATTGTCAGAAGTTTTAATTAATTAATGGAAGTGAGATATCTTAAATATAGGAAATAAATTGAGTCTAATAGAAACCCAGATTCAATCTGGATCAGGCAGGGAGTACAACATTAATTATTAGTGGAATTAATTAATATTTTATATGTCAAATTACGTTCTAAACTGAATAAGAATTTGAATCTGTAAAGGAGCCTAATAAATTAATGTTTTATAGGTAAATTATGTTTGAGCTGAACATAAGAATTTGAGCCTGTAAAGGAGCCTGAGCCTGATACATTCTAGTGGATCCCCAGTCTGGCCCAAGGACAACACAATCGTAATTCTCTTCCAAAAGAGAGAGAGAGAGAGAGGGGCGGCCATAAGTGTTTTTCTTGGAGATCCAATTTTCTCTCCATCCATTCAATAGATCTCTATCCATCCGGAGTTCGCAAATCTGGAAGATTTTTGGTGTTGAATCTGTTCGTGTGCAAGAAAGGACATCTGTACGTGCGCCCGTTCGTGTGCTTGGGAGATTGTCTGTGGTTGCATATTGCAGATCTACGGACATTGACAAAAAGAACCAAGTTTCCAATCAGACGTTGTTGCAGATCTGCTTTGGAAATGTATTTTTCCTAACCATTCTAGTAGATATATTATAATACCATGTATGTATGTGTTGGCATCCAATAACCATCAGTGGGCACAGACCATCTTCATAGGTGTGTTCGATCACAGTCCCCATAGTAGTAATCACCAACTCCAACCAAAGGGCCTCGATCTCCTATGATTCGATTTGGTTTGTTCAAGGCTCAGTATGAACAAGGATACTAAATTTTGAATTACAGCAGAAAGATGAATCCGGAACACAAGCTGCAATTCTTTCTCACTTAGAAGGCCAAGGCTTTTCTCACATAATTCTTATGTTGAAGGTATGTCTGGTAATGCTCAGAATTCCTCTAGTACACATGATTGCCTTGACTTCTGAACTCTTTGCTTGATCTGTGAAGGTTTTTCCTGCATGGAAACAATGTAAAATTTCAAGGAAATAAAATTTGTTTATTGCCACTGCACCTCACAAGGAAATATTCAAATAAAGATAGCTCAATTTACCTATTTTTCGTGCAAATATGTACAGTTCCTTGATAGCAACAGGGTATATGTTCAGATTAATCTGGTAAGAAATCGTTTAAGAATTCATGGTTGCCATCTTCTTTGATTGTTTTTTCATTTAGCTCCTTTCTTAGGATCTACTTTATCGTCAATCCATATGTATAATTCCCATACTCATTCGCAAGAGTTAGACAAGTAGTTGTTCTCTTAAAACAGCTAAAATTAGACACACAATATGTGTTTAACCGTATGCATCATGGAAAATATTGGAAACATCATTGTTAAATACAAAAATGTATCTTGTACTGAACTGGAATATACTATAAAATATTGGAAGTAGAGGGATGTATCATGGAAAATATTGGAAGCATCACTGTCAGTGGCGGAAGTATGTAGTGGCTTGGGGGCGCCCGGCCACCCCTATAGTTCAAAATTTGCCTTTAATTTTGGGATTAAGCTATGGTCCAGAATCTGGATATAATGACCTGCTAAGTATATAGAGCCCACATGCTAGTTTTGTTTTAGATAGTTGGCTGTGAGATTTATTTTTTTACTCCCTTATTTGTGTTACATTAATTGGGGGTCAGTTAAGGATTTGTTCCCATGTTTTTGCCTGGAATTATGCGGCCCTAATGGGTTGAGAATTACCCTATGCAGGTTCTATCCATATTATTTTTAAGCCCCATTCTGTGATATATTTATGACTTGTATTGGAACTTATATTTTCTACATATTGTAATTTAACATCTCTATGCTGTGCATATTGATTCCACCTGTGTGATTTGCTTACTGTTACAACATGCTATTTATCTGAGGAGTGCATGCTCTGTATGTAGCAGTACACTATGCATAGCCCTGCCAGTATATTCCCCACATCATGCTTCATTATTCAACATGATATATTTATTAGAAACACATGATATATCTCTTAAACAGACATGATGTGTGAGTAACAATACGCATGCTATATCTTTTTACCAAACTTTTGTGTGTGAGTGGCAATTAGGCAGACGTGTTATATATATATATATATATATATATATCACACAGACCTGATGTATCGGGATCAAATAAGCATAAAAATATCATATCAGTTTATCTCCTCCAATATGTAAATTTTTTTTGAATATATGATGCCAAGACAATAATATATTTCCCCCACTTCCCCGAGGTGCCCCTATTATTCTGTAATCTGTATACATATGCGTTGTACTGCGGTATCGGGCGCCCAAGTTTCTTCACCACTACCTTCTGCCAACGTGTCAGAGCAGGTCTCAACCTCCTGATCCCATCGTCGCCATCATTTTCAACACGATCTCTGGTTGGGGTTGTAGCGTCTTCACACCCATCTTTATCATTATCTGTTGTAGCATTAGGTTTGCAGTTTGCATCTTTGTGGTTTGCATCGGCATTGTTCGATGGTTGCTAACGCCATAATGCATAATTCTCATGGTCTCTTATTCCATCCGGCTATTCTTTTACACCCACCATGATGTATTCGTTGTCATTGGTTTCGATTCGGCATAGATCTTGCGATGATGGTGCTTTGGAATTACAATAGTCAGAACGCATGCCCATAATTGTTCTACTATAATTTTTGTCAGTTACTAATCACAGCCAATTTCTTCCAAAAATTAAGATATTAATAAATCACGTTTCCTTATGTATTAATGACCCATATGGTATACTTTTAATGATTGGAACGCATAACATAATTTGGCACACATAGAGCATGTTATGAATATCCAGAATTGGGAAAATCTGGACACTAACCCTATCCTTAATTTTGTATAAGTATATATATTTTATCTATGGTAGAAAATAATTTTCTATAATTTCGCCCCAGCTAAAAAATTGTTATAAATTTTTTATATAACTTTGTGATTTTTAGCTATAGTAGAAGGCAACTTTCTATAATTTCGCCCCCGAGCTCAAAATATGGTGACTCGTAGATTACAATTGTTGCCCCTAATATAAAAATAAAATATTTTTAATTAATTTTTTATATAATATTATCTTTTGTTATTTTATATGTTGTGAGAAAAAAAATTATATTAGAAAGTTTGCCCCCAACCCTAAGTCCCTGCGTCCGTCACTGAATTCATGGTTGTATATGTATCATGTTAACATGAACTAAACTGTAAAAATATACTTCAACAAATTTGGAAACACGTGTACCATCAAATCTGGAAAACAACACAATTTGGGAAACAAATTAAGAGAAATAGGCTGCGATACGAATTCGACGGAGATGGAATGGGAAACGATTTGAGATATACTGGAAGACAGAATTTAAAATTGAGAAATACTCCCTCCGTCCCACGAAATTTGTCCACTATTCCTTTTTGGGGTGTCCCATGAAATTTTGCCACTTTCCATTTTTAGATAAATTAAAATAATATAAATTTGATTAGAATTTTAATTATTATCAAATCACATTAAAAGTGTTCACTTTTACTATTCTTCACAAATTCCAATGCACGTTTACATTTATACACAAAGTCTCTAGCATTTCTTTAATTCTTAATATTTCAAAATTGTACAAATAAAAATTGTATAAAATGTATATTATGAAACTATACGATTAGACGATTCTAATAAGATCACACTTGAATATTTTTCTCTAATTGTATCATTACATAATATCAAGTCAAAGTTCAACAATAAACAGTATCAAAATTCATTAGAATCTTAAATACAAAATGCCTACACCACTTTAATTACTAAACCCCATTACTTAAATTACCGTGCCCAAAAGAAAGTAGCCATATTTCGCAGGACGGGGAGAGTATGTGTTTTGACCTTTTTGGTGAAAAAGAAATTACCCGTTTAGCCCTAATTAGTACGTATACATTTTATAGAATCCAGAACTTACGGTTTATGGGAAATAATATTTTCCTTACATAACTCCAAGTCCTATATAATTCCGCTTTAGGTTAACATGTTTGTCCCAAAAGTATATAAATCTATTAATTGCATTATAATTTCTAATTGGATAATTAAAATCCTAATATTAATGGCATGTATAGCACTCAAAATTTAATCTACAGCTCAAATGTAGTAAACACATATAATTAAAAAATTCACATATGCAGGACAATTCTGAATTAAGATGCAAACTGATAACAATAAATCTGAGGAAGATATTGATGTATAATATTTTGTATATTTTCCTTATTTATTTAATTGTTGTAATCTCCTCCCTAATCTTTAGGGATTCTTGTTGTAAGTTGTAACATCTATATATATGCAACTCCCTCAATCACCACACTTACGGTGATTATTATACCCAAAATCGTATTCCTTCATGGAATCAGCCTAACCACCTAAACCCTAGCCCCTCCTCCGCCGTTCTTCTCCAAAAACTTTCGCCTCTCTTCTTCCGTCTACCATGGCTACATAAACTGATCCCGTCCCCATTGCAACGATGATTCACATGATAACCATCAAGTTGTCCTCCTCTAACTATCTTCTCTGGAAGCGTCAAATCACCCCCACTCTGTCCTGTTTTGATCTTCTCCAACACATTGATGGCACCTCCTCGCCTCCTGCCACTCATCTTGAAAACAATGGAGTTCACTCTCCCAATCCCGCGTACACTTCCTGGCGCACAATCAATCAGAAACACCTCGTAGTTCTTCTTTCCAAGCTGTCTGAAGAGGCTCTCGCAGAGGTTGACGATTGCCAGAGCTCTCGCGACATCTGGTTGGCTCTTGAGGCGGCCTTCGCTCACTCGTCAACCTCCCGGGCTCATCAGTTGCGGGAGGAGTTGCTCTCTCTCCGGCGTGGTGCTCTTTCCGTACAGGATTACGGAAAACGTTTCAAATCCCTCTGTGATCAACTTTCTGCCATCGGCAAGCCTGTGGACGATTCTGACAAGAGCCACTAGTTCTTACGTGGTCTTGGAATTCAATTTGCGAAATTTGCCGATACACGTATGGCGATGTCTCATATTTCTCCTTTCTCTATGCTTTTACATCAAGCAATACAATTTGATTTAATGAACCGCTCCATGGAGGTTCCGTGACTCCACCTACAGCTGCCTTCACGGCCATGGTTTCTTGCCGTGGTAATCAGTCATCCGGTGCCAACAACCGGAATGGCAATCAGGGTCGAGGTGGCCGCGGTAATTCTTCTAGTGGCCATGGTTTTTCAGACCCTCATCGTCAACCCCGTTGTCAAATTTATCGGGTTGCACACTATGCGGATAAATGCCCGATGTTCTTGAACCGTGCTCCCAATCACACTGTGGACCTAGCTGAGACGTTTCAGACGTCCTGCAATATTTCTGACTCTAGTGGCTCCTCCACACTATCTGATTGGTTTGTTGATTCAGGTGCCTCTACCCACATAGCCACCAAGCCTAATGCTCTTGATTTTGTTGCTCCTTACACTGGTTCTAATTCAATTGTTGTTGGTAATGGAAAATCTCTTCCTATTTCACATGTTGGGTCTCGCAATTTATCTGCTCATATTGGTTTGAATGATGTTTTAGTTGCACCACAGATGAAAAAGAATTTACTGTCTATAAGTAAGCTCACTGCAGATTATCTTGTTCATGTATTATTTTCTGATAAGTCTTTCGTTGTTCAGCACCGCCACCCCAAGGCTATTCTAGCCCGCGGACGATGTGATCGGGGACTATACTTGCTTGATGACAGTGTAGATGCTTTGCAGGCGGCGTTGTCTTCTCCTCTTTGCAAAGCTAGTTTTAATTTATGGCACTCTAGATTGGGGCATGTCCCATTTCCGTTCATTTCATTGCTGAATAATTTGGGTTGTCTCTCTGTTACTTCCTTGTTGCCAAACCCAGACATTTGCTCTTCCTGTCAATTGGCCAAGAGCAAAAAGATTATCATTTCAGTTGAATAATAAACGTGCTTCTGCGGTTCTTGATCTTGTGCATTGTGATTTATGGGGTCCAGCCCCTGTTACTACTTCTGATGGATATCGTTATTATGTGGCGTTTATTGATGATTATTCCAGGTTTACATGGTTGTATCCCTTATATGCAAAATCTGATTTTTATGATGTTCTGGTTCGCTTCCATTCCTTTGTTTGCAATCAGTTCTCTTCCACTGTGAAAATCTTTCAGAATGATGGTGGTACGGAATTTGTTAACCTACGGGTTCGTGAATTTATGAATAAGAATGGTATCCATCATCGCCTTTCTTGTCCTTACACCCCTCAACAGATTGGCAGAGCTGAGCGAAAGCACCGTCACATTGTTGAAACTGGATTAGCCATGGTGTTTTCTGCTAATGTTCCTGCACATTTTTGGTTTGATGCCTTCGCTGCAGCTGTCTACATCATCAATCGATTACCTTCTTTGGTGTTAGATAAGAAATCGCCCTTTGAATGCTTATTTAGGGTTGTTCCAGATTACTCCAACTTCAAGTCATTTGGTTGTCGTGTTTATCCCTATTTGAGGGATTATGCTTCAAATAAGCTTGCACCTCAGAGTCAGTCGTGTGTTTTCTTGGGCTATAGCACAACTTATAAAGGGTTTCGGTGTTACGATCCGGATGCTAAACACTTCTATGTTACCCGCCATGCTGTGTTTGATGAGAGCTAGTTCCCTTTCTCTTCTGTGTCTTCATCTTCGGCACCTCATGACAGTTTGCTACCGTCCACATTGTTCAGCAGTGTCGGCCCTGTACTCTTGTCCAGATACCTGAGGAACATGGCCATGTTAGCAATCAGCACGGCCGGGCTAATGGAGAGCTTGTGCGCAATTCTCAAGCCCGTACCTCGGGCTCGGCCGCGAAAACACTGAGGTCGGCCGCGACACGCCTGTTCTTGGCATTGATCCAGTTCCTCCTCCAACAACACCTCAATGTCGTCGTCCCTCTGTGCCACCACCGCCCGCGCCTCATCATCATATGATTACGCGAGCAAAGGCGGGAATATTTAAACCCAAGTATCATATTGATCTTACTACTATAGCTCTTCTGACTGCTCTTGCCACATCTTCCGAGCCATGGGGTTTCAAGTCAGCTGCAAAATTCCCACAATGCCTTGCGGCCATGCAAGAGGAAATGGATGCTCTGCATACTAATCAAACCTGGGATTTGGTTCCCCCATCTCCCGGAGTGAAAATTGTTGGTTCAAAAAGGGTCTTACATACAAAGTATAAACCTGATGGTTCTATTGAGCGCTACAAAGCGCGTCTTGTTGCACAAGGGTTCACTCAGATACCCGGCGTGGATTTTGGCCACACTTTCAGCCCTGTTGTTAAGGCAACAACTGTAAGAATAATTCTTTCTCTTTTTGTGCATCATCGTTGGCCGCTACACCAGCTCGATGTAAATAATGCCTTCTTGAATGGTGTCCTTACCAAGCCCGTTTATATGGAGCAACCTCTGGGCTATGCTGATCCACAGTATCCTACACATGTCTGTCAGCTTAAGAAGGCCCTGTATGGTCTTCGACAAGCGCCACTTGCTTGGTTTCAATGCTTTAGTTCGTTTCTATTCACCTTGGGGTTTCAGCAGAGTCGTTCTGACTCTTCTCTATTTTTTCTTCGTCGTCACTCTGATGTGATTTATCTCTTGTTGTATGTTTTCGACATTATAGTCACTGGGAGTAGGGGTGGGAATAGGCCAGGCTACCCGACAGGGGCCTACGGCCTGGCCTATTTTTGGCTTGGTTTGGCCTGACCTTTCTACCAAATAGGCCAGGCTCAAGTAAATTTATAGGCCTGTTTAACTAAATAGGCCTAGGCCTTACGAAAAGCCTATTTAGCCTAGTAGGTCGGCCTGTTTAATTTTTTTATATTATTTTTTATAATTTATTAATAATACTATTTATTATTTATTTAATATTTAAATATATATTTTTTATAAAATTTAAAAATTTATTAAACAGTCTCTATAAAGGCTTAAAGCCTGGCCTATTTAGCCAAAAAGGCCAGGCTTAGGCATATAAACTAAGCCTATTACAGGTAATAGGCCAGGCCTAGGCCTTACACAACTTAGATAGGCCTAGGCCGTACAAGGCAAGGCCTGGCCTGGCCTGGCCTATTCCCACCCCTAACTGGGAGTAGTCGTTCTTTGCTTGATGCTTTCTTAAAGCGTACTTCGATGGAGTTTGCTATTAAGGATCTCGGGAGACTTAATTATTTTCTTGGGCTTGAAGTCTCTTATACATCATCCGGCATTTTTGTGGGTCAAGCGAAGTATGCACATGATATCTTGAAGCGTGCTGATTTGCTTGATGCCAAGCCTGTTGCGACTCCGCTTGCGCCAGTGGCGTCATTGACTAGCTCGAGTGACCTATTTTCTGATCCGTCTACTTATCGCTCTCTAGTTGGAGCTCTGCAGTATCTCACCATCACTCTGCCTGATTTGTCATATGTTGTGAATCAGGTTAGTCAGTTCTTGCAGTCTCCTACGGAAGATCACTTTGTTGCAGTCAAACGCATTCTGCGGTATGTCAAAGGGACCTTGCATTACGGGTTGACATTTAAGTCTAGTCCGCATCTTTCGCTCATTGGTTTTTTAGATGCTGATTGGGCGCGTTGCACCGATACAAGGCGGTCTACTTAGGTTTTTCTATCTTTCTTGGCGGAAATCTTGTGTCGTGGAGTGCGAAGAAGCAACCTACGGTTGCTCGGTCGAGTTCCGAATCGGAGTATAGAGCGTCAGCTAACACTTCTTCCGAAGTCCTTTGGGTTTCTAACCTCCTTTGCGAGCTTGGTGTTGCTTGTCCGGAAATGCCTCTACTTTTATGTGACAACAAAAGTGCTATTTTTCTTAGTCAGAATCCGATTGTGCATAAGCGTGCTAAGCACATTGAGATTGACTGTCATTTTATTTGCGACCATGTCTCGAGTACTGGAAAGCTACTATGCAGCTTGCGGACGTGTTTACCAAGAGTTTGCCTCGTCCGGCCTTTGAGATGCTCCGTTCCAAGCTTTGCGTCGGTCTCAACCCCACGCAACGCTTGACGGGCGGTGTAACAATAAATCTGACGAAGATGTTGCTGTATAATATTTTGTATATTTTCCTTATTTATTTAATTGTTGTAATCTCCTCCCTAATCTTTAGGGATTCTTGTTGTAACATCCATATATATGCAACTCCCTCAATCACCACACTTACGGTGATTATTATACCCAAAATCATATTCCTTCACAAACCATTTTCGTGTTTGATCAATCATTTTAACACTTGCAGAATGCGACGGATGTTGCAAATTTATTGATACTAAATCTAACATGTTTCAAGTCTTCCATATGTTGTGGATTTTGTACTGTGATAGATTCTCATGTATATGTAATATATATAATGTTAATTTATGTGACTGACTCAAAGTGTTGTTGACGCAACCTAAAAGAAGGGAGTCGTAATGATCAAATAGGGAATTTTTATAAATTTTTGGAAGTCAAGACGTTTAATTTGGAAGTAAATAATTTGCAATAATTATCCAATGTTAGTACTCTCTCTGTCTCAACTAAAATGTCCTGTTTGACATCTGCACACAATCCAATGCACTTTTTGTTATGAAAAATGGACGGATGCAGCAACACAAATGAAACGTCGAGTCGAGTTTGGAACTCTTCCCGCAAGACGTTTATGCCCCGGTAGTGCTCTGGCAATGGCAGAACGTCCCCAAAGGTGAAACGACGGAACGCCTCGACGTAGCAACACCGCAAACGTCGACGACTGGCGAACAGAACAAAGAACAGAGGGAGGTCGGGAGGAGAGGATATGCAGAAAGAGAAAGAGAATGCAGAAAACTGTATGATGCCTAAGCTGCCTGACGCTGCCATTTATAGGCGTTGGAGAAGACGAAACCGCCGACGGGTATTGATGGGGCAGTTTCAACTCGCGATTCAAATGGTTTTCAACAACTCGCGACGGGTGTTGAAATCAAAGCGGGCTTCAACGACTGGGCTTGGCGCATGGGCTCGACAAATAAATTTTGTCTAAAAAATTAGATAGGCCCAAAGCCCAATTACCAAGATCCAAGATCCAAGATCCAAGTCCAAGTCCACGGGCACGGGCGACGGCGACGGCGACGGCCACGGCGCGGCGCGGCGCGGCTCGGCTCGGCTCGGGACGGGACGGGACGGGACGGGCGCGCGCGTGTGGGCTTCCCCCACACTTGACCAATCTGTATTAGTTTAATTGTTTCTAACATGCAGAACAATATAAACTAATTCAACTCCCACTGCTTAAGCAATGTGGGACACGCCACTTTTACCTACTCTTTAACAACCATTTAAACACAAGCGTTTCAACTAGCCGCATTCAATGACCCATTTCGACCACTTATTTCTCACTCACCCGACAACGGTTTTGAGAAAATAAATGCACTACGACAATCTACGCGAAATGTAGAATTCGTAAACGCTATTTAATTAATCCAAATTAAATATCGTCATTACGCAAAAAGGAGCTCAAAACCCCCTTTTTCCAACAATCCCCCACATGAGTGGAAATAACAGTAGCAGTGAATGCAATGCAGATGCAAATGCCTCGACACCTTCTTAAAGAAAGGTTACTGCACGGGTTTAAGTAGCTTTTGGCTTTGAACTTAAACCATATCAATATTATCGAGTATACAGGCGGCGCAGTGATTTTACTCTTGAACTATCCCCCACAACGTATACTAGTCCAATAATAAAGAATCAGTAACTTTTCAGACTCTTTGTCCGTTCTCACATTTGGTTCCATTCCAGGCCTTGGAAACCCCCTTTGGATTTATAAGTCTCTACTGAAGCGGCCACACTTCTACTTATATAGGTGATTCAAACAAGTATCCTGTCATACTTATATGAACACACAGTTCCAGAATCATTAAGAGTCATTAAACTCAACCTCTACCACAGACAGGCATCAAACACTTTATCATTGCTTCTGAGGGAAAGGATGAAGATTATTCTTCAAAAGTGTTTTCACATTTGAAATCATACATCTTAGTTGTCCCTTTGAACCAGGTTTGTGGGATCTCCACTCATCATGGTTGGGTTACCAATGTAATCATTCTTTAGGTGTGGGTTTTAATCCCATTCCCTCTCGCAATTTGCAAAATTGATCTCTGTTGACAGCTTTTATTAACGGATCCGCTAGGTTATCTCCAGACTTCACATAAGTTAGAGAAATTACCCCACTAGAAATCAATTGCTTAACGGTATGATGTCGACGACGGATATGTCTCGACTTACCATTATACATCTCATTTTGTGCCCTGCCAATAGCTGCTTGACTATCACAGTGTATCATTACTGTTGGCACAGGTTTCTTCCAACATGGAATTTCCTCGAGGAAATTTTGAAGCCATTCGGCTTCTTCACCAGCTTTATCTAAAGCTATGAATTCAGATTCCATGGTGGATCGGGCTATACACGTTTGTTTTTGTGACTTCCAAGACACAACCCCTCCCGCAATCATGAATACATAACCACTTGTGGATAATGAATCACTTTTCTCTGATATCCAATCGGCATCAGAGTACCCTTCAAGAACAGGAGGATATCTCGTGTAATGTAACCCCAACTCTTGAGTATATCTCAGATATCTCAAGACTCTCATAATAGCCTTCCAATGCTCACGACTTGGATTGCTAGTATATCTACTCAATTTGTTAACCGAATATGCAAGATCCGGGCGAGTACAATTAGTCAAGTACATTAGACTACCAATGATTCTTGCATACTCTTCTTGAGCAACAGGTTCGCCTCTGTTTAATTTCAACTTTTCACAGGGATCCATAGGCGTCTTTGCCGGACGACTATCATAAGCGTTGAATTTACTTAACACTTTCTCAATGTAATGAGACTGAGAAAGAACAATCCCTTCGGGATGTCTTATGATTTTTATCCCTAATATGACATCGGCTACACCCATGTCTTTCATGTTAAAATTCCTTTTTAACATGTTCTTGGTCTGATTAATCATATTCAAGTCACTACCCATGATCAACATGTCATCTACATACAAGCAAACTATAACAAAATTGTCTGTTATTCCCTTGTAGTAAAAGCATTTATCACATTCATTGTACTTGAATCCGTTTGACAACATCACATTATCAAACTTCAAGTGCCACTGCTTAGGCGCTTGTTTCAGACCATACAGAGATTTAACCAGTTTGCAGACTTTATGCTCTTGTCCTTGAACAACAAAGCCTTCTGGTTGATTCATATAAATCTCTTCATCTAGATCACCATTTAAGAATGCAGTCTTAACATCCATTTGATGTATCTCAAGATTGTAAAGTGCAGCAATCGAGAGAAACACTCGAATGGAGGTGATTCTAGACACCGGAGAATAAGTATCAAAATAATGATCTCCTTCCTTTTGTCTAAAGCCCTGAACTACAAGGCGAGCCTTGTATTTATCGATCGATCCATCGGCTTTATACTTTCTTTTAAGGACCCAACGGCATCCTAAGGGTTTACAGCCTTTCGGTAGATCAGTAAGAACCCAAGTGCGATTCTGCATAATGGATTCTAACTCACTGTTATGGCTTCTTGTCATAACGCAGCATCTGGTCGAGCCAGAGCTTCATTCACAGTTCTTGGCTCATTATCTAACATAAAAGTGATGAAATCTGGACCAAAAGTTTTAGCCACTTTGGCCCTATGGCTACGACGAAGTTCAACTGGTTCAGGAGAAATACTTCCCTTGTCAGTTTGCTTCGGCTGATCAGAACTCGTAGCTTCATCAAACGTTCTTTTATTTGAACATTCCACTTTATCCTTGTAAGGATATATTTCTTCAAAAAACACAGCGTTTCTTGATTGAATTATAGTTCCTTCACTTATACCAGATATTTCTGACTTATGTACCAGGAAACGATACGCGCTACTGTTGAGGGCATACCCTATAAAGATACAGTCAACTGTTTTGGGGCCGATTGTAACTTGTTTAGGAGGTGGCACCTCAACTTTAGCCAAACACCCCCACACTTTGAGGTATTTGAAAGAAGATTTTCTACCTTTCCATAACTCGTAAGGTGTTACTTCCTTACCTTTGTGAGGTATTTTATTTAAAATATAATTAGCTGTTAAAACAGCTTCCCCCCACAAGTTCTGGGGTAACCCTGAACTGATCAACAAGGCATTCATCATATCCTTTAGCGTACGGTTCTTACGTTCCGCAACACCATTGGACTGCGGTGAATATGGAGCTGTAGTTTGATGAATTATTCCGGATTCGGCACACAATTCAGCAAATGGAGCAACATATTCTCCTCCTCGATCACTCCGAATAACCTTAATTCGGCTATTCAACTGAGTTTCAGCCTCAAGCTTGAAGTTTTTAAAAGCTTCAATAGCTTCATCTTTGCTTATCAACAAATAAAGATAGCAATAACGAGTGCTATCATCAATAAAAGTAATAAAATACTTTTCACCACCCCGAGTTTGCAAAGATCTAAAATCACATACATCAGTATGAATTAAATCCAGGGGTTTAGTATTTCTTTCAACACTTGGAAATGGAGGTTTTGTCATTTTCGCTTCAACACAAATTTCACATTTGTTTTTATCGTTGAATTCCATTTCCTTAAGTAAATTTAAATTTACCAATCTCTTTATAGCATTTTTATTTGCATGTCCAAGTCTACAATGCCATAAATTAAAACACTCAAGCAAGTAAGAAGAACCTTCAATTTTATTA
This sequence comes from Hygrophila difformis, assembly GCA_030278955.1. Classification (NCBI taxonomy): domain Eukaryota; kingdom Viridiplantae; phylum Streptophyta; class Magnoliopsida; order Lamiales; family Acanthaceae; genus Hygrophila; species Hygrophila difformis. The sequence continues at coordinate 27,900,582 of JAOANR010000006.1, read as the reverse complement.
CCAGAAGCTTGCTCAACAACTTGGCGTTTAGCCATTACATTAAACTTGAAAAGACCATTGGTGAGATAGCCTCTACCAAGGAATTTTCCAAACTTAGTCATGATAAACTTATCAGACTCAAAAACAAGTTTAAAACCACTACTAACTAGCAGCGAACCAGAAACCAAATTCTTCCGGATATCAGGGACATGCAGCACATCCTTCAGAGTCAAGTTTTTGCCACTAGTTAGCCTCAGTATCACATTTCCAACGCCAACCACATCAGATGATGCTTGGTTTCCCATGTGCAGCTTTCTGCCTTCAACAGTCCGGTATGAAGTAAAGAACTCCCTGTTGGCAGCCACATGACACGAAGCCCCGGTATCAACAAACCAACCTTTAGCATCATCAATATGCAATACTACTTCAGACACCACTGCACAAAGGTTGTCTTCCCAACCGTCAGGTTCAGCATGTACCATGTCAGTGGTAGGCTTAGCAGGCTTCTTATTCTTCGACTTTGGGCACTGATTGGAAAAGTGCCCAACCTTGCCACAGTTGTAGCAATTCCCAGAGAATTTCTTCCTCTTTTGGCCATCGGCAACCGCTTTACCTTTGCCCGCAGCGGTCGGCTGCTTGCGTTTACCGGTTTCAGTCAAGTTCGCCTTAGCCTCCACGGAATGGCTCTTTGACACGGCCTTGCGGTTATCCTCCTCGATTCTAATCCGTGTAACAAGATCTTCAAGGGACATTTCTTTTTGCTTGTGCATCAAGTAGTTCTTGAAGTCTTTCCACGAAGGAGGCAGCTTCTCGATCATAACCGCAGCGTTAAACGCATCGGGCAATTGCATTCCCTCAGCGTGAACGCTATGTATCAGTAATTGAAACTCTTGAACTTGTTCAACCACTGAACGCCCGTCAACCATCTGAAAACCCAGATATTTGGAAACGGCATGCTTTTTAGTACCAGCATCCTCCGTTTTGTACTTCCGTTCCAACTGAATCCACAGTTCCTTTGCACCTTTTACAGAAGAGTACACAGCGTACAAAGGATCCGTGAGAGCACTCAGAATGAAGTTCTTACACATGAAATCACCGTGAACCCATTGTTCTTTGGCGAAGAGCTTCTGAGGATCGGTCTCCATCTCAGACAGGGACGGCCGGCTGCTCCTCAAAAACCCGGCCAAACCAAGAGTGGTCAGATAGAACAGCATCTTCTGTTGCCACGTCTTGAAATCACGCCCGTCAAACTTTGACGGCTTCTCGGCCACTCCAAATGACCTTGGCAACGCCATAGGGACGGAACCCGTTGACGGCCCAACGCCCGGCACGAAGGCCGGCTCCGACTGAACATAAGTTGGCAAACTAGTGTTCAGCGGCCCACCGCCCGGTTGTAAACCGGTGTTCATGTTATTAAGTCCTGCGGGTGTAACCCCGACCGTTTGTCTAGAAAAAGGCAAAGACGCCCCAACGGAAGCGTTGGGCTGGAACGAAACAGTTCCAAAGGAGTGTCCAGAGATAAACTGCCCAGAATTGGGCAAAACATACCCGCCAGCGTTAGGCGTCGGCGACGGGGGCAGAAAGGCCGTCGTTGGATCAAGCAGGTATTGATCGATGGAGGCGTTTGGGTCCGCCGTCGGCAGCGGCAGCGTCACGGGTGGAGGAACGACAGTAGGCGTGGTCAGCATTGACGGCACCGCTGCGGTTGGGGTAACGACAGCGGACGCCTGGACAGACCCAGGCATAGGAACGGAGGCGGCGGCGGCAAGGGCGGATGAGACGTCAGCGGAGGCGGTGGTGGCAGCAGTGAAACCGTCCATAATAAATGTCTTGCGCTGTTATGAAAAATGGACGGATGCAGCAACACAAATGAAACGTCGAGTCGAGTTTGGAACTCTTCCCGCAAGACGTTTATGCCCCGGTAGTGCTCCGGCAACGGCAGAACGTCCCCAAAGGTGAAACGACGAAACGCCTCGACGTAGCAGCACCGCAAACGTCGACGACTGGCGAACAGAACAAATAACAGAGGGAGGTCGGGAGGAGAGGATATGCAGAAAGAGAAAGAGAATGCAGAAAACTGTGTGATGCCTAAGCTGCCTGACGCTGCCATTTATAGGCGTTGGAGAAGACGAAACCGCCGACGGGTATTGATGGGGCGGTTTCAACTCGCGATTCAAATGGTTTTCAACAACTCGCGACGGGTGTTGAAATTAGAGCGGGCTTCAACGACTGGGCTTGGCGCATGGGCTCGACAAATAAATTTTGTCTAAAAAATTAGATAGGCCCAAAGCCCACCCAAAACCCAATTACCAAGATCCAAGATCCAAGATCCAAGTCCAAGTCCAAGTCCAAGTCCACGGGCACGGGCACGATCCAAGTCCAAGTCCAAGTCCAAGTCCACGGGCACGGGCAGGGCGACGGCGACGGCGACGGCGCGGCTCGGGACGGGCACGCGCGCGTGGGCTTCCCCCACACTTGACCAATCTGTATTAGTTTAATTGTTTCTAACATGCAGAACAATATAAACTAATTCAACTCCCACTGCTTAAGCAATGTGGGACACGCCACTTTTACCTACTCTTTAACAACCATTTAAACACAAGCGTTTCAACTAGCCGCATTCAATGACCCATTTCGACCACTTATTTCTCACTCACCCGACAACGGTTTTGAGAAAATAAATGCACTACGACAATCTACGCGAAATGTAGAATTCGTATACGCTATTTAATTAATCCAAATTAAATATCGTCATTACGCAAAAAGGAGCTCAAAACCCCCCTTTTCCAACACTTTTTTAATTGTTAATATATCAAAATATATACAAGTAATAATAATGTGAAATATATATTCCAAAACTATATAATTAAACGAATCTAACAAGACCATACTCAACTATGTTTTTCAATTATATACTTACAATAATATTGAGTCAAAGTTGAACAATGAACATTGTCAAAAAGTCAAACAGGACATCTAAGACGGGACGGAGGGAGTAATAATCACACAAATCCTAAATTTATATATTTTGTGATGCCCCGATATGGTTTAAAATTCAAATAAGCTACTCATTCTAATAATAACTTCAAAGTTTAGCATGGTAGAGTTTGAATAATTTTAGGATTGGGAGCTTCCTCGAGTCTTTCAGGATGTGAGTGAGTAAGGTCAAAATGTACTACAAAGATCTCATATTGGTTTACGGGATCAGCTTTCACGTCCAACCTGACAATGACATTAGTAACACACAATTTTTTTGTTTTCCGAAAATAGGGGTGTTACAAATAATATCACAACCAAAGCGCGTGTTATTATACTACGCGCCTAGCGAGGAAAAGAACACCGGATGTGGATGGTTGGGGTGTCCACAAGATGTGGATAGTCAAGTGCAATGAAGACATTGCAACCTTAAGGAGGTGGAATGTGATACCTCGAATATAGAGTAAAAGGCTTGAAACAAACTACTTATACCATCAATTTAATTTTTTTTTTTTGGCAGCCATCTTATATGAACTTTAAAGTTCATCATGCTAGAACTGGAGTAATTTTAGGATGTGTGACCTCCTAAAAAATCTTTTAAAGTGTGCATAAGTGAGGCCCAAGTGCATAAGAAATAGTTCATTTTATTTTGTGGGATCAACCATGCATCACATCATAGCTGACACCATATATATTAACACCCTATCTGTCTGTTCTGTCGAAAATGGGGTGTTACACATTTGGCATATTCATATTATGCACCACTCAATCAAAACACCTCTTCATGTAGACACAAATACTTAGCTTGAAAGTATTGTTGTAAAAATAAAATGAGCTAACTCGTGCTTGACTTGGTTTGATTCGTGAACTTGAACACATTTTATAGTACTCGAAAAATAAATTAACCAACTAAGTTTTATTATACTTTTGTAAAATGTTTTAATAAATTTGTATATTAAATTGTACTAACTTTCCAACCCAAAAGTTTTATTTCATTTAGTTAGATCTGAATTCGAGTTCAGTTTGGCTCATTATGAACCCTAGCTCAATGAGCTCATTTAATTTTAACAAGTCAACTTGACCTTACTTTTATACTTATATGTTTAATATGCTGAACTCGACTCATTGAGCTCAAGTATCAACTATTTTTTTTATTTTTTTTTTTGATAAGCAACAAGGCCAGAAAACAAGAGGAAAAACAACAAAGGAAAAAGTAATACAACCCAAAGGGAAAAACGACCAAAGCACTAAGGAAAGAGAGGGGAGCAGACTATAACCGAGGAAAGCACACCCCCGATTCGTCTGCCGCAAGTTCCCCTAAAACAAAGTCGGGCGGGAATGCCCATGTAGTGAAAAAATCCTCGATCGAAACTCCGTGTTTAGCGAGTTTGTCCGCCACCCTTTTGCCCTCCCGAAGGATGTGGAGCAAAGAGCATTCCTCAAAGGTATCCTGAATCTTCTTGATTTTGCGCAGCAAGGCCGCTAGAGGATGGAATGGAGGTTGTTCCTTGATGAGGCCTTAGTATCAACTATTTTGATTTGCTCGAGCTCGTAATATAATATTACTAATTTAGTTATTAAATTAAACTTATAATAAAATAGTGCTAGTAAACTTATACGATCACTTATTAGTAAATACTGTAGTAATAAATTAACAATATATCACTCATTGAAAAGAACACCACCTAACAATTTCTTCGCGTAATATGAATTGGTATTGATATCCCGGCCTCACCATGTTGAGAAAATCCCTTAATCAGTCTATTCGATGCTCCAATTGAATTAACAACACTGAATTAGACAAGTGGCATATATATTTTAGAGAATTTCAAGAAAATGGATGAGTTTATAGATATAGTAAATTAATAAAGAGTAATTAATTTTTTTTATAACTAAACTATGTCAAAGTGTTAATTTATATACCTATTTATATTTTTTTTTATTGTTTTTGCAAAAAAATACACCTTAAGTATTTCAAAGTATCCATGGACATATCTAAACTTTTTCATTTTGGAAAAAAAAAGCCCTCAACCATGAATTTTAGAAAACTTTATATTTCCATCAATTTTCTGTTAAATATACACGGACATTTTGGCCTACTCATTTTTCAATTTAACCCGTCCGAAACCATAATCGATAATTTTTACCCGGACTCCTTTCCGTACGTAGCTCAATTTGTCATATGTATTTAGCGGAAACCTAGATCGAAATATATAGAGGTGGATTTTTAAAAAAAAATATTATATGTATATATATAAATGAATACTTTGAAATATATAATTGAGTTGCATTTTTCTACCAAAAGAAAAATATTGTATATATAGAAATGGATATTTTAAAATAATTCAGGTATAAAAAAAATAATTACCACAAAATAAAATTGAGATTTCTATGATTACCGTTTCAAAATAAAGTTTCCATGTCGACCCTATCGGAACATAAATCAAATGAGCAGGCCAAAATATTTTTTTTTTTTGCTGAACAACCTATACATGCTACGAGAGAAGGTAGTGAGAGCCTATGACACACAAATTACAAATGATAAAGGGGAGGGATAGGGGGCTGGGTGGGGAATTGAACTCCAACCTATAGGTTGGGAGTAGGTCCCCATCCTCCATTCGCCAAAACATTTGATATCTAATAGTCATGTTTAATAGAATTCAATTGAATTAAGTAAAAATTAGAGTTATTTGATGTTAAATTAAATATACTCAAAACAAACCAGTAGATGAAAATTACAATGTGTTCGACTCATTTTTGCATCTTATTGTATTGTACAATTGCCTTACACATTTTGAAAAGATACACACCCATATAACACACACATTTTGTACAATTGTCCTTACACAATGCCATATATCATAACATGACCACTTAATCATGAAACAATGAACGAATTGCATATATAAAGCCACAAGCAGTAATTGATAGTGTGTCTATCTGCCCTTATTAATGATCCGCAAGTAGGGGCTTATCAGGCTCACCAGGGGAACCGGGATCCGTTATCATGCCTGATCTAGTCGTTGTATCGGTGTGGTTGGTAGTCGTGTCGACTGATCCAGTAAAGGTAGTTTCATCTTTGAGCATCCAATCAGTTAGGTATCTGGGCTGTGTGGTGACAGAAGCCACCTCAATGTCTCCAGACAGCATGCCCACAACACGTGACATTGCAGGGCGCAAACCAGGGGATGCTTGAGTGCAAAGAAGAGCTACACCAATAATCCTTAATACTTGACTTTGATTATATTCGTGTAGATTTGGGTCCACCAGCTCGATCACTCCGTCATTTTCATGAAGATTCCAAGCCTGAAATGGTATGTATGTTGGCAAATAAAAATGGTACTTTGATGCAGACAGCACATGTATCGAGTAGGAAGATAGCATACCCAATCGAGGAGATATATCATTTCATCTGGCAATCTTGTGTTGGTGTTTGGCCTTCCACTGATGACCTCAAGCAGTAAAACCCCAAAGCTGAATATGTCGGCCTTTTCAGTGAGTTGGCCGCGCATGGCATATTCTGGTGCTAGATATCCACTGAATAAGTCATTCAGGAGAATATGAAAAGGAAATGATTAGTTCTGTTGGCATGGATAAGGGCATCAACAAGGACAAATAATTATCTTACATTGTGCCAGCAACTACAGTGCTCATATGTGTCTTTTTGTCATCATACAATTTGGCCAAGCCGAAATCTGATATTTTAGGCTTGAGTTCAGAATCTAGCAGAATGTTACTGGCCTTGACATCTCTATGAACAATGCGAGGTCGAGATTCCTCATGAAGATACGCAAGACCCCTCGCTACCCCCAAGCATATGTCATAACGCATTGCCCAGTCCAAGAATAAAGATTGATCTCCTGTACAAGTACAAGGACACCAAATGAATTCAATAGTAGCCGCAGAAAATCACATGAATATACTAGAGCGAAAACAATGTTTAAATGGCTATTTAAGTACTGTTGCGAAACAATTGTTTGTCAAGACTCTTGTTCTCAAGATACTCATAAACAAGCAACCGCTTATTTCCCTCAATGCAGCAACCATAGAGTTGAACAAGGTTACGATGATTCACAGCAGAAATAGTAGCAATCTCGGCAACAAACTGGTAATTCCCTTGTTGCGATGCCACAGCCAACTCTTTGATAGCAACTTCTCGTCCATCTCCAAGGGTTCCCTGTTGGTTGGTGCATCATGTTTCAATTTTGCAGAAACTGATTATTTATGCCAATATATAGATAATTTCCTCTAAAAAATATTCTACTTTATTCAATTGTTACCATGTCCCACAGTTGGCTATTTCAAGAAAAACCAAAAGTTCCTGAAGGGAGTTTACAAAGCTTCAGGAACACAAACTGCCCATGGTGGAGGCAACTTAGTCTCATGGCTTACATGAAATCACTCATCAGTTTTCTTTTTCATGAAATATGTTTCTTAGCTTCACATTAGAAATCGTATTTACCTTGTAAACAGACCCAAATCCACCCTCACCAAGCTTATTGGAAGGATCAAAGCCATCTGTTACAGCTCTAAGTTCACCATAACTGAACATGTGAGCCTGAACCTCAATGCTCAAGATCCCTGCAAATCTCACAGAAGGGACGATAAATTAGTTTTTGCATCATAGTATCTTTAACGCAGAAGACCCTATGCATTCATTGTTTCCTGTATTTGAAATCTCAGATGTGAATCATTAATAATTGAAGGTGCTGACAAAGGCTCTTAATTACGTTCCCCTGAACAAGAAAGTGAATTAGTGGATAGATGGAGTCTGAGTTCTTCATGTTACCATCATCTTCAACATTTTTCTGCATCTTTCTTCTCCAGAACAATACTGCTAATATGAAAATCAAACATGCAACTGCAACACCAACAACAATCCCTACAATCAATCCAGTCCGGTTTGTGTTCCCACCAGGGGGGCTGTTTGAAACAGTTGGAACGAAATCTGAAACGAAACCACGCAATCAATTGAAGTGGGAATAAAGATTAACAAAAACTACAACTACCCTGGGAATTTCTTTCTTTAAAACTTGAACAACATACTTGGGGTGGCACTTATTGCAGAAATCAAGGGCCCATAGGTACCTAGAGTAGGTACACAAAAACTCCCTTTTCCAGCCCAAAACAGATGGATGTCAAGATGGTTCTCCGATACATCAACTGTGAACTGCCTCGCAACTGCCCTCAACGAGATCCCACCAGCCTCTCTTGTAATGTCGAAATCTTTCACCACCAAATTTCCCTGTAGCACATCAAAAGTAGTCACCAAACAAATGAAACAATATCGAGACAATAGATATGTTACACTGTGGTGGCCAACAACCATTAAATCCACAATTATCAATGTTCTAATTTAACACAAACCTGAACATATATGTCAAAAACACGCCGCCCGACACTCTTCCATGTCCGTGCTCCTACAATTTGTGACTCTGCGAATTGGAGAGTCACATTGTAGTTACCATTTTCCAGGCCTAAGCCATAGTATCTCAGTGATCCAGCTGAAGTTCGAGCAGTTTGGAACAACTTTGAATCCAAAGTATTTGTAAACTGGGACGAGGTGGAGGTTCTATATGTTGGGTTAGGGCTATTAGATGGCAGACCAATGTTGCTTACAGCCCATCTGCCAGTTTCAGTCATGTAATATGTTGCCGGACCAAGAGTTTCATCATCCCTCTCATATAAAACTCGATCTGAAGCTCTAATCTGCGGACCACCACATTTAATTGCAAAACTAGAATCTACAAGTCATCATACAGAAAGAATCTGTCATATTAAGTGTATAACGTTGACAAGGCTTAATAAAACTTACTGCTTTAATGTAACTATTGCACCCAAGTGACTAATATGTACTGTACATGATTCATTATCTTAGATGGAACAATTGTTACAACATGGCAAATATTAGCTCTTTCTAAAGCAAAATACTAAGAAACATATAATTGAATTTAGGGAGGAAAAAATGTGGCGTATGTTGGAACAGAATTTTGGTAATCAGAAACAGTTTTGGGATACTGATATCCATATCCGACCTCAGGAAATTAACCAAGTTAAAACTATTAAAATCTTCTTAGATGCTGCAGCCATTAGATGACACATCTTTTACATCTCAAGTATTCATAATCCATAGAGTTAGAGCACATTAGATTTTGAACAGTTGTACTAAAGAATTTTGAATTAATCAACAGGAAATCATTCTCATCTTGAACACTAAAGAATCATTAATCCACCATCTTCAAAGGGATGGTAATATATTTGTATCACTTACAAATAGGTGATCCTCGAAAGCACGGAAAATTCCTTTGCAGACAATTTAATCCAGGAGGCAATGCACTTAAAAAGGAAGGAAAGGATCAGTTATAGTTTGAACCAGAAAATAAGAAATGTATTAGGTGCAGTTTTTGTCAATTTTGGCTTTGCATGTGTACTTGTAACTTTACCTGCCATTAGAATTGTCAATAGTGAAGTTGTTTGAAACCAAATTCCTATGCCAAAGAGATATTAATGTTGGCATGAGCAAGATCAGCCTTAAATGAATACATTAGAAAAAAAAATACTCTATAAAAAAATAAAATAAAATAAAAAGGGAAGAAGAAGAAGAAGAAGCAAAATATAGGATATATTGATAAAGATACAATTAAAAGTGCAAAAAGAATGGGGTTGATATGATCATACAGTCGTAAGTTCTGTTCACTGACCCAAGTTGGAAAGCTTCCTGATAATTCATTGTATGATAAATCTCTGTATGCAATAAGAAAAGAGAATATCAATGGTGTTTTGATGAATCCTTAATAATGGAACATGTGGTTGCATGCGTCCTCATAGCATTAAAACCTAGATTCTATTGATCATGTGACCTTAGTTTCGATTAAGCATTAGTCAAGTACTCAAGTCATCGTTTATTCTAATTTTCATTGCAAAACCTCAACATTGTATCATCGAGCGGTCATCATTCAATAAATATGAACTGAACTGAAATTCTGGTTCCAAAAATGCACTCTACATTAGCATACCGGATGCCAGTCTGAAATTTTCAATTTATGTGGTCTGTATTTCGAATTTAGGTCCAAAAACATATTCTACACTGTATGCATACTGACATGTTTCCGAGATGTGGATTCTTCCTAGATGGCAATGCACCAGTTAACTTGTTATTGCCAAGAAACCTGAAAATTGAACAACAAATAAACACAACTTTGTCACTTTATTGCTCATTTATTGTTCAAGTGAGCCATAAGAAGCAGGAGTTTAGAAAATACAACAGTCAGCCATGAGTAGTTCATGGTAAATTACAAGTTTGTGAGAGAACTGATATTGAAAAGTGAATCTGGAATTGCTCCAGTCAAACTGTTGAAGCTCAAATCCCTGAAACATGAAAATTACAATATTATTTGGGCTATTGAATGTAGAAGCATATAAGAGGTAAGAAATTTGTATTTTGGTTTTTGCATTTTGTCGAAGCTAAAATATATTAGCCGCCTTACATGCTATGATCCCAAAATATAGAAACTTACAACAATGTTATACTCTGAAATGCACCAAAATGTGAAGGTATGGAACCAGAAATGTTATTGTTCCGCAAAACTCTGCAAAATTAAAATCATGTTTGGAACTTCCATTTAAAGAAGTATCTCAACATTCAGAAGTTGAGTTCATATACTTACAAGGTTGACAGAGAATTCATATTTCTGAGGAAATCCAGTGAAGAGTTCCAGTTCGATAAATCACTTATTCTCCTAAAAGTCACATTCTTCAGTAAAGCATTTAACAACACAAAGGACATGCATAATATTAATATACACAAAAGGAAGAATGATAACCCTTACAAGTCGTTCAAAGAGGTTAAATTGGAAAATGACTGTGGGATCGGACCTTGAAGTGAAGTTCCTTGTAACCATCTGCAAAAATATTTGAGAATATCATAAGCGATAAAGCAAAGGAGTTTAAAGAATAATCTAGATGTCTCCATTGCCATGGCATTGTTTCTCTTACTAGTGATTGGAAAAGTTAAACAATATCACGCATAATTAATATTTAGAGATAGTAGTGTTTCAACTCACAGCTGTTTGATGTTCGACCAGTTTCCCATAAGGTCAGGTACCTGCCCCATAAAATCATTATCTGATGCCCACCTGAGATTAAGCTATGAAATGATTACTTTATTTAGGTTTGAAGAAAGTAAGGTACATAATTTTCTTGTATCAGTGTTCTTACACTATCTCCAAGCTGCTTAGACGATCAAATGTTCTAGGTAACGGACCACTTATTCCAGCACCGGCTATGTATCTAGCATGATGGAAAAGAAATTTATATTTCTCGCACACAGAAATGAGAACCATAAAAAAGATAGATCAAGATGAGGGAGGGTAAGAGCAATTTGGCTTCAACTCAGGACCATGTACATGAGAATATGAATTGTTATATATGTGGAGAACCAGACAAAACTAGGAATGCTTAAAGGAATAATAAGTTCTAAACCTCATTACTTAAGTTTGCTTGGAACTCATACAAATCCTTGAAAAACACAAACAAAGTGTGCCTTTGCATCACATCTGAAAAGCTTAAAATGGTGGGCATCTGGAAAGGATACAATCACTTTGTAAATGTCTGATTAACTTCCATAGGTGGCCAAACACATAAACACATACAGAATTAGTGAATTTTGATGAATGAGTGGAAGGCACCGTTGCTTACAGTTGTGCTAATCTAGAAAGGTTCCCTAGCTCCAATGGTAAAGGCCCAGAGAAGTTGTTTATGTCAAGTCCTCTGCACATAAGCAAGTAATACATAAATCACCATGAATTACTAATGCTATTAATACAAGGAGGAATATCCAGTTTTCTGGTTTCATGTGTTTTACATTACTATACTCTTCCCCAAAGGGAGATTACGTTGGTTGTACCCCATTCATCATAAAGTAAAGACTCACAATGATCTTAAATCTGTCAGCATTCCAAGTTCCCTGGGAATTTCCCCTGATAATGCATTTAAGCCAAAGGACCTAGCATAAAATCACAAAAGTACACATGTTTGCATACATAGTTCAAACAGCCAAACAAAGAAAAATCCAAACAAACAAACATTATTTTCTCCAAGAAAACACTGTGGTTAATTGCGGATCAAGTTATATTAGAAAATATTAGAAGAGAAGAGGAAGGAAAGCAAGAAAGAATAATATGACATACAAGTATTGTATGCGAGTAAGACGACCAATGGCTGCAGGCAGAGGACCTGTCAAATAATTTCGGGCCAAATTTCTGAAAGATAGCAGAGTAAAAGTTATTGCTTTGAAATTTGAAATCAGAACACACACACACACACACACACACACACACAAGCAATCCCCATACAGAATTAAAAAGTTGTATTACTTATTGGCGTGTTTGTACCAAGTAGATTAACTCACTTTGCTCTAGATAATACTATACATCAGAACAAAACCAATACAGAGATCAAACTTACAGATCTTCCATGTAAGTCAAATTCCATAGTTCATCTGGAATTGGACCGGAAACATCCAATTCATAAACTTTAATGTCAAATAATTAAAAGGGGGGCATATCACTAGATGTTTACCACTTGTACCACACCAGTATGCAAAAAATCTATATAAGTAGAATGCAACGATGAAAACTGCTGAATCTTTAATGTCTGCACATAGCATATCTTATGGGCATACAAGTAGCTTAATCTGCATTTACTTACAGAGCGATAATGTGGCAAGTCCTGCCATTATTGTAGCTGCACCGGCATTTGATGGCCGGATTCATCATGGCTGGAACTAAAGTTGAGTCAATGGCAGCACCACTACATAATTCCCCGCTATGGTTCCATTGATTCGAGGCTGAAATTCCCCATCGTCGAAACATGGTTTCCAAGGCTCTCGCTGTAGATTGAATTAAATAAAAAAGGAACATCAGATGATTTACAATTTACAATTTTACATAATGGTCTGTGACTGAAAATCCCACCTTCAACAGGATCAATGGTGGTGGCATTGGAAGTTGAGACCTGCGCCCAGACCGTCTCCAGCGCGAATCCAATTGTTAACAAAAACAACAAAAGCAGGTAACAACGCGGGGGTGCCGTAGCTGCGTCCATTATCAAGTAAAATATGGTTTAGCAGAAATGAAAATGTTTGGTGCGAGGGAGGAAGGAACGGCGGCCACCGCCGCTGTGGCAGTGGGTATGCGGCGGAAGGCAAAGGAGGACGTAGAGATGAGATGAGCGCGAAGATATTGTGAAGATGAAAGGCACGATTGCGGGTTGCTGATTTGCAGGCTTGCTGGCAGCCACCATAGTATATAACCACCATAGTATATAGAGCCACCATACTCCTCCCTTTTTTTAAATAACTTGACGTTTTTGTTTTTTTTTTTCCAACATACTCCCTGTGTTATTTATTATTATTATTTTTTTTATGTGCTTTCACTTAAGTTATATACAAATTAAAATATAGTCAAATGTGATCTTGTTAAATTTGTATCGTTGTGTAGTTTTTAAATATAAAACTTTTTAGAATTTTTATTTGTACCAAACTTGTGTTATTAATGATTTAAAATGTACAGTGAACTGCGTGTTGGATGCATCCAGAGCAAGAATAAAAAAACGAAGAGTATAAATTTTCAATAGTATATAACCAACCACCTGGTCTCATGTTCCCTGACATACAACGTTATGATAGGGGGTTGAGAGTTTGTTTTTCACCCGGTTCCTATTCCTTCCTTATCCCCTATTCATCCCTTTTATTCTTTTTTTTGTAATATGTATTGTATGGTTTGGACTCTTACGCATTGACAGTTAAAAAAAACAAAGTCAATATATATATATATATATAATTTATATTTATTGGTATATCGTCTTTTAGTAAAGCTATTTTAATGTGAGATTGGAGTTGAGCAATCCAACGGCGCTTCATAAGACAGAGGAAGTCGAAACAATGTCTCGTGCGGTCAGGAAATTCATTGTCAATATGCACTTGACGAGGAAGCGTTGACATTTGACATTGACAATGCGGCCCATCCAATATTCGAATATGTCTTCTTCTCATATTCTTTATCTTACAAATAGTCAATGATAGCCACAACCGTGTATGTATGGTTGCAAATATGTTAAATTAGTGTAACCAAGACATTACGAACTTAGATGATGGAATATAGTTTCCCAACCCCATATATCATCACTTAAAAAGGTTTGAAATAAGCTAATTATATCAACGGGATACCATCCCTTTATTTTTTACTCCTATTTTCTTGTCATCTTATATGAACTTTAAAGTAGTGCATGCTAGCCCGGGAGTACTTATAAGATGTGTGACATCCTGTTAAGTTTTTACATAGTGCATGAGTGAGACTAAAGTGTATTAGAAGGAGCTCATTTTATTTTGTGGAATTAACATTCTTGTCCCCAGCCCACAATACATAGGAAGTGGTTATGTTAATACCAAACAATTGGTAGTACATCAAAACTATTGATTTAAGACATTGATATGTTTTTAATATTAATGGTTAAAATTAATTATAAGGGTAAGTTAGAAATTACACACATTTAACCTATTAGAAAGAATTTTTTTAAAGGGGGACAACCAAAGAAATAGGTAAGTAGAGATAAATTATGCGAGAGCGTCAAGCAACAAAATTATATAAGTTTTAGCACCATAGTTTTATTCGTTTCAGCGATGTCATTGTATGAGAATTTGCTTCTCTTTTTTTTTGTTCGGAATTTCTAAAATTTATAGGATATTTTGATTTCTAAGATTAATGAGTTCGTAAGAAGAGGTTATGCTAACTTTCCAACTCAAAAGTTTTATTCCAACTCAAAAATATGTTTGGATATATTGTACATATAAAGACTTTTTCTATATTAAAACTACTAAACGACATCAATGTTATAAGTGTATTTATTGTTTATTTTATTTCAATTTATTTATATATATTCTATAAATTGAAAATGTATTTAAAATATTTTTTATTTATAAATTTAAGTATTTAATTTTATAGTTATTTAACTTTATTAATCAAATTTATTATTAAAAATTGATTATATTATGTATTAAAAAGATTGTGTGTTAAAAGTTATTTTTAGTTTATAAATTAAATTAATTATATAATTAATTAGATCATTATTTTAAGTTTATAATAAACAAAGTTATTATTTACAAAATATTTTTATGAATTATATAATTTATTATTTTTTTTTAAATATGGATTTTTGTATACTAAAATGACTTCTCTTTTTCTGAAAATAACCTCTGCCAATTTCAAAAAACAAAAGAAGATAATTTCAATTTTGCTTCTATTTTTCTATTTTCGAATAGTCAAAACAAACAACTAAAAAAAATTAAATTGACTTTTGAGTTCAAGTCTATGTATTCCTCTGTCAATTTGATTATAGAGCCGTATGCAATGTGCAAAGATAATGCCCAAAAAAATAAAAGCAAAACAAACAGGCTCTTAAAACTAATTCTTACCATTAATTTCAAATTCCAAACTTTGATCTTTAATAAACTTCAAACTCTAAACTCTAATTATTTCCCACCAAAGTTTACCGTAAATACATATGGACAAATTGGTCTACTCATATTTTTCCAATTTAAACTGAATCTATCGCATCAAATCCAAAACCGTAACCGAAATTTTGACCCAGACTCATTTCCTTTAGTAGCCCAGTTCACACATATGTATTTAGAGGAAACTTAGATAAGAATATACTACTAGATTTTTCTAAGTTTGGATAGTTGAGGTGTACTGTTTTCTAAAGGGAAAATTTATCTATGTTGATGTGTATTTTTTTGGGTTCGGTTAGCCCGATGAATCCCTTTTGTTCAGCATGCGCTTCATGTGATGGTATAATGTACTCCCTCCGTCTCATTTAAAATGTCTTGTTTGATTTCTGCACACAATTCAATGCACTTTTAAATCGATCATATCTCAAAATATATATAAGTAAAAATTATGTGAACTATATATTCTAAAACTACACGATTAGACGAATCTAACAAGACCGAACTCGACTATTTTTTTCAAATATTTACTTGTTAATATTGAGTCAAAGTTAAGCAATGAACAGTGACAAAAAGTCAAACAGGATGTCTGAAGTGGGACGGAGGGGGTATTAGTTATGCTAGTTTGATTGTTGGAGAAGAATTACCATTTATGTGACTTTAATATTAACTGAAATGAAATGTATATTTCCCATCTGTATTTCGTACAATGAATCAATGATGGTTAAATACTAAAAATTCTAATTCATCAACTAATTACAAAAAACTCTAGTTAATATAAGAAAAAAAATTAAAATCATTACCGGTGGTCCCCGTCTCCGACTTATCCAATAAAAGCCAGGCACGGGAAGACAACAAACCGGCACTCTATATCAAGGCAACCAACACAATAATATATTAATTCCATCAAAGTTCTTCTGTCGTACCTCCCCCACCACCTCCTCCGCCTCCCCATCGGCACCCTCTCGCCATATGTTCGTTCTCCCTAGCACATAAGGTTGTGTAAACCAACACTCTCGCCATATGTTCGTTCTCCCTAGCACAGAATATTGTGTAAACCAGCACAAAATACAATTAACTCAGTATATAAACCAAGTGACTCCATGCTTGATCCCAAAAAAAAAAAAAAAAAAAAAAAAACTATATTCATCAATACAAGAAAAACACGTGAACCAGCACAGGAGCGTACAAGACCCATCATAAGGTGATAAGAAACCTAGCACATGAACACAAGAAAACTAGCATACAGGAGCGGCGGGCAGAGAGCAATGTGCAGAGGAGCGGTGGTGAGTCGGTGACAGGGAGCGGATCCGACTGAGGGTGATGCTGGCAGCAGTGGTTTGCGGTTGGGGAGGCGACGCCTGTTCGCGATGGGTTTATGATAGAAAGGCATCAAAGAGATTGAGTATAATTCACATCAAGCCATGGGAAAATAAAAATAAAGAATCTAAAAGATTGAATGCATTTGGGAATATAACTCGAGAGAAAAAGAAATGCTTCGGAAAGGAGAAATAGGGAAATAGAGCAGCAAGTTAAAAGAGAAATGAAAAAGGGATAGCAGAGAAATGGGGAAAGAGTGCAGAGAAATGAATTGTAAAAGAGAAACCGGGGAAAGGGGGATGCAGAGATTTGACATTTGATAGCAGAGTGGGCGGGTCTCGGAGGATGTGATATGAGAGATTGGGGCAACAATTTTGGGAAGTATGGAATTTGAGAATTTTAAAATTTTTATAATTAAGGAAATAATTTTATACCACACAACCATCACACAAATAGCAAATTCATCTTATGGTATTATGGTATGTTTAGGAAATAATTAGAGTTTAGCATCTGTAGATTGGAGTTTAGAGTCTGGAGTTTGAAATTAATGGTGAAAAATAGTTTTGAATTTGAATAATGGTGTTTGGTAATGCAAATTTTAAATTAGAGTTTAGAGTCTGGAATTTGGAAAGCTAAAAGTTCGGGGAGATGAACGTTCAGAGTTTACATGTTAGAGATTATAATTTGACGGTTACTGTAATTAATTAGTGTTTAGTATATATAGGATTTTATGCTATTTTTAGTAAGTATTTTAAAAGTTAAACGTGAAGCGCTAGCGTTTGTTCCCAAATACAGCCTTATTCGGCATGGAATTGAATCAACTCCTAAACCGCACCCTCTTTTTCCAAAGCAAATGATTTAAGTGTAGAGGATACTTTGAAATAGCTAAGATAAAAACAAAAATAATTACCCTAAATTAAAATCTAGATTTCAAAGATTACCGTTTCGAATAAAGTTGCCACGTTGACCCTATCAGAACATAAAATGAACATTGACCAAAACATTTTTTTTTAATAAGAAGCGGACCAAAACATTTGATATCTAAATTATCAAGTTTAATGGCATTCAAATTAAGTGAATAGTGTTATTGATGTTAAATAAATAAATATACGGGGACTGCTCAAGTTCATGTCTTCTAAACTTATGTTTGGTATTTGATTCCCACCTGGTCTTCTATCACTCCCTTTGTCCTTTTGTAATTTATGTGACATTAACTTCCAAGATCCTTTCTCTAGCTTCTTCTTCGCAAAAAAATAAATAAATATACTCAAAACAAAATAATAGATGAAGAAATTTACAATGTGTTCGACGCAAGTTTGAGTTTCATCTAATCGTATTGTACAAGTGATAGACACATACATTATTAACATGCTTATATCTAAATATCCTATTTGTTTAATTTCTATTGAGGAAATACATTAACATGCTCATATGACCACTTACTCATAAAACCATGAACGAGTTCGTTGCACATATAAACCCACAAGCAATAACTGATAATGTTTATATCTGCCCTCATTCATAATCCTCAACACTCAAGTAGGGGTTTCTTAGGCTCACCAGGATCCGTTATCACGCCTGATCTAGTCGTGCTATCGGTGTGGCTGTGGCTGGTAGTCGTGTTAAACGTTAAGCTATCCGTGTTCACTGAACTAAAGGTAGTTTCATCTTTGAGCATCCAATCAGTTAGGTAACTGGGTTGTGAGGTGGCAGAAGACACCTCAATGTCACCAGAGAGCATTGCCACAACACGAGACATTGCAGGGCGCAAGCCGGGGGATGCTTGCGTGCATAGAAGAGCTACACCGATAATCCTCAATACTTCAGTTTGATTGTATTCGTGTAGATTTGGGTCCACTAGCTCCATCTCTCTGTTATTTTCATGAAGATTCCAAGCCTGAAATGATGATATATGTATCTATGTTAATTAGCATATAAAAATGGTACTTTGATGCAGACAGCACAGGTATCGAGTAGGAACATAGCATATACCCAATCGAGGAGATATATCATTTCATCTGGCAATCTTGTGTTGGTGTTTGGCCTTCCACTGATGATCTCAAGCAGCAAAACACCAAAGCTGAATATGTCGGCCTTTTCAGTGAGTTGGCCGCGCATGGCATATTCCGGTGCTAGATATCCACTGAATAAGTCATTCAGGAGAAAATGAAAGGGAAATGATTAGTTCTGTTTTGGCATGGATGAGGGTATCAAGAAGGACAAATGATTATCTTACACTGTGCCAGCAACTACAGCGCTCATATGTGTCCTTTTGTCATCATACAATTTGGCCAAGCCGAAATCTGATATTTTCGGCGTGAGTTCAGAATCAAGCAGAATGTTACTGGCCTTGACATCTCTGTGAACAATGCGAGGTCGAGATTCCTCATGAAGATATGCAAGACCCCTGGCTACCCCCAAGCATATCTCATAACGTATCGCCCAGTCCAAAAACAAAGTTCGATCTCCTGTTGCGATGTGGATGCAGAAAATGACACCAAATGAATTCAATAGCAGAAAATCACACCTAATGAATTTAACAAAGTTCAAATGGCTATTTACGTACTGTTGCGAAATAGTTGTTTGTCAAGACTCTTGTTCTCAAGATACTCATAAACAAGCAACCGCTTATTTCCTTCAATGCAGCAACCGTAGAGTTGAACAAGGTTACGATGATTCACAGCAGAAATAGTAGCAATCTCTGCAAGAAATTGGCTATTCCCTTGGTGCGATGCCACAGCCAACTCTTTGATAGCTACTGCTCTTCCATCTCCAAGGGTTCCCTGTTAGTTGGTGCACCATGTTTCAATTTTACAGAAACGATGTGGTTAACTGATTATTTTATGCCATTGCATAATTTCCTCTCAAAAGTTTCTACTTCATTCAATTCTTAGCATTTCCCTGATCAGTTTGCTATTTATAGAAAAACCAGAAGCCCCAGAAGGGAGTTCACAAAGGTCCAGGAACAGAAACTGCCCATGGTGGAGGCAACTTAGTCTCATGGCTTAGATAAAATCTCTCATTTGTTTTCTTAGATATGTCATATGTTCCAAAGCTTCACATTAGAAACAGCAGTATTTACCTTGTAAACAGACCCAAACCCACCCTCTCCAAGCTTATTGGAAGGATCAAAGCCATCTGTTGCAGCTCTAAGTTCACCATAACTGAACATGTGAGCCTGAACCTCAATGCTCAAGATCTCTGCATATCTCACATAAGGAACGATAATTTAGTATGTGCATCATAGTATCTTTAACCAGAAGACCTTATGAATTCATTGATTTCTGTTTTTGAAATCTTAGAAGTGAATTATTAATAATTGAAGAAAGTGAATTAGTGAATAGATAGAGTCTTTGAGTTCTTTATGTTACCATCATCATCGACATTTTTCTGCTTCTTTCTCCTCCAGAACACAAAGTATACTGATAATAGGCAAATCAAACTTGCAGCTGCAACACCAACAACAATCCCAACAATCAATCCAGTCCGGTTTCTGTTCCCACCAGGGGGTCTGTTTGAAACTGTTGGAACAAAATCTGAAACAAAGCCACGCAATCAATCGCTGTGGGGATAAAGAAAAACAAATAAAGAACTTCAAATACGCAGGAATTTCCTGCTTTAGAACTTGAACATACTTGGGGTGGCACTTATTGCAGAAATCAAGGGCCCATAGGTACCTTGAGTAGGTACAGAAAAACTCCCTTTTCCAGCCCAAAACAGATGGATGTCAAGATGGTTCTCCGATACATCAACTGTGAACTGCCTCGCAACAGCCCTTAACGAGATCCCACCAGCCTCTCTTGTAATGTCGAAATCTTTCACCACCAAATTTCCCTGTAACACATCAAACGTAGTCACCAAACAAATGAAACAACATCGAGAAAATACATATGTTACACTTTGCAAAGGACAATATGAGATTCATAAGCTTAGTTAAATAGTTGCATCAAGGATAATGAAGTTATTTAGATATATAATGATGCAAATTCGGGGCGTGGGATAGCATCACTCTTTTGCGGCAACGATAATTGCATCAGTAACATTAAATGCTAGCTTCATATGAATGATCTAATGCTTCAGCATAATACCAAACTTTGTATCTGGTTAATGCTAGCATATTGTTACAACATAGAAATGGAAAAATATTTACTTCCAAGTGTACAATCCATTTTTAGTTAAGAACTAAGTTCCCACTTGATGTAGAACTTTATGACACTGTGGTGGCCAAATATATATTTTGATTAAGAGCAATCATTAAATCCACAATCATCAATGTTCTAATTTAACACAGACCTGAACATATATGTCAAAAACACGCCGCCCAACACTCTTCCATGTCCGTGTTCCTACAATTTGTGACTCTGCAAATTGGAGTGTCACATTGTAGTTACCATTTTCCAGGCCTAAGCCATAGTATCTCAGTGATCCAGCTGAAGTTCGAGCAGTTTGGAACAGCTCTGAATCCAAAGTATTTGTAAACTGGGACGACGTGTTGGTTCTATATGTCGGGTTAGGGCTATTAGATGGCAGACCAATGTTGCTTACAGCCCACCTGCCAGTTTCCGTCATGTAATATGTTGCCGGACCAAGAGTTTCATCATCCCTCTCATATAAAACTCGATCCGAAGCTCTAATCTGCGGACCACCACATTTAATTGCAAACCTAGAATCTACAGGTTATCATGCAGAAATAATCTGTCATATTAAGTGTATAACATCGTAGAAGGCATAAAATAACTTAGTGCTGTAATGTAACTATTGCACCCAAGTGACTAGTATGTACTGTGCATATTTCAATATCTTAGACAGAACAAATATTACAACGTGGTAAACTATAGCTGTTTCGAAAGGAATATACTAAGAAACATATAATTCAATTTGGGGAGGAAAAAATGTGTCGGATGTTGGAACAGAATTTCTGTTATCAAGAACAGTTTGTGGGATAGTGATATGTCATATCTGGCCTCAGGAACTTAACCAAGTTAAAACTATTAAAAATCTTCTTTGATGAACTATAGTGCAGCCGTTAGATGGCACATCTTTTATATCTCAAGTATTCATAATCCAGAGAATTAGAGCACAATAGATTTTGAACAGTTGTACTGCCAGTAACAAAATATAAAATTAATCAATAGGAAATCATACTCATCTTGAACACTAAAAAATCATCAATCTACCATCTTCAAAGGGATGGTAATAGATTTGTACCACTTACAAATAGGTGATCCTCGAAAGCAGGGAAAACTCCTTTGCAGACAATTCAATCCAGGAGGCAATGCACTTAAAAAGGAAGGAAAAGGATCAGTAATAGTTTGAACCAAAAATTAAGAAATGTATTAGGTGCAGTTTTTGTCAATTTTGGCTTTGCATGTGTACTTGTAACTATACCTGCCATTAGAATTGTCAATAGTGAAGTTGTTTGAAACCAAATTCCTATGCAAAAGAGAGATTGTTGTTGGCATGAGCAAGATCAGCATTAATGAATAAATTAAATTTTTGTAAAAAAAAGGAATGAAGAAGAAGAAGAAGAAGAAGAAGAAGAAGAACAATGTAAGATATATTGATAAAGATACAAATTAAAAGTGCAAAAAGATTGGGGTTGATATGATCATACAGTCGTAAGTTCTGTTCACTGACCCAAGTTGGAAAGCTTCCTGATAATTCATTGTATGATAAATCTCTGTATGCAAGAAAAAGGGATGTCAGTGGTGTTTTGATGAATCCTTAATAATGACACATGTGGCTGCATGGTTCCTCACAGCAGTAAAACTTATTAGATGTTATTATTCATGTGACCTTGGTTTCTATTAGGCATTATTAAAGTCATCGTTTATTCTAATTTTAATGAAGAAACTTCAACATTGTTCCATCTAGTGATCTTCATTCAGTACATATGAACTGAACTGAAATTCTGGTTCCGAAAACGTACTGTACATTTCAATATCGAAATTTCAAACTTTCTTAGGTTGATAGGTGCATTTTAGAGCCAAAAAAATTCATATGCCATATAATAAAAGTACAATGAAATAGATAAACAATGTATGCATACTGACATGTTTCGGAGACGTGGATTCTTCATAGATGGCAATGCCCCAGTTAACTTGTTATTGCCAAGAAACCTGAAAATTGAACAACAAATAAACACAACCTTGTCACTTTGTTGCTCATTTATTTTTCAACTGAGCCACTAGACACAGGAGTTTAGAAAACACAACAATCAGCCACGAGTAGTTCATGGTAAATTACAAGTTTGTGAGAGAACTGATATTGAGAATTGAATCTGGAATTGTTCCGGTCAAACTGTTGAAGCTCAAATCCCTGAAACATGAAAATTACCTTATTAATTGGGCTATTGAATGTAGAAGCATACAAGAGGGAAATAAATTTAAGCCCATATATGACCATTTTTAGTTTGGTTTTTGTGTGTTCTCAAGGATAAAACGCTAGGTTATAGTAATAGTCATCAGTCTTACATGCTGTGGTTAGAAACTTACAACAGTGTCATACTCTGAAATGCACCCAAATGTAAAGGTACGGAACCAGAAATGTTATTGTTCCGCAAAATTCTGCCAAATCAAAACCATGTTTGGAACTTCCATTTAAAAGGTGCAAAAGAAGTATCTCAACATTCAGAAGTTTGAATATATACTTACAAGGTTGACAGAGAATTCATATTTCTGAGAAAATCCAGTGAAGAGTTTCCGTTTGATAAATCACTTATTCTCCTAAAAATCACATTCTTCAGTAAAGCATTTAATAACACAAATGACATAATATGAATGTACACAAAAAGAAGAATGATAACCCTTACAAGTCGGTCAAAGAGGTTAAATTGGAAAATGACTGTGGGATCGGACCTTGAAGTGAAGTTCCTTGTAACCATCTGCAAAAGTATTTGAGAATATCATAGGCAATAAAGCAAAGGAGCTTAAAGAATAATCTAGCTGTCTCCATTGCCATGGCATTGTTTATGTTACTAGTTATGGGAGAAGTTAAACAATATCATGCATAATTAATATTTAGAGATAGTAGTGTTTCAACTCACAGCTGTTTGATGTTTGACCAGTTTCCAATAAAGTCGGGTACCTGCCCCGTAAAATTATTATCTGATGCCCACCTGAGATTCAGCTATGAAATGCTTACTTTATTTAGGTTTTAAGAAAGTGAAGTAAACAATTTTCTTGTATCAGTGATCTTACACTATCTCCAAGCTGCTTAGACGAGCAAATGTTCTAGGTATCGGACCACTTATTCCAGCACCGGCTATGTATCTAGCATGATGGAAAAGAAATTCATAATTTCAGAACACAGAAATGAGAAGCTGCTCCCAGAAAACAAGATAGATCAAGATGAACAAGGGTAAGAGCAATTTGGCTTCAACTCAGGACCATGTACATATATAAATCGTTATATATGTGGAAAAACCACACAAAACTAGGACTGCTTTAAAGGAAGAAGTTCACAGAAACCTCACTACAATAAGTTTACTTGGAAGTCATACAAATCCTTGAAAAACTGAAACAAAGTTTGTCATTGCATTATCACATCTAGAAAGGATAAGATCACTATGAAAGTGTCTTCCTAACTTCCATAGGTGGTCGAACGTATAAACACATACAGAATTTTAGTGAACTTTGATGAAAGAGTGGAAGGCACCATTGCTTACAGTTGTGTTAATCTTGATAGGTTCCCTAGCTCCAGTGGTAAAGGCCCAGAGAAGTTGTTTATGTCAAGTCCTCTGCACATAAGCGAGTAATACATAAATCACCATGGATTACTAAAGGTATTAATACAAGGAGGAATATCCAGTTTTCTGGTTGCATGTGTTTTACATTACTATACTCTTCCCCAAATGGAGATTATGTTGGCTGTACCTCATTCATCATAAAATAAAAACTCACAATGATCTTAAATCAGTCAGCATTCCAAGTTCCCTGGGAATCTCCCCTGATAATGCATTTAAGCCAAAGGACCTAGCATAAAATCACAAAAGTACACATGTTTGCACACATAATGCAACAGCGAAAGAAAGAAAATTCAAACAAATAAAACAAACATTATTTTTTCCAAGCAAGCATTGTTAATTGCGGATCAAGTTATATCAGAAAAGATTAGAAGAGAAGGAAAAGGGAAGGAGGAAAGAATAAGATGACATACAAGAACTGCATGCGAGTAAGACGACCAATGGCTGCAGGCAGTGGACCTGTTAAATAATTTCGGG
Source organism: Hygrophila difformis (assembly GCA_030278955.1). Classification (NCBI taxonomy): domain Eukaryota; kingdom Viridiplantae; phylum Streptophyta; class Magnoliopsida; order Lamiales; family Acanthaceae; genus Hygrophila; species Hygrophila difformis. Next base: position 27,875,581 of record JAOANR010000006.1, on the reverse strand, counting down.
CCAAATTTCTGAAAGATAGCAGAGTAAAAGTTACTGCTTTGAAATTTGAAATCGGAACTCACACACACAAGCAATCCCCATACAGAATTCAAAAGCTATACTACTTATTGGCATGTTTATACCAAGTAGATTAACTCACTTCGCTCTATATCATACTATACATCACAGAAAAACCAAATAGAAATCAAACTTACAGATCGTCCAGATATGTCAAATTCCAAAGTTCATCAGGAATTGGACCAGAAACATCCATTTCATAAACTTTCCTGTAAAATTGTTATAGAGTGACATATCACTAGATGTTTTAGCAGTCGCACGACATGAATATGCAAAAATCTATATAAATAGAACGTAAGGATGAAAACTGCTGAATCTTTAATGGGTCTTAAAATGTCTACAGTCTACGCATAGTATGTCTTATGGGTTATGCAAGTTACCTAATCCGCATCTACTTACAGAGCAGTAATGCGGCAACTTGTGCCATTATTGAAGCTGCACAGGCATTTGATGGCCGGATTCACCATGTCTAGAATTAACGTTGAGTCAGTGGCAGCACCACTGCATAATTCCCCACTATGGTTCCATTGATTCGTGGCTGAAATCCCCCATCTTTGAAACATGGTTTCCAAAGCTCTCGCTGTAGATTATATATTAAATAAAAAAGGAACATCAGATGATTTACAATTTACGTAATGGTTTGTGAATAAAAAATCCCACCTTCAACAGGATCAGTGGTGGTGGCATTGGTAGTTGAAACCTGCGCCCAGACCGTCTCCACCGCGAATCCAATTACTAACAAAAACCGCAAAAGCAACAACCACTGCCGAGGCGCCGTAGCCGCCTCCATTAACAAGTAAAATATTCTTAGCAGAAATGAAAAGTATTTGGTGCGACGGAGGAAGGAACGGCGGCGTTGGCTATGCGGCGGAAGGCAAAGGAGGGGTAGAGATGAGCTGAGGACGAAGATGTTGCGAAGGTCAAAGTCACGATTGAGGATTGCAGAATTGCAGGCTTGCTGGCAGCCACCACAGTAAATAGCCACCATAGTATATAGCCACCATGCTCCCCCGGTCCCTCGTTTTCCTAGCTGCCTGCTAAATTCATCCGTTTTTGTTTTTTTGCCCCAAATGTATAATATAAAAATATAAAATAAATTTCCAATATTTATTTTTGTATAATTTATATTTATAGGTATGTCTTCTTCTAGTAAAGTTAGGTAAATGTGACATTGGAAAGGACCAATCCAACGCCCGCCTCATAAGACAAAAGGAAGTCGAAACAGTGTCTCGTGCAGTAAGGAAATTAATTGTCAATATGCACTTGACGAGGAAACATTGACATTTGACAATGACGTGTTCTTCTCATCCCCTTTATAGTTTATCCTATAAATAGTCAATGATAACGACGACCGTGTATGACTTCAAATATGTGGAATTGGGTGTGGCGTGTGTGCTGTCAACAGCACATACAGGCAATATGGAATGATGGCTAAACATAGAAAAATGATGTTAGAGCAATGAAAAATGATGTCTGTGTGGAATAATGTGTGCGTATGAAAAAATAATGAAATATTATAAAATGGGCAACATCATTTTACATTAAGCTAACATCATTTTTCATAGCGTGGACATTATTTTTAACCCTTCCTGTATCTGCTGGCAATAATATTGCCAGCACCAAAACCGGACTGTGTGGAATTAGTTATGTTTGGATGGCCGTATATGGTTATAAATATGTTAATTAAGTTAGTTATGTACTTATGTTTGGATTGCAAGATTTTAATTTTTTTTTTCTTTATTGTCATTTGTTTTGATTATTAATGGAATAGTTTTGGAAGCAGGTTTCGCCCCCTTATTTTTATAGTACTCCCTCCGTCACATTAAAAGTGGTCATTTTCTTTTGGGCACGGGAATTTAGGTTGTGGTGTTTAGTATTTAAAGTAATGTGAGTAAATTTGACTAATTCATCCATCTAATTTATAATGGTTACATTTGACTTTTAACCATACTAGATTTTTTCGCCCGCTACGCACGGGTGTTAAACTAATATGACGATATAAAATGAGAATATAGTGTTTTTTTGAATTACATGATATTCAAAATCATTTGTTTAAATAGTGCTTGAAATGCATGCAACAAAAAATTTAAAAAAATAAAAGATATAATAAGATGAATGAAGGAAATTCAAACCCATGTAGAAATAATACTGAAGTATAAAATAAATTCTTTTTACTGTTAAAAAATTATATATACATATATATAGTTTTCTTTCATATCTAAAATGATGAGAGCAAGTGTAAAATAAATACCCTTAACTATTCAAAATTAGAAAAAATTACTACATCCGTTCCACTAATTCTGTCTCATTTTCATTTTTGGTCCGTTCCACTACAATGTCACATTTCACTTTCTAAAAAAACTTACTCCATAAAGATCAACTAAAATATCGCATCAACTAATTACTCCGCTTTATCACAATAATCTATTATACCTAAAATACCGTGTCCAAAAAACTTATATTTATACCTTTTTAAAAAAACTTAAATATTATTTAAAATTAAAGTGGTACCTAAAATTACTCCGCTTTATCAACTAAAGATTTTTTTTAAAAAAAAAAATTATTTATATCTTTTTCTTATCTTTTCATCATTTAAAATTTATATTTTATTATGTAATGTATTTTAAATTTTTGTTGTGATTAATTTTTATGGACTAATCCATAATTTTATAAAATAAATTTTAATTATAATTACGTTTTGATTATCTGTTAATTTTTAAATATTATTTTTTTCGATAATATCTTCTCAATTTTTTCTTTTCCATATTGATTACGAAAAAAATTGGTAGTTATTATTTTCATTTAATTTAATTAAATTTTTATTATTTTTTAATTCATTATTATTATCAGCCTTAAAATCGAATTTATACTCCGATACCAAGTTTTTTGGGGCATGTTTGGCACGGTGTATAGTATTAAGGTGTATTGTATTATTTAATGTAGATATATCGTACTATGATGTATTGTATTAAATTAATGTTATACAGTGTTGGTGGCACACTGTATTATAATTATACAGTGTTTGATGCTAATATATTGTATTGTACTTGTATTATTTTTATGGTATTATTGAATAGTTTAAATTATTTAAATATTGCAATGTTTATATTTTCAAATATTTATGATTCATAGAAAATATATTATTTCAAAAATTAAAATTAATCTATTTACAAAAAAAATTAAAATTAATCTAACTATTTTCTTAACTAATTTAGATAAATTAATTAGTCAATGGGATGGGGAGTAGCTGTGTCTAAGAAATTCGCAGAGCAGGGAAGTCTGGGGAAGGGGATAGGTCGGATTAAAGAGGAAGAAAGAAAAAAAATAGTGATGTACAACCTAAACCCGCATTTACTTTGGGATTAAATAATACATTGAAATCCGCATTAAAATTACCTGTACAAACTTACAAATGAATCAAACATGGGTCTGTATTATTCTTTTGCAAAAAAATAGTACTGTGAGGCATAATATACCCGGGCTTAGGGATATACTCCTTATATTCTTTTACAGTACAAATTATTTTAAACAAATTGTATAACAATTTACTCCAAATCTCATATACGTTTTTTTATTTTATACTGAAATAGATGAAGATGACTGGATTAAGGATATTATGTTTAATAATTAAACTATAATGTGTTTTAGTCTTTTTTCCTTTTCTTTCTTTTCTTCTTTTAAAGAAAAAAATATATGTAGAATTTATTTAGAATGGTAAAAAATTTTGTAGGTTATTACTCATTTTACTTTAATCAATATTTTTAGGGTCAATTTAATGTTTACACCATATTTTCAATAAAATATTTTTATTTAAAATATAGTTATGATATTCCTTATATTGATATATGATTATATATTTTTTAGACATAAATTTATAACCTAATTAAATTTATTTAATAATATTATAGTATTAATATTTTTAAAAATATTATGTATATAATCAAATAATTTATATGTATATATATATATTCGTAATCAATTATATCTTTTTAAAATATATAGGAAATTTTCTCAAGATTTTGTTATATTATTAATACGTAGATTTATTTTCTAAATATAGTTTTGATGATATGTCCGATGACGTGGAATTAGTCAGCAGATTACGTGTAAACTTAAGAACCGTTGATCTATAAATGAGCATATAATGACTGATTAACCCTTTAAAATTAAGAAGGATGAATTAAATTTAATAAGGACAAAAGAGTCTGCACAAACCAAAAAGTATTCAGAATTTATTATATAGATTAATTTTTTTATTTATTCTATTGATTGAGGATAATATTTTAGACTCATATTTACATATAATCAATATAATATATTTGAAAATATAACATATTCAATTAAAGGATTTATAATATATTGGTTTTACTAAATTTGTCATAAACATCAAATATATTATAATTTGTTTCCAATTTATATCTTTGTAAAATATATGAAAAGATTTCTCAAGATTTTCATATACTAATAAATAGATTTAGTTTCTAAATAAAGAATTTAAAAGGCTGATGACGTGGCAATGAAGATGATTATGTGCTGATGTGTGAATGACTGTATTTTTTTGTATGATTAATCAGCGCCTACGTGGAAACCTAGGGCATAATTACTTTTTAACCCTTAAAATGTAAAAATGATGAAGTATATTTAATAAGGACAATACAGTCTGAACATGCCAAAAAGTATTCAGGATTTATTATATAGATTTATTATTTAACTTTGACTTAATTATCGTAATAATATAGAAAGAAAAAAATAGTCAAGTGTGGTCTTGTTGGAATCGTCTAATCGTATAGTTTTAGAATATATATTTTATATAATTTTGTTTTAGAATATACTCCCTCCGTCCCACGAATTGTGGCTCGTATTCCTCTTTTGGCTGTCCCACGAATTGTGGCCACTTTTCCTTTTTAGATAAATTTAATTAATTTAAATATGATTAGATTCTTAATGGTTTCTAAATCCCATTAAAAGTAATCACTTTTACTATTCTACACAACTCCCAATACACTTTTATTTTTCTACACAAAGTCCATTGCATTTCTTTAATTCTTCATATTTTAAAATTGGTACAAATAAAAATTATATAAACTATATATTCTAAATCTAGACGTCTAGATGATTCTAACAAGACCACATTTGAATATTTTTCTCTAATTTAATCATTACAATAATATTTTGTTAAAGTTAAACAATAAAGAAAGTCAAAATTCATTAAAACTTTAAATACAAATACCCACATTACTTTTGTAATGACCCGACTTAATTAAATTGGACTGTTTAAATAATTTGGTATTTGGTTATTTTACATTTCAGTCTGGATGGGGTCGATTTGATGTATTTGAGATTTTATGGGGGGTCATTTTTAATTTATAAGGAGTTGGGTGTTAAAAGGGGTCTACTTTATTATTTTGGTAAAGGAGGAAAGAAACGGGAGAGGAGACCGAGAGAAGAGAAAGAAAAGGGGAGAAGAAGAACTTCGTTCGATTCACCGCAATCCCTTGGAGATCGATTGAGAAATCGTTGGTAAGTGTTTTCCCTCATCATCTTTTTCGATTTGAGTGTAGTTTTGTTCATATTGGTGTTGATTTAAAGATGATCCTCAATGTTAGGTTTTGGTTGTTTTTGTTCGATTGAAGCTTGTAATCGACGAATCGGAGGCCGATTTTTGTTAGAAGACATCAGGCAAGGGATTATATTGCTTAAATTACGTGTTTGGGGGGTATTTGGGGGTCGGATCCCGGCGAAATCGCCGGAAAACCGATTGGAAAATCGGAGAAGACGATGAACAGTAACTGCTACAGTAACTGCTACAGTACTGCTACAGTACTGCTACAGTAACTGTACAGTAGTTACCGCGGTAACTCGCGTAGTTACCGCAGTAATTCGCCACAGTAATTACCACGGTAATTTGAACAGTAATTACCACGGTAATTTGAACAGTAATTACCACAGTAACTTGTACAGTAGTTACCGCAGTAACTCGCTACAGTAGTTACCGCAGTAACTCGCTACAGTAGTTACCGCAGTAACTTGCTACAGTAATTGCTACAGTAATTGCTACAGTAATAGCTACAGTACTGAACTGCGTATATCACGCGTTTTACGCGCGCGGGTGCGCCGTGAGCGCATGAAGGCCCTGTTTGGCCCCTTTTTGTGCGATTTTGATTATATAATGATGTTTTCTCTGCTCCAATTATTGTTATGGCCTCCCCAAATATTATTGGTAAACCGTGGATTAATCAATTGGCCCGTGTGGGTTGTTGAATTGCTTAGGGGAAACTGTTGAATTATGATATCATTATGTATATGTGGATTATTGGTTGTTATCCCTGTTGGCCCTTTTGGGGCTGGTTATTATAATGCATGGTATTGCATTATGGATGGATGGACATATTGGAAATGTCTGATCGGGCAGCCTTTACCGGTGTTGTTGAGTCCCGATGGCCCTGCGGGGTGATTATTAGGCTGTGATGCCTGTGATTTGGCTGCGATGCCTGTGATTTGGCTGTTATGCCTGTGATTGGGCTGTGATGCCTGTGGTCCCTGCGGGGATGGTGTATGTTACCCTGTAACGGGTTGGAGTTGATGATATCCTCACCCGTGGGTTCATACCGCCCGGGTTTAGGTTGCCGGCTAGGCATATTCATTGCACTTGCATGTAGGGTAGATAGGTGTATGTTAGGCCATGCATCACTTGCATAAATTGTATGATTGTGGTTGAAGCACCGGTATGGGACGGTGTGATGTTGTATCTGCTTTATCTATATTATGCTCTGTTAATTATATTATTATTATTATTATTTATTATTATCATGAGATATGATGATGTTTTCCCTTACTCCCCGGCACGTAGCCTTGCTCAGTACGTTGTACTGACCCCCTTTGCTTTTGTCTGTTTTATAGATCCTGCTGGAGGCGCTGGAGCATGACTGGGTTTGGGGTTATGAGAGATCACATAGGACATTTCTGTTATTATTAATTATATGTCATTATGTGATACTCTGTTGACTGCTTTTGCTTGATATATACTTGACTAGTTGAGGCCTGTGAAGCTAGGATTTATTTCATATCGGCCTGTGGCCTTGTTTGAGTATGTGATTTACTGCTTTGGGCCGGTAGCTCCCTTTGATGTATTGACAGGTTGCCTGATCATGATCTGAGAGGCTTGTAGCCTGTTACTCTGACAGAGTTTGCTTTATGCAGTTGTTCTGTGGTAATTGTTTATGTGCCTATGTGTTTTATTTGTTTTAGCTTCCGTATTAAACCGGATTAATCAGATGATCACTTTAGGTTTACCCAGTGTTGTACTAGCTATTTTAAATTAGCTGGCCACTAGTTTAGGATAGTTAGTACAGCGGTTACGCTTGCGAAAATCAGGTTTGAATTTTCGGGGCGTTACAGAGTGGTATCAGAGCCTGTATGCTCTTTTATCTTATTAAAACTTGTGTAGACATAGGTGGTGAGCTGTGTGTGGGATACATATAGTATAGATTTGCATTCTTATTCTTATTTTTGTTGAGATTTGCGCATACCAGGTTGAGCCACAGTTGGGGAACTGTGGAAAGACAATGGTACTCCATTCAGGATCCTTGTGACTTCACAGTCATTGGGGACTGCGAATTCATTATTATGTATTTATTTAATTGTTATGTTCTTTATTATGCCATCAGTTATTTGGGATATATGGAATGTTGGTGATTTCTGCTGACATGATTGTTCATGTTGTGTCTGTTTTTTTTTATATCAGAATGGTTCCTTATCGCGCTAGAGGTGCTGGGCGACGGGGAAGGCCCCGCAGAAACCAGGGCCCACCCGTTGGAGATAGGGTTGGGGACTTTGCACCCGAAGAGATGGGAAATATGGTTCCACCTGATGGGGTTGAACAGGGGAACTACGGACTACCACCTCCTCCTCCACCACCTGCACCGGAAGTACCACCTGTTGCTCAGGTGCCGCTCGGGAATCCACCAGTAGGAGGTGCAGCTGTCTTCAATCCAATTGAGTTCGCCCGGCAGCTGGCACAGTTCTTCCAGATGTTACCACAGCCTGTCGTGCAGCCTGCTCCTGCACCTGTTCCAGTCCATGTGGACTATGTGGACCTATCCACAAAGCACCGTCCACCAAAGTTTGCAGGGGGTGCCAGTCCTTCTGATCTGGAGAACTGGAAGTATCAGTTGGGTCGGGTTCTTATTAGTATCAACTGTCCTGAGGACCAGAAGGTTTATGTAGCTTCCCACTATCTGGAAGGGGAAGCACTGCATTGGTGGAGGACCCGCGAGCACGACCTACTCGCTCGACCCGGGTTCAACTGGGAACAGTTTACAGAGGCTCTTAGTTCCCATTTCTATCCACCACATGTCTTGGAGGCGAAGAAAATGGAATTTTTGGGTTTAAGACAGACAGAAAGTATGAGCGTTACCGCTTATCACAGGAAGTTTGTGGAACTTATGAGGTATGCTCCGGAAGTTATGCCCACTGGTAAGGACGAGGTTCGTCGTTTCATTTCGGGTCTTCGGGCAGGAATTAAGTCATCTTTTGGCTATCGAGGTTATGATACATTGTCTGAGGCATTCGATCAGGCCCTATATGTGGAAGAGAGCCGGTCTGAAGAACGCCAGCAGTGGCAAAGTAAAAAGAGGCATAGGGAGCAGGGTCGTGATGGGCATAGAGGCGGTGATCAGAGAGGCCAGCCTGCTGTTAGGGGCCGCCGTGATGGTGGCCGTGCTGATGTAGCCAGGGGTGGTGGTCGTGCACCGCTACCTGTTCGTGAGGTTGGACCTGACGGGCGACTTGTGTATCGTTGCTGGACTTGCAATGAGGTGGGTCATCGCCGAGCGGATTGCCCGCGAGCTGGCAGGGGTAGACCGGTTCGGGCTGACCGAGGTGGCAGACTGAACGTCTTGGATCGTGCGGAGGCAGATCGTCGGGATGATGTTCTTGCAGGTGTGTTTTAAATTCCTGCAGTTTTCTATTTTCTTTTCGTTGTGCTCTGTCTTTGTAAACTTTGTACCCCGTTTAGGTACTATTACTGTTGCGAATCATTCTGCCTTTGTATTGTTTGATTCGGGAGCCTCGTGTTCGTTCGTGGCTTTGCGATTTGTGCGGGAGCACGGAGTAGGACCGTTGGTGCCCTACCAGATGCATGTTTCCTTGCCTTCGGGCGATATCATCCGTAGTGATCATATATGGCGAGATGCGGTATTGAGCATCGAGGGCCGTGAGTTCAGAGCCGACTTGGTTGTATTTAGCCTGGCTGACTTTGATGTAATTTTGGGCATGGATTGGCTGACTCGCCATCGTGCTGTTATCGATTGTGGTATTCCACGTATTTCCTTTCGAGATCCTCTCGGTAAGTATGTCTCTTACCGACCTTCTTTGATTCCACCTGCTATTAGTGTGGTTTCGGTTGCTGCGTTGTGTGATTTGATGCGCAGGGGTTGTTCTCTTTCCCTGTGGCAAATGAGGGATCTTCGAGTAGAGGTTCCTGCTGCTTCGAGTGTCCCTGTTGTCTCTGAGTTCGGGGATGTATTTCCCGATGAAATTCCTGGTCTCCCACCTGCTCGGGAGATTGATTTTACTATCGAGCTGATGCCTGATGCAGCTCCTATTTCTAAGGCTCCTTACCGAATGGCTCCTGCTGAATTGAAGGAGTTAAAGGATCAGTTGAATGAGCTTACTAGTAAGGGGTATATCCTGCCGAGTAGCTCGCCTTGGGGAGCTCCTGTACTGTTTGTTAAGAAAAAGGATGGGTCGATGAGGATGTGCATCGACTACAGGGGTTTGAACCGAATCACGGTGAAGAACAAGTATCCTCTACCTCGGATTGAGGATCTGTTTGATCAGTTGAGAGGGGCCAGTATATTCAGTAAGATTGATTTGAGATCGGGCTACCATCAGATAAGGGTGGCAGAGGCTGATAGGCCTAAGACAGCATTCAGAACTCGTTATGGACACTTTGAATTCACGGTCATGCCTTTTGGTTTGACTAACGCACCAGCGATCTTCATGGATCTTATGCATAGGGTATTCCGCCCCCTGCTGGATGTGTGCGTGGTTGTGTTCATAGACGATATTCTGGTCTACTCGCCGACTCGTGAGGCACATGCTGGCCACTTGAGGACAGTGTTGAACACATTGCGAGAGCATAAGCTATATGCTAAACTCTCTAAGTGTGAGTTCTGGTTGGAGAAGGTGTCATTTCTGGGACACATTGTTTCGGGTGAGGGCATTGCAGTTGATCCTGCTAAGGTGGATGCTGTACTTAAGTGGCAAACCCCGAAGAATGTGGGAGAGATCCGGAGTTTCTTGGGTCTTGTTGGCTACTACCGAAGATTCATTGAGGGGTTCTCGAGCATTGCTAGACTTCTGACTAGACTATTGAGGAAAGATGTCAGATTCAGATGGGATGATGCTTGTGAGCAAGCATTCGAGTTGTTGAAGAAGAAAGTGACAGAGGCACCTGTTTTGGTACTACCTGATGATTCAGGCGAGTATGAAGTTTACACGGATGCGTCACTTAAGGGTTTAGGTTGTGTGTTGATGCAAAAGGGCAAAGTGATTGCTTATGCATCTCGACAGCTTAAGTCACATGAGCAGAATTACCCGACTCACGATTTGGAAATGGCAGCGGTAGTGCATGCTCTGAAAATCTGGAGACACTATCTGTATGGAGCGAAGTGTAGAATTTATTCAGATCATAAGAACCTGAAGTGTCTGTACACCTCAGACCACATGAGTGGCAGACAGAGGAGATGGATGGAGTTATTGCAGGACTATGACACGGATATTCAGTATATTGAGGGAAAGGCGAACCGGGTGGCGGATGCTTTGAGCAGGAAGGAGCATCATTCAGTGGCATGCTTGGGTGTGATGCCTGAGTGGCGCAGGGAGCTACTCAGACTTGAGGTTCAGGTAGTTCCTGTTGGCTCTGTTCAGCACACCTTACACATGCTAGTTACTGCATCTTCTTTGATTGATGAGATATTTGCTAGTCAGCATGATAGCGAGGAGATGGCAGTACTGAGACAGAAGATTCAGGATGGTAAGGCTCCGGGTTTCAGAATCGATGATAGGGGCATGGTGAGATATGGTGATAGATGGTGCATTCCGGAGTGTTATGTTGACCTGAAGAAGAAGGTCATGGATGAGGCTCACACGACTCCTTATTCTATTCACCCAGGAGTCACAAAGATGTATAAAGACATCCGACAGACTTATTGGTGGAACAACATGAAGAGGGAGATAGTTGAATATGTGGCTAAGTGTGCCACATGTCAGCGAGTCAAGGTTGAGCACATGAGGCCGATGGGTTTACTACAACCTTTAGCAGTACCTGAATGGAAGTGGGAATCCATTTCCATGGATTTCGTGACAGGATTGCCTCAGACGGTGAGGAAGATGGACACTATCTGGGTAGTGGTAGATCGATTGACAAAGAGTGCAGTGTTCATACCTATGAGGTTGACGTGGAGTATGAGCCAGCTTACTCAGGCTTATATTCAGCACGTTGTTAAGAGATTTGGGATTCCCAAGGAGATTGTGTCAGATCGGGACTCCAGATTCATGTCCAAGTTTTGGAAGGATGTGCAGGCTGCGTTTGGCACACAGATTAGCATGAGTACTGCATGGCATCCTCAGTCAGATGGTCAGACAGAGAGGACCATTAGGACATTAGAGGATATGTTGCGAGCTTGTGCACTGGACTTTCAGGGTAGTTGGGAGAATCACCTCAGTTTGGTGGAGTTCAGTTACAATAACAGTTATCATACGAGTATCGGTATGGCTCCATTCGAGGCATTGTATGGGAGGAAGTGCAGGAGTCCCTTATGTTGGAATGATCCAACAGATAAGGTGAATGTGGGTCCTGAAATGATTGAGCAGACAATTGAACTGGTGAGGATCATTAGGGACCGTATGAAAGAGGCTCAGGACAGACAGAAGAGCTATGCTGACTTAGCTCGTCGAGATGTGGAGTTTGAGGTTGGTGATAGGGTGTTACTGCGGGTATCGCCTATGAAAGGGGTACGCCGGTTCGGTAAAAAGGGCAAGCTGAGCCCGAGATACATTGGACCCTATGAAATTGTGGAGAGAGTTGGTAAAGTGGCTTATAGGTTGGCTTTACCAGCTGAAGTGGGTCGAGCTCATGATGTCTTTCATGTTTCTCAACTTCGAAAGTTTGTATCTGACCCATCTAAGATTATCCAGCCTGATGAGATTGAGTTGGATGCAAGTCTTGAGTATGAGGAGTATCCAGTTCGGGTGATTGATGCAAAGGAAAGGGTTCTGAGGCACAAAACCATCCCGATGGTTAAGGTGCTGTGGTCTAGGCATGGAGCTGAAGATGCTACTTGGGAAACTGAGGAGCATATGAAGCTGAAGTACCCAGACTTGGACTTGACTCCGTTCCCTTGAGGTAACCTCTTTCCCCCTTGATTTTGATTTTTGATCATGTTCTTGAATGTGCATTTCGGGGACGAAATGATCGTAAGGGGGGAGGAATGTAATGACCCGACTTAATTAAATTGGACTGTTTAAATAATTTGGTATTTGGTTATTTTACATTTCAGTCTGGATGGGGTCGATTTGATGTATTTGAGATTTTATGGGGGGTCATTTTTAATTTATAAGGAGTTGGGTGTTAAAAGGGGTCTACTTTATTATTTTGGTAAAGGAGGAAAGAAACGGGAGAGGAGACCGAGAGAAGAGAAAGAAAAGGGGAGAAGAAGAACTTCGTTCGATTCACCGCAATCCCTTGGAGATCGATTGAGAAATCGTTGGTAAGTGTTTTCCCTCATCATCTTTTTCGATTTGAGTGTAGTTTTGTTCATATTGGTGTTGATTTAAAGATGATCCTCAATGTTAGGTTTTGGTTGTTTTTGTTCGATTGAAGCTTGTAATCGACGAATCGGAGGCCGATTTTTGTTAGAAGACATCAGGCAAGGGATTATATTGCTTAAATTACGTGTTTGGGGGGTATTTGGGGGTCGGATCCCGGCGAAATCGCCGGAAAACCGATTGGAAAATCGGAGAAGACGATGAACAGTAACTGCTACAGTAACTGCTACAGTACTGCTACAGTACTGCTACAGTAACTGTACAGTAGTTACCGCGGTAACTCGCGTAGTTACCGCAGTAATTCGCCACAGTAATTACCACGGTAATTTGAACAGTAATTACCACGGTAATTTGAACAGTAATTACCACGGTAATTTGAACAGTAATTACCACAGTAACTTGTACAGTAGTTACCGCAGTAACTCGCTACAGTAGTTACCGCAGTAACTCGCTACAGTAGTTACCGCAGTAACTTGCTACAGTAATTGCTACAGTAATTGCTACAGTAATAGCTACAGTACTGAACTGCGTATATCACGCGTTTTACGCGCGCGGGTGCGCCGTGAGCGCATGAAGGCCCTGTTTGGCCCCTTTTTGTGCGATTTTGATTATATAATGATGTTTTCTCTGCTCCAATTATTGTTATGGCCTCCCCAAATATTATTGGTAAACCGTGGATTAATCAATTGGCCCGTGTGGGTTGTTGAATTGCTTAGGGGAAACTGTTGAATTATGATATCATTATGTATATGTGGATTATTGGTTGTTATCCCTGTTGGCCCTTTTGGGGCTGGTTATTATAATGCATGGTATTGCATTATGGATGGATGGACATATTGGAAATGTCTGATCGGGCAGCCTTTACCGGTGTTGTTGAGTCCCGATGGCCCTGCGGGGTGATTATTAGGCTGTGATGCCTGTGATTTGGCTGCGATGCCTGTGATTTGGCTGTTATGCCTGTGATTGGGCTGTGATGCCTGTGGTCCCTGCGGGGATGGTGTATGTTACCCTGTAACGGGTTGGAGTTGATGATATCCTCACCCGTGGGTTCATACCGCCCGGGTTTAGGTTGCCGGCTAGGCATATTCATTGCACTTGCATGTAGGGTAGATAGGTGTATGTTAGGCCATGCATCACTTGCATAAATTGTATGATTGTGGTTGAAGCACCGGTATGGGACGGTGTGATGTTGTATCTGCTTTATCTATATTATGCTCTGTTAATTATATTATTATTATTATTATTTATTATTATCATGAGATATGATGATGTTTTCCCTTACTCCCCGGCACGTAGCCTTGCTCAGTACGTTGTACTGACCCCCTTTGCTTTTGTCTGTTTTATAGATCCTGCTGGAGGCGCTGGAGCATGACTGGGTTTGGGGTTATGAGAGATCACATAGGACATTTCTGTTATTATTAATTATATGTCATTATGTGATACTCTGTTGACTGCTTTTGCTTGATATATACTTGACTAGTTGAGGCCTGTGAAGCTAGGATTTATTTCATATCGGCCTGTGGCCTTGTTTGAGTATGTGATTTACTGCTTTGGGCCGGTAGCTCCCTTTGATGTATTGACAGGTTGCCTGATCATGATCTGAGAGGCTTGTAGCCTGTTACTCTGACAGAGTTTGCTTTATGCAGTTGTTCTGTGGTAATTGTTTATGTGCCTATGTGTTTTATTTGTTTTAGCTTCCGTATTAAACCGGATTAATCAGATGATCACTTTAGGTTTACCCAGTGTTGTACTAGCTATTTTAAATTAGCTGGCCACTAGTTTAGGATAGTTAGTACAGCGGTTACGCTTGCGAAAATCAGGTTTGAATTTTCGGGGCGTTACAACTTTAACCACTAAACCTCACCACACCCCTACCACATAAATTACCGTGCCCAAAAGAAACGAGCCACAATTCGCGGGACGGAGGGAGTATATTTTATATGATTTTTTTATACCCATTTTGAGATATTAATGGTTAAACATATATAGAGAGTTTGTGCAGAAAGTACAATTGTCATTATTGTGGGGTTTTTGATCATGCTTATATTAATCTAATTTGCTTAAAAGGGAAAATGACCACTTTTAATGGGACACCCTAAAAATGAATAGTGGTCACTTTTAATGGGACGGAGGGAGTACTAACTTTGAATAAATTTCAAAATTTTCAAGAGTAAGATGGGCTTCATCATAAATGACCTAAAGATAGACGTGTCCATGGTTTTAGAAAATGCAACACGGGAACTGTGCACCTTCATTCGTATTATAATGTACTCCCTCCGTACCTAATTAATCGACACGGATGGTGTTTTGTCACTGTTCATTGAGTAACTTTGATTCGACTTTTTCACACAATTATATAGGATAAAATATAGTCAATTGAGATCTTGTTGGATTCGGTTAATCGCATAGATTTAGAATATCAAATTTTCATAATTTTTACTCGTATGTAATTTGAGTTATTCAGGATTAAAAATATGTATTGGATTGCGTAAAATATTGATCCGTGACAATTAAAAAGGAACGGATGAAGTACTATATTTTAGATACTTGGATGTCACCATGTTGACATGGGTCATACTATCTAGTACCAATTTATAAACAAACTCCAAACTCTAAAAACTCTAATTTCCCAAATATAGCCTAATAAAGATTTAAGCAAGGGCTTACTTCACATCGAACAGGCTATTTACAATTTACAAACGAATCGGCTCCTTCAGATCATGTAATTATACTCCTACATTGTTTAGGCTGCGTTTGGAACAAACGCTTACGATTGGTGTTTAGCTTTTAAAATACATACTAAAAATAGTATAAAATCTTATATATAATAAACATTAATTACAGTCCAAATTTTAATCTTTAATCTTTAAACTCTGAACGCTCTTCTCCCCAACTTTTATCTTTCCAAACTCCAGACTCTAAACTCTAATTTAAAGTTGCATTATTGAACACAATTATTCTAATTTAAAACTATTTTTCACTATTAGTTTCAAACTCCAAACGCTAAACTCTAATTATTTTCCAAACATACCCTTAGCTGTTTAATTATTAGAAATCGATCTGTTTAGATGATCGTAAGTTTCTTTTCTGTAAGTGTTTTTTCTTTCAGAGTATTTGAAGGTTCAGTAGCCAAATTATTCAACAAGTACCATACACAAAATAAACAAGAAGAAGCTCAAAATCACACCATCATAAGCAAAAGCAGTACCCCAGTAAAGTTTATACTATGTAATGCAGTAGGAGCTATTCTTCTAATGGGAAGAAATGAGGCATATGAAATAACCATGACATGACAGATCCATCATATGAATATCAAGTGGTTGATATCAACTCAGGACCAAAACTTCAAAAAAAAAAAAAAAGGTGCATCAATTGTGCATAAACACTTTGGGTAAACAATAAACAAGAATCATCAGCAGCAGTGATCATAAAGCCCTGACGACAAGGATCCAACAGCTGGATGTGCTAAATGAGGTGGATGTGTTGCCCTGGACAGCACTGATTCATATCATATTTGGGAATGTGACTTATATTGAGTGTTCGAATTAGAGCTATCATTGGTGTTTGAAAATGACAAGGATCCGCCCACATCTTTGAAGCTCCAATCACTCATGTAATTGGGTCGAGTGGTGGCGGAAGGCACCTGGACATCTCCGGAGAGCATGCCTACAACGCGGGACATGGAAGGACGCTGCTCTGGGGAATCTTGAGTGCACAGGAGTGCTACACCGATGATCTTCACTAGTTCATCTGAATTGTATTCTGGTAGAGTTGGGTCCACCAGCTCGGTTACACTGTTCTTTTCATGAAGGTTCCAAGCCTGAAATACTATGGCATATTAGCATGGAAAAAAAGGTTCGATACAGTCATGGCTCGAGTAGGAACAGCTCACCCATTCGAGGAGATTCATCGTTTCATCTTCCAAACTTTCGTCATAGTTTAACCTTCCACTAACGACCTCAAGGGCTACAACGCCATAGCTGTATACATCGGCCTTTTCAGTAAGATGCCCACGCATGGCATATTCCGGTGCAAGATACCCCCTGCACAAGTGATTCGGGTGAAATTGAAAGAGGAAATGAATCGAGAAAAAGATATGAATTCCTCTTTGAATCTTACCTTGTGCCAGCAACTCGAGTGCTTATATGCGTCTTTGTGTCATCATATAATTTGGCCAAGCCAAAATCCGATATTTTAGGGGTGAGGTCGGAATTAAGAAGAATGTTAGCGGCCTTGACATCTCTGTGAACAATACGAAGTCGAGATTCCTCATGTAGATAAGCAAGACCCCTGGCTACCCCCAAGCAAATCTCATAGCGTCTGCCCCAGTCCAAGATCAAAGATTCACCTTCTGTACAGGTACAAGCACACCAAATGAATTCAACAGTAAACACAAAACTCACTTGAATATATATAGAGTTTGTCAACACTCTTCTTCTCAAGCACACCAAATCAATTCAACAGTAAACCAAGGACAAAGTTAAAAGGGCTATTTACTGGTGCCAAACAATAGTTTGTCAAGACTCTTCTTCTCAAGATACTCATAAACAAGCAGCCGTTTATTCCCCTCAATGCAGCAACCATAGAGTTGAACAAGGTTACGGTGTTGCACAGAAGAAATAGTAGCAATCTCGGTGGCAAACTGGCTATTCCCGTGCGTTGATGCCACAGACAACTGTTTGACAGCAACTGCTCTTCCATCTCCAAGTGTTCCCTGTTGGGCAGAGCATTGCATCATGTTTCAGGAAGCAATGTGATTATGATATGCCATTCGATTATTTTCATTGAAATTGTCAATTATTTCATGCTTTATCATACCAAAAATTATTCACATGGAAAAAAAAAACTAGACATATAAACATGCACTAGTTTTCTGTACTTCACAATAGAAACAAAAAAAAGTTGGCCGTACTTTTATTTTTCTCAACAGCCACAGAATAGAAACGTATGGCATATTTTCTCACACAAATTTCTGCTATAAAATTTATCTGTTTCCATGTTTCTCTTCTGTTGGCTAGTTGTGGAAAAATCAATAGCCCCTGAAGGGAGTGCAGAAAGGACCACGGACAGAAACTGCATATGGTGGAGGCTTACTGCTTATTCTCATAGCTACTACGTCTCTCTCATATGGTGAAGGCTACTACTTGTCATGAATATAACATTATGTTTCAAAGTATCACATCAGAAATAGTACATACCTTGTAAACAGACCCAAACCCACCCTCTCCAAGCTTATTAGAAGGATCAAAGCCATTTGTTGCAGCTCTAAGTTCATTGTAACTGAACATGTGAGCCCGATCATCAATACCCAAGATCTCTGCAAATCACACACAACAGATGCCATTAGTTGTTGCGTCATAGAGTAAACCATATGACTTCATTGCTTTCTTTTTTCTTGAATGACCTCAGATGTGAGAATCATAAATAATTTAACATGCTGGCAAAGGGTCTTAATTGCAAGCCTCTGAAGAAGGACACAAAATTACGAAGTCCACGGCACACTAAATAAGGATTAAAGTGAAATTGAATTGGTGAAGAAATAGAATCTTTTAAGCTGTTAATGTTACCATCATCATTAACATGTTTCTGCTTCTTTCTCCTCCAGAACACAAAGTATACTGATAATAGGCAAATCAAACTTGCAGCGGCAACACCAACAACAATCCCTACAATCAATCCAGTCCGGTTTGTGTTCCCACCAGGAGGTCTGTTTGAAACAGTGGGAATAAAATCTATGACAAAACCATGAAATCAATTGACATGGAAATTAAGAAAACAAATACTATAAACTAAAAAAAACCAAGGAAATTTCGTGCTTCAGAATTTGAACATACTTGGGGTGGCACTTATTGCTGAAATTATGGGTCCAAATGTATCTTGAGTAGTTACACTATAAACCCCTTTTCCGCCCCAAAACAGATGGATTTCAAGATAGTTCTCCGTCACCTCCGCTGTGAACTGCCTCACCACAGCCCTTAACGAGACCTCACCAGCCTCTCTTTTAAGGTCAAAATCTTTCACCACCAAATTTCCCTGTAGCAAATCAGATAAAGAAATCAATAATATAGAGAAAACAGATATGTTAAAGGCAGAATATCATGAGCTTAAGCAAATAGTTGCATCAAGGATAATGAAGTTCTCTGGATAAATAAAGATAGATCTTCTGGGCATAGGATTGATCCAATGGATACCCTAGGCTAGGAATAGAATCACTCTTAACATCATCAATAATTACATCAGTAATATCAAATGCTAATTCTGCTTGAGCCTAATTCACAAGCTCTATCTGCAGGTTAGTGTTAGTATTTTTTTTATTTTTTATTTTTTGTTCCGACTTGAAAATAGAATATATTATTTCCAAGATTGATGTGAGATTCATTGCTTAATTCATGATAAAATTCGCAATTGATGTAGAACCTTATGATAATTAGTCTCAAGTCTCAACTGTTATGGCCAAACATAATGTTTTGATTTAAGAATTACAAAAATAAAATAAAACAACAACAACAACAACAACAACAACATCAACAACATATTGACCAAGGTTCTTTTGATGCGGACCTGGATATATATGTCAAAAATACGCCGCCCGACACTCTGCCAAATCGGTGGTTCTACAATTACAGACTCTGCAAATTGGAGTGTCACATTGTAGTTACCATTTTCCAGGCCTAAGCCGTAGTATCTTAGTGATCCAGCAGAAGTTCGAGCAGTTTGGAACATCTCTGATTCCAAAGTATTTGCAAACGGTGACAAGGTAGAGGTTCTATATGTCAGGTTAGAGCTATGAAATGGCAGGCCAGCATTGCTTACAGCCCATTTGCCAGTTCCAGTCATATAATGTGTTGCAGGACCAAGGGGTTCATCTTCTCTCTCATATAAAACTCCATCCGATGTCCTAATCTGCGGACCACCACATTTAATTGCAAAGCTAGAATCTGCAGATCAATATGCAGAAAAAATTTGTCAATTCTTTTAAAGTATATAACATCATAGAAGGTTGAACAAAACTTAGTTCTATACCAGGAATATCAATGAACTCAATTATTGCAAGATGCAACTCTTATATGCCAGTGACTAAGATAGTAAGATGTCCTTGTTTTAACATCTCAGTCGGAAAACATGTTACAATAGGCTCAATTTAACTGTTTCAAATTCAAAATACTAAGCAACCAAATTGAATTTGAGAAGGAAAGCATGTATATATGTTGGAACAGCATTTCGATTATCGGAACTAGTTTTACATCTCAAGTATTCATTCCATACAAAAAGAGCAAATTAGTTTATAAAAAGTACAGCTGGTAATGAAAAAAAAAAAATGAATCTGAACATAGGAAATCTTGTTCACCCTGACAACTAAAAAATCATTAATCCCATCTTCGAAGGCATGGTAATAGATTTGTATCACTTACAAATAGGTGATCCTCGAAAGCAGGGAAAATTCCTTTGCAGACAATTCAATCCAGGAGGCAGTGCACTTAAAAAGGAAGGAAAGGGTCAGTTATATATAGTTTGAACCAAGAAAGTAAGAAATGTATAGGTGCAGTTTTTGTCAATTTTGGCTTTGCAAGTGTACTTTTAACTTTACCTGCGATTAGAATTGTCAATAATGAAGTTGTTTGAAACCAAATTCCTGTGCCAAAAAGTGAATTGATATTGGCATGAGCTAGATCAACATTATGCATGAAAAAGCAAAATATAATATATATATATATATACACACAAATAAAGAGAAATTAAGAGTGAAAAATGAATAGGATTTATATCATCATACAGTTGTAGGTTCTCCTCACTGACCCAAGCTGGAAAGCTTCCTGATAATTCATTGAATGATAAATCTCTGCATGCCAAAAGAAAAAACAAAAAGAAGAAAATCAGTTGTGTTTTGAATGAATCCTTACAAATGGAATATGTGAGTTGCATGATTCCTCACAGCAGGAAAAACTTAGATGTCATTGATAATGTGATGTTAGTTTCATTTGAGCATTATTAAATTCTTCACTCAAAATTGTATCATCTAATGGTGTTCATTCGGTAAAGCTGCACACAACAGAAATTTTGGCTCCAAAAATGTAGTACACCACATTTGCATACCGAAGGCCAAAAAGCCGAAATTTTAAATTTTTATTTGATCGGCACTAGGGGTTTAGGGTGAAAAAATTTTTAGATAGAAGATAATAGACACAATGAGATAATGAACAATGTATGCAACTGACATATTTTGGAGACGTGGATCCTTCCTAGATGGTAGTGCCCCAGTTAACTTGTTATTACCAAGAAACCTGAAAATTGAACAACAGATAAACACAAGTTTGTAGTTTTATTTCGCTCATTCATTGTTCGACTGAGCCACTAGAAGTTGGAGTTTGAGAAACAGAACACTCAGTCACGAGTAATTCATTACAAGTTTGTGAGAGAACTGTGATTGAAAAGTGAATCTGGTATTGTTCCTGTGAAGCTGTTGAAGCTCAAATCCCTGAAACATGAAAATTACCATATTAATTGGGCTACAGAGTACAGAAATCATATAAGAGGGAAATAATTGTAAGCCAATATATAACTATTTTTAGTTTTTGTGTGTTCTGAAGGCTAAAATATGTTAGGCTATAGTAACAGCCATGGGCTTTACATGCTGTGGTTGGAAACTTACAACATTGTCATACTCTGAAATGCACCAAAATATGTAGGTATGGTACTAGAAATGTTATTGTTCCTCAGAATTCTGCGAAATCAAAACCAAGTTTGGAACTTATCAATTAATAGGTGAAAAGAACTGTCTAAACAATCAGAAGATGAGTTCATATACTTACAAGGTTGCTAAAGAATTCATATTTCTGAGGAAATCCAGTGAAGAGTTCCCGCCAGATAAATCACTTATTCTCCTAAAGGTCACATTCTTCAAAAAATCATTTAACAGAAGACAAATGAAATAATATGAATATACAAAGAAAGAAGAATGATAACCCTTACAAGTCGGTCATGGAGGTTAAATTGGAAAATGACTGCGGGATTGGACCTTGAAGTAAATTTCCGTGTAACCGTCTGTAACATATTTTGAGAAGATGATCATAGTCAATAATGTTAAGGAACTTAAAGAATAATCCAAAAGGTACATGCTCCATGGCGCTGGCATTGTTTTTGTTACTAGTTAGAGGAGAAGTTGAACAATGTGATGCTTGGGAGCCAGAATTCTCATTTCAAATCTGCTATCCAGTGGCAGATCCACAGAACTCCCAAATTTCCCCAATGTCATGAATAATTAATATTTAGAGATAATAATGTTTGACTCACATCTCTTTGAGGTTCAACCAGTTTCCAATGAAGTCAGGGATCCTGCCCGTTAAATCAGTACCTTGTGCCCATCTGAGATCAAATTATGAAATTGTTACTTCATTTAGGTTTGTAGAAAAGAAAAAACTGTCAATTTGGTGCCATAATTTTATCGATTTTTCGATTTGGTATCTTCATTTTTTATTTTTCTAATTTGGTGCCACAACTTTACTAAGGGCCCGTTTGGATTGGCTTTTAAAAAAAGCAGAAGCCAAAAGCAGAAGCAGAAGTGAAAGCCAAAAGCAGAAGCAGAAGTGAAAGCCAAAAGCAGAAGCAGCTAACTTTTGTGTTTGGATGGAATGTTTAAAAAGCAGCTTTTTTTCAATAGTGTGTTTGGATGTATAAAAGTGAAAAGTGCTTTTGAAATGTGTAAATTACCAAAAAGGATATGCTATTTATATATGATAGTATATATTTATAGTGTAATTTAAATAAATTAATAGGGGCATTTATGACTCTGCACACATTACTAGGTGCTTTTGGCTTCTGCTTTTCAGAGAAGCACCACCTGGGCTGCTTCTCCCAGAAGCACTTTTGCAGCTTTTCGAGGTGCTTTTGCTTTTTCTAAAAAGCCAAAACAAACACTCTTTTTCCTTCAAAAGTGCTTTTGGCAGAAGCAAAAGCCAAAAGCACTTGGAAAAAAGCCAATCCAAACAGGCTCTCCATTTACTTATTATCTTCCACATAGGACTGGACGGTCAAACTTGACCTTTAGCATGGACCCTAACCCTAAATTCACACAAAAGGCTCCTATTCCAATTCCATGCTTGACCACCCAAATACTCCATTACCCAATTAGTAAAGTTGTAGCATCAAATTAAAAAAATCGATAATTAAAACACCAAATAAAAAAATCTATAACTTTATGGCATCAAATTGACATTTCTCTCCTCACAGATAGCGAAGTGCATAGTTTTCTTATATCAATGCCCTTACACTGTAGTCAAGCTCGTTAGACGAGCAAATGTGCTAGGTATTGGACCACTTACTCCAGACCCGTCAATGTAGCTAACATGATGAAAAAAAAAAAAAGGAAAGAAAAGAAAAGATTATGTTACACCCACTGAAATGAATCAAGAAGAACAATGAAAAGAGCAATCTGGTTTCAACTTGATGAACTCCTATCCCAGTTATTCACCGATGTGGGACAGGACACTCGACACAATATAATCACTTAGAAAGTGTCTTCCTAACTTCCATAGGCGGCTGACTGTATAAACTTTAACAGAATTTTAGTAACTCTTGAAAGGGTGGAAAGCACCATTGCTTACAGTTGTGTCAATCTTGATAGGTTCCCTATCTCAGACGGTAAAGGCCCAGAGAAGTTGTTTGTGTCAAATGCCCTGCAGATAACCAACCAACGCATAAATCACCCAAAATTACTACTGTAAATATCAGTACATGAAGGAAATTCCAATTTCGTAGATTCATGTGTTTTACATTACTATAATCTTCCTCAAAAGGAAAGATTATGTTGGTTGTACCTCATTCATCATAAAGTAAAGACTCACAGTGATCTTAAATCTGTCAGCCTTCCAAGTTCCGTGGGAAGCTCCCCTGATAGTGCATTTATGCCAACGGTGCTACAAAACAAAAAATACATATGTGTGCACACAACACGCACAACCAAACAAAGAAAAACACAAACAAACGAGCATTATTTTTTCTTCCAAGCAAATACTGTTGAATGAGGATCAAGTTACAATAAAAAAATTTAGAAGTGAAGCAAAAGGAATGCAAGAAAGAAGATAACATACAAGTACTGCATGCGAGTAAGACGACCAATGGATGCAGGGAGTGGACCTGTCAAATAATTTCGGCCCAAATTTCTGACAGAAATCAGAGCAAAAGTTACTGCTTTAACATTTTAACAAGCTACTTATTCACATGTTTGTACAAGTAGATTAACTCACTTTACTCTAGATACTACTATACATCAGAGAAAAAACCAATACAGAAATCAAACTCACAGATCCTCCAGATAAGTCAAATTCCAAAGTGCATCAGGAATTGAACCAGAAACATCCATTTCATAAACTTTCCTGTCAAATTGTTAAAAAGCGACATATCACTAGATTTTCTATATATGCAAGGATGAATACTGCTGAATATGTAACGCCTAATGGGTCTTACAA
Organism: Hygrophila difformis; assembly: GCA_030278955.1. Classification (NCBI taxonomy): domain Eukaryota; kingdom Viridiplantae; phylum Streptophyta; class Magnoliopsida; order Lamiales; family Acanthaceae; genus Hygrophila; species Hygrophila difformis. The sequence goes on along the minus strand of JAOANR010000006.1, from coordinate 27,851,228 downwards.
TGTCCACACATAACATATTTTATGGGTTATGCAAGTTGCCTAATCTACATTTACTTACAGACCAGTGATGCGGCAAGTTGTGCCATTATTGAAGCTGCACCGGCATTTGATGGCCGGATTCAGCATGTTCACAATCCCAGTTGAGTCGATGGCAGCACCACTGCATATTTCGCCGCTACGATTCCATTGAGCTGTGGCTGAAATTCCCCATCGTTGAAATAGTGTTTCCAGAGCTCTCGCTGTAAATTGAATTAAAAAAGACAAAAACAGAAACATGAGAGGATTTACATTTTAGGTAAAATACTAATTAGAAGCTAAAAATGTAACCTTCAGCAGGATCAATTGTGGCATTAGTAGTTGAGACCTGCGCCCAGACAATGTCCGCCGCAAATCCAATGGCCAACAAGAACCGGAAAAGCAGCAAACACCGGCGAGGCGCCATAGCCGCCTCCATTATCAAGTGAAATATAGCAAGAAAGCAGAAATGAAATACTTGGCTCTACTGAATATACACATAATTTATATGAAGACATTTTTAAACTAATGATGACTCTATTATCACTTACTCGTATATATTAATTGAAAAATAGAGGTGGCAATGCAGACTTGAGTTTGAGTGGCGCAATTTGGGGCAAGTTGTGCATTGGAGTTTACCAAAACAACGTGAGGGTGAGGCAGTAATAATAATGAATGCCATTACCTCGCCGGCCGCCGCCATCCAATAGGCCATAATCAAAAGGAAAGTGCAACGATTTCTAGAAAATTTAGAAAAAAAAAAAACAAAAAAAGAAATGTATTGCCAACGGAATAAACCCATCCCCACCTTTTTCATATTTGTGATGGATACCGAACTTGGATAGAATTGGGTCTTTTGTATTGTATTGTTGGATAGTATTTGAAGGGAAACGACGACTCCAAGTTGGCAAGTTGGGCGTCGGAACTAGACTTTCTTTATCAAGCGGGGACTACTGGGGTGGGGACCCAATAATTATTAACTAACAACTAGTATCATTTTATCTATCGTAAGATTAAGAAGCCATTATACGAACCCAATTTTTATATCCAAATAGACCAAGATATCCTCCGGATGCTCCGGACCGCTTGGTACAAATTGTCTTTGCCTCCTCCTACTTTACAATAATATTTTGAGCATATTCCATTTTATATAATTGAATTATTTTTAATTGGCCAAGTCAGTACCTATTTTTTTTTATTTTTCATTTTCTTTTCTGCAAAAAATAGACCACCATTTATTAAGTTTAGAAGAAAAAAACATAAAAAACTAGACTTTGTTATAAAAATAACTATCTTTATTTATGTATGTGTATAATAAAATGGTATATGGCTTATTAGCTTGTGTTTATAGTGGAAATATTGTAATGGAAATTGGAATTAAATGATGAAATGTAAAGAAATAAAAGTAGTGTGTAATTTCAATGGTGTGTTTTATCTCTTCATAACACACCTATATTTATAGAAGTGGGAAATGAAGACTAATCATTCACAAGACCTAACTATTTACTAACTTCAAGAATAAGGCATAAACATGCCAAGATATTCACAATATTCTCAACACTCCCCCTTGAATATCTTCAATACAAAGAATATGCCTCGTTAAAACCTTACTAGGAAAAAACCCAGTGGGAAAAAATCCAAGTGAAGGAAAAAGAGTACAGTATTCTTGTATCAGATGCTCCCCCTGATTTGGACATCATTTTAAATCTCGAAGCCGCCGCATTCCAATTTTCTTCACGAGTTTCTCGAATGTTGCAGTCGGCAATGCCTTGGTAAATAGATCCGCTAAATTATTTTCTGATCGAATTTGTTGCACATCGACTTCACCATTCTTTTGAAGATCATGAGTGTAGAAGAATTTTGGTGAAATATGCTTCGTTCTATCTCCTTTTATATAACCCCCTTTCAACTGGGCTACACAAGCCGAATTATCTTCAAATAAAATTGTTGGGGGCATTTGTGGTTCAATGATTAAACCACAACTCTTCAATATATGTTGAGTCATTGACCTCAACCAAACACATTCTCGACTTGCTTCATGGATTGCTAATATTTCGGCATGATTAGAAGAAGTAGCAGTTAGAGTCTGCTTCATTGACCTCCAAGAGATAGCAGTTCCACCACACGTGAAGATATAGCTTGTTTGAGATTTGGCTTTGTGTGGGTCTGATAAATAACCTGCATCGGCATAGCCAATTAACTCATGTCGAGAGTCTTTTGGGTAAAATAACCCAAGATCAATTGTTCCTTGGAGATAGCGAAAAACATGCTTTATGCCTTTCCAATGTCGTTGAGTAGGGCAAGAGCTGAATCTTGCGAGTAGATTGACTGCAAACGCGATATCAGGTCGCGTGCTGTTTGCAAGATACATTAACGCACCAATTGCGCTTAAATATGGGATTTCTAGGCCAAGTTGCTCTTCATTATCTTCTTTTGGCCTAAATGGATCCTTTGCTGGATCAAGTGCACGAACGACCATTGGATTATTTAGCGGATGAGCATAATCCATTCGAAATTGCTTTAATACCTTTTGGGTATAAGCTGATTGATGAACAAATATGCCCATTTCCAAATGCTCAATTTGTAGGCCAAGGCAAAATTTCGTTTTCCCGAAATCTTTGATTTCAAACTCCTTTTTCAGATATTCGACCGCCTTTTTCAACTCTTCAGGAGTTCCAATTAGATTTAAATCGTCAACATAGACTGCGACGATCACAAATTCTGACCCATTTTTCTTTATAAATACACAAGGGCTGATCGGGTCATTTGTATAGCATTCCTTTATCAAACTTTCACTGAGGCGGTTGTACCACATTCGGCCAGATTGCTTGAGCCCATACAACGATTTTTGCAGTTTGATGGAATAAGTTTCTCTGGATTTTGAGTTGCAAGACTCAGGTAATTTAAACCCTTCAGGTATTTTCATATAAATATCATTTTCCAATGAGCCATATAAATATGCAGTAACAACATCCATCAGCATTATTTCGAGATTTTCTCGTACTGCTAGACTCATTAGATACCTGAATGTTATTCCATCCATAACTGGGGAATATGTTTCCTCAAAATCAATTCCAGGTCGTTGTGAAAAACCTTGGGCTACAAGCCTTGCCTTATATTTGGCAATTTCATTATTTTCATTTCTCTTTCTCACAAACACCCATCTGTAGCCAACAGGCTTCACATTTTTTGGTGTTTGGACAATAGGGCCGAATACTTTTCGTTTATTCAGTGAATCTAGTTCAGACTGAATCGCATCTTTCCATTTTGGCCAATCATTTCTTTTCCGACATTCTTCAACTGATCTTGGTTCAGGATCCTCGTTATTTTCCATTACATCGAGTGCAACGTTGTATGCAAAGGCATTATCAACGTTTGTTTCTTTTCGGTTCCAACATTTCCCAGTATTGATATAATTGAAAGAAGTTTCAATAACTTCATTTTCTTCTGGGTGAATATTTTCAGGTTCAACCTTTTCGGGGTATTGAATCAATTTCTCCTTCGGGAGTATCATCTGTGATTGATTTATCACCCATATGGATAATTTTCTTCTTTCGTGGATTTTTATCCTTGGAACCCAAAGGCCTACCACGCTTCAGGCGTGCAGTAGGTTCATTTGCACTTGGAATTTGCCCTTCTGGGACATTTATATTGGCTGGTGCATTTGCTGCATCATTTATATATGATTTTGTGACTTTAGCAGCATCATTAAAAGCATCGGGTAATTGATTGGCAATTCCCTGCAAATGCACAATTCTTTGAACTTCAAGTTCGCATTGCCTTGTACGAGGATCAAGGAAATCAAATGGACTTTGCCAAGATATTTCCTTTTTCAGTTGATCATTTCCTCCCCCTAATTTCGGGAATTGAGTTTCATCAAAATGACAGTCTGCAAATCTTGCAGTAAATAAATCACCCGTTTTTTGCTCAAGATATTTAATAATCGAGGGTGATTCATACCCGACATATATGCCCAATCTTCTTTGAGGTCCCATTTTTGTGCGTTGTGGTGGCGCAATCGGTACATAAACCGCACACCCAAAAATTCGCAAGTGGGATATATTGGGCTCCTTTCCAAACACAATTTGTGTAGGGGAGTAGCTATGATAGCTCGTCGGCCTTATTTTCACAAGTGCGGCTGCATGCAATATAGCATGTCCCCAAGCAGAAACAGGGAGTCTTGATTTCATTAACAAGGGTCTTCCAATTAATTGCAATCGCTTAATAAATGATTCCGCCAGACCATTTTGCGTGTGCACATGAGGCACAGGATGTTCAACAGTAATTCCAATCGACATGCAGAAATCATCAAATGCATGTGATGTATATTCTCCAGCATTATCAAGGCGTATTTTCTTTATTGGATGATCTGGAAACTGTGCTCGCAATTTTATAATTTGTGCAAGTAATCTTGCGAATGCCAAATTGCGAGTTGCTAATAAACAAACGTGTGACCAGCGTGATGACGCATCAATTTATACCATAAAGTACTTGAAAGGTCCACACGGTGGATCAATAGGTCCACATATATCGCCTTGAATTCTTTCTAGGAATGTAGGGGATTCAATTCCCACTTTTACTGGAGATGGTCTGGTTATTAATTTCCCTTGTGAACAGGCTGCACAATTGAACTCATTTGGGTTCAATATCATTTGCCTTTTCAATGTATGGCCATTTGAATTTTCAATAATTCGCCTCAGCATTATACTGCCAGATGCCCAAGTCTATCGTGTCAGGTAATAAATTCACTAGTAGCTTTCAAGCCTACCAGGTTATGTATTTCTGCGGCACATATTTTTGTATAGTATAAGCCAGAGGAGTAACATGGCAATTTTTCATTCACAAATTTTTTGCCATTTTCAATTCGAGTTATCAAAAGATACTCGTGATCTGCCTCTTTTGAAGTTTCAATGTGATATCCATTTTTTCGAATATCATTGAAGCTCAGTAAATTTCTTCGAGCTTTGCGTGAGAACAAGGCATTTTCAATTGCCATTTTTGTCCCTTCAGGGAGAAATATAACAGCTCTACCGGAGCCTTCAATGCATTTTGCATTACCGCTTATAGTTTTCACTGCGGTCTTTTCCAATTTTAAATTGGAGAAATAGCTTTTGCTTTTCAAAATGCTATGCGTTGTTGCACTGTCAATGAGGCAGATATCATCTCCGACTTTTGAATTTCCAGCATCCATTTCTTTACAAGAATATAAGAATGTTATTAAACATCAGCAATATAAATATTATTAATGCAAAAGCATATTTATATTATACATGGATAATAAAAGGGAAGTACAAGATATCATTATTTATATTAAACAGGAATTATAAAAGACAAGTACAAAATATATATATAGCTATATAATATATTATTTGGTAACAGTATCTGGCTCAACAAAATCATCAGCTTCCAGGTGCGTGATATTATCATTTAATATATCATCATAAGTATCATCGTGGGCATTATGGTGTGCTTCAACACCTGGTCTTTCTTTTCGTTTCGAGGCCTGATACAGTTCAGCTAAGTGTTTAGCTGTGTGGCATGTTTGAGCCATATGGCCTGTAATTCCACAACGATCACAAATTTCATCATTTTGTTTATGCTTTCTTGCATAATTTCTTTGTTGTGGTTTGTAAGGCCTTCTGGTATCATATCTGCGATTTTGCTCAAATCGAGGCTTATTTCGATAATTATTTTGACGAGATGATTCACCTCTGCCTCGATTGTGATACCGATTTTGGCCACGATCATCAGTTTGATTTTTAAAGTGCCCACGATCACGCACATATTTCGATGATTGAGCCGCGTTCACCTCAGGGAACGGTTTTGCACTTGCGGGCCTAGATTCATGATTTCTCAACAACAATAGGCTGTTTTGTTCAGCCAATAATAAGCAGGTGATAAGATCAGAATATCTCTGAAAACCTTTTTGACGGTATGTCTCACTCAATACTGAGTTTTTAGCATGAAACGTAGAATACGTTTTTTCAAGCATTTCTGCTTCAGATATCTTTTGCCCACATAATTGCAATTGGGCCGTAATTTTGAACACAGCGGAATTATATTCCCAGACTGTTTTGAAGTCCTGAAGTCTCAGGTTTGTCCAGTCATCAAGGGCTTTTGGAAGCACCGTCTTTTTAAGATTATCATATCTTTCTTTCAGCTTTTCCCACAATGCCAGTGGGGATTCCACAGTCACGTACTCCATTTTAAGTGCTTCTTCGATATGATGGCACAAGAAAATCATGGCTTTTGCCTGATTTTGATGGCTGGGATTTTTGCCTTCAGCAATAGTATCTTCCAGACCCATTGAAGTAAGATGCATTTTTACATCTCGGGCCCAGGACATATAATTGCTTCCTTCAACGGTTAAGGGAGCAAATTCCTGCTTTGCAAGGTTAGCCATAATCTTATTGAAAGTTTAGAAATAAGAGATTATACCTCAAATGATAATCTGGACAGAGTCTCCTCGTGCTGATAACGTGTTATAGAAATAACTATCTTTATTTATGTATGTGTATAATAAAATGGTATATGGCTTATTAGCTTGTGTTTATAGTGGAAGTATTGTAATGGAAATTGGAATTAAATGATGAAATGTAAAGAAATAAAAGTAGTGTGTAATTTCAATTGTGTGTTTTATCTCTTCATAACACACCTATATTTATAGAAGTGAGAAATGAAGACTAATCATTCACAAGACCTAACTATTTACTAACTTCAAGAATAAGGCATAAACATGCCAAGATATTCACAATATTCTCAACAGACTTCCGTTAAATATGGCTGTCAAGTTTTTTTAAGAATCACTAACCGAATTATTGAATTTCGTTCAGGGTATTTAAAAGCTTACTAGCCAAATTATTCAACATGTTGGGATGAGGACTAACGAAGTGTCAAAGTCCCTGGCTTCCAACCTTAAGTTGGGGTTCGAATTCCCACCCGGCTCTCTATCGCTCTTCTTTATTCTCTTTTTAATTTATGTGGCAAAGCTGAATCAAGTGAGTTTATATGTATGATGTGCTAGTTTTTATTTATAATTAATAATTGATTTGATTACTATATTTAATAAATTTATATAATCAATACATTTTCATATTTTTTGCGTGTTTCTATTATTTCCCTACTCATCAAGATTCTACAATAATTTCCCATCTTCCCCCCACATCAACCGCCTCCCCTTCTTTTTCACTTTTTCCGTAGCCCGTACCCTCACCACCCCATTCTTGCACGTAAAAAATCAATAGCAACAACGTTTTTTCTCCTCCATATAAAAAAGCTGGGGACAGCAACCCACGCAGGCAAAGAGTCGATGGCGGAGTGGCGCTCAAACAGAGACGCTGCTGGTGACGATTTGCACACGGTGCCACAACCGAGGTTGCAACGGCGGAAGCATGCATCACGGAAGAGATGCGACGGCAGCAGGGAGGAAGCGACGCTAGGACAGAGGCGTGGGGGAGGTTCGTGCACAAAGCAGCGGAGGTGGCCGTTGAGCGATCTGAAGGCGCGTGAGTTCACCTAGGCAGAGGGCGGCGTCAAGCATCGGCAGGAGCTACTTACGGGAAACAAAGAGATGCTAATATTTAACTCTTACAATTTTGTTTTTGGTTTTAGGTTGCTTCTTTTTCAATTAACGGGAAACCAAGTGGGCTAAATTGTAGCTATTGGTATTTCTCTGTGCTATTAAATTTTACTTACAAGACCATTGTCAAACAATACCCACATCTTTATCTTTGAAAGGGAAGGTTGTATAGTGGGTACCAATAACAGATGACATATTACAATGGATATTTCTTGGATTATTTATACATTATCATTGAATTGGGTTATGAGACTAAACCGATTGGAATGGAAGGGAATTGTGAATGAAGTTGTGCCAGTTTTTTTGTCATCATGTGCTAGGTTGTTTGCCATTTTGTGATGATTCACATGATTTTTGGTGCTGGTTGAGATGTTACTCATGTGTTGGTGAACTTATTTTATTTTGTTGGAGTCGTGGTGGTGTTGGTGTGCTGTGCACACGCCGGCTTTGTGCTTGTTGATGTCCCTATATGTGATAGTCAATAACAAATACTCTATGATAGGTTCAACCTTGATGCGTGATGGTATGCAGGTATATATTTGCTTCTTAATATAGTGTACAATATACTGGATGATTGTCCAATTATATGTATTTACTTAAACTACTATAATTATTTGGATTGTTGAATTCATTTTTCTATTTTCCTTTTCCCATACTTGCTTCTTCTTGTGCAAGTGCTACTTTAATAGCAAATATATGATAGGTTCTCCTTGATGTGTGATGGTTTGTATGTAGGTATATATCTGCTGTTTAATATAGCATATCATATATCGGATGATTGACCTACCGGACTCTAACTTTCCTTGATAGCATGTATGAACAGAGAACCCAGAGTGAATGGGCGACACATTATACACTTTGTGGACGGTCTCGAACATAAAATGTTATTATAGCACTCAAAGGACCAAAAAAAATAAAATTAAGCATGCATTCATTATTGTGACAATCATACAATGATTTTGTAACAGCACGTACATACAATGATAATAATGAATTTTTTTTTTAATAAAAAAGAATTTTCTAAACAGCACACTATCTAATATTATAACAATTGGTAAATCTCTATAGTGGATGAAGAATACAACACTTAGTATTCAATTTTGTAACAGTTGCAGCTATCATACATGGATTTCCACTGCTTCAACACACAAAAACATGCACATTTCACAAGATTTACACAATATACCGTGAGAATACACTAACCGATCCATTTTCCAGTCCGTCCTAATAATGAGTAAGTACAATGTTCACCTGTAAACAAAGCTGCCAGGCATCTTCCTGCCTTGCTGAACTCAATCCTCGTACCGTTGGAATCATCAGATTCGTTCATACCACCCGGTCCCTCTGCAACATTATTATCATCACAGTATTTTAATTCGCACTCCAGCGCATCGTGCGCCGTGTTTTTGCACTCGATTCCTGTGAAGCATCATCATCACCATCATCTTCTATTTCCCACTCCGGCGCATCGTGCGCAGCAGATTCCGGCAGAGTATCATTGTCCCCGATTGGTTCCGTGTTCAATCAAACATCACTACGGTGTTGGTTTCTTGTTCCACGAGTGATTGTTTCAAATATCTTGCTGGTTGGTTTTCTTGGAGGCCATCAGGAAAAAGTGGGGGTTTACATTTCACATTCACACTTCCACACAGTCATTGAATCATTATTAGTAAATTGTCTCTCATTTGGCAGGATGATGTTATTCCTTTATTTCGGAATAGGATTCAATCCTGAATCAAGATTTCATGATCTGCCAAAAAATTATAAATATATGCTGGATTAGAATTGATGAGCTGGGGGAGCAAATTTAATACTCCCTCCGTCCCATTTAACTTGTCTTGTTTCACTTTTGCATACAATCCAATGCATTTTTTCAACTGTTAATATTTCAAAACATGTTCAATGAAAAATTATGTAAAATATATATTATAAAACTACATGATCATACGATTCTAACAAGACCCAACTTGACTATTTTTCTCTAAATATATACTTGAAATAAAGTCGAGTCAAAGCTGAATAATGAACAGTGTAAAAAAGTCAAACAGGACAAGTGTGGTGGGACGGAGGGAGTATAAGGTTTCCATTAATATGTTGATATAATTGATTCATTTAGAATTTATGTTGGCATTAGTAACTCCCCAAATTTTGGGATAAAATAAAGGTGTGGATTTTTGGGCTCACCTTGTGGGATGCCGTAGAAAGTAAGATTTTATTTCCTTTAAAACCAATCTATTCTGGATTTTGTCTTTTTGTTCTAAATAAAAGTATAATCATTCTTACAACAAAAATTAAAAACCCTCAATTCATAACTTATGTACTTCCCACCCTCCACAACCAAGCCAAAACCGCTATTCTCAAACGGCGCATCCCTAGGTGCTGTATGCACAAATTCCAGTGCATGTACAACACAGTTTTCAGTGTTTCATAAAACAAAAGTTCAATGCTTCATAAAGCAGTTCAGTGCTTGTATAATGTAATTTTTGTGCTGGATTAACTACTCTATATGTTGATAATCATAAATTATGTGTATACATTTACCCTCTCAAATGCTACATAGAAAATTGTGTTGGTTAAATCATGCTTGCTCCGGTAAGCATTGTGCCGCCTCTGGTGTGGATTATCAATTCCCCTCGTCTAAATGTGTGTTATATTACGTGTCAAGTGTGTTGAATCCATTTTAATTCGTGCTGGTGATGGTAGTTACTTGTCAACTACATGTCTCAGTCCTCTATTTGAGGATTTCAATGCTAAATTGGTGCCCATCATGCTCTATAAGAACAGTTCGGTACTGAGTAATGGCCTTCATATGCTGAGTAATTACTAAGTAATGGCCTTACAGTGCTGGGTATTTCATAACCCTCATCACAGTCGATACTCGACACCATAGAGGGCTCTGCATTTGCCATTTCTAACACTTTCATAATCTGATTCTTGTCCGTGTTCGGGTCGTTCAGATCCAGCATCCTGTTCTTGGTGAATTTCCGGAATGTTCTATAGAACGTGTTATGTTTTCAATTTGATGATTATGCCGAATAATGCTTCCACCACCGGTCACCCAAGGATTACCCACACAACATTTTAGAAATATATTTAATCACCCACCAATTATGCAATTAATGTAGGAGGGAAAGATCCTTATTTCCAAATTATGACCTCTACGGATTTCGTAATAATTGAATGATACTTTCCAACAGCACAATAGCGCCAAATACAACATATTCAGGATTTCATGAAATCTAGGATTCAGAATAGTAACTTAACCGCTTTATTTCAGTTGCAAATATTAATTAGTAATTGAATAGATGGTATCTTTTCATTATTGAATCATTATTCCTTCATTTCCTTAAATTTCGCACACACATAGATGGTATCTTTTCAAAGTTGCAACGCTTAGCACCTAATGACCTTGTTGGTATCACATTCAGTAGGGGCTGAATTTACATGATTCAGCCCCTAACCGTTTCCTCAAGTGGGGACTGCACTGGGAACCTGTCAAAAAATTGAAAATGTCTTAGTTGCCCCCAATTATATTTAGAAGAAGCCATTAATCATTATACGAACCCAACCCAAGTTTTATTATATCCAAATAGACCAAAATATAGTCCGGATGCTCCGGACCACTTGAAACAAATTGTCCACTTTTGCCTCCTCCTCCTCCTCATCCTACTTACTTTATAGTACTAGCAAATTCAATTTTATATACCTGAATTATTTGTTACTTACAAAGGTTTATTTGGATATTACACAATAAAATTCCTCTCTAGTTCTTCACATATGCAGCTACTGGAAGAATGAAATAGGAGTAGGAAGTTTGGGAATTTCCACCCAAAACATATAGGAGTAACATCAAATGAAAATTTCATTCGCATCGCAGCAACAGCTTTTATTTCACAACCCACTGAAATACACTATGAGATTTCTGAATATCTTTTCTACTAAAAAAAAATCCAATTTCACAAGCTTTTTTTCCACACATACAAACTCTATACTCTAAACTTTAATTTAAAATTTCATTACTCTAAACTTTTGTTTCAGATGTATATCTACAATAAAGTTGACTATTTTTTTTTCCAAATGTATATCTACAATAAAGTTGAGTCAAAGCTAAAGTCAAACCAGATAAGATAGCTGGACGGAGACAATATAAAACTATTTTGCATCATTAATTAATTTCAGACTTCATACTCTAAACTTCAAAATTTAATACTAAATTCTAATAATATTTCCCAAACATACCCAACAAAAAATTGAAAATTGGGTAATGGGTACTCTAATTTCTTCAAGAATGAAAATTGAAATGACAAGAATAGATGGAAAACTAGGGGTTTCAAATTGGTGCCAGCCAATATTTGTCACAGAGAAGCGACCACCTCGACCGGATCGGAGGGCATTTGTGAAGGTCGTAGTCGATGGGCACAATTAATTATGGTTTCTCCAATGGGGAGGCGCCGGCGATACAATCACAGAGCAACAATTAATACACAACACCACCACAATAATCTTCTTCGAGCAAACTCCCGGTCGCAAATCTGGCGTTGCTATATGCTTGCGCTATTCCGTCTGCCGCCAGTGATCATTCGTTTGCCCCACCACCTGTAGCCACCCGCCCGCCTACGCAATCGTCCTGTCACCGCTGGCAGCAGCAGCAGCAAGACAGTTTGTCCATCGTGCTCTCGGCCGTTTGCTGCACCTGCACACAGTGGCGGATCCAGAATTTTTTATTTGGTGGGTCGAATATTATGAAGAGTAATCAACTAACTAACCTTAGTGTATTCAACCAAAACTTTGTTACATTTTTTTGAACTTTTAAAAGTCGGTGGATTTAGAAACTCAATAAACTCTATGTAGAGTTGGCTGACTTTATATAGACTTACATAATCCATTGATGGAGTCTTAATGTTAGTAGACTATTGAATACCTAATAAAGATTTTTTAAAACTTTTTGAAATTTGAATACCTAAAAATTTGTAAACAATTTTTTGAAACACGGATTGAATATCTTGTAAGTTTTTTTAAAAAAACTAATATTCATAGTGAAAACACTAAAAATGTTAATAGAGTTGTGAAAATATACTACTTATATATCTTATTTTATTTTGTCTTTATATATATACATATTTATAATAAAAATAAACAATCAATATGCTATTAAACTTCTACAACGAAATTATTCAATACTTGTCCTAAAATTACAATCTATTTCTCATTATATCGAAATATTAGTACTAATTTTAAACTGTTCCTTCCTTTTTTCTTTTTTTTTTTTTCTTTTGATGATGGGACTTATCCTAGTGGTGAATCCCCGACTCCCAACCCCCTATCCCTCCCCTTTATCCTTTTTAATTTGCGTGGCATGAACTTTCACCGCTCTTTTCTAACCTATATAGACTGTTCAGGAAAAAAAAAAAAAAAAAAAAAATTGGTGGGTCAATTGACCCACCTTGTAAAAAATGGATACGCCACTGCCTGCACGCATTCATCTGGTCATCATCATCTGAATTTGGACAGGCTGCATGCAACAAAGGCGGAGGTTGAGTGGGCACGGGTAGATGGGTCGGATCTATTGACTGGGTAATAGATTTGGGGATTTATTTATGTTTTATAATTGTTCAATCTCAACCAAGGTTGTTAAGATCGGGATCCTATATGAGATCGTTTTTCTCTTTGCAAGATCGGGATCCTAAGATCTTATGAAATTGCAATAATAGATAAACCCAGTTATGCATACTGACAAGTAAATGCATTATTTTGTGTATTTATGAATCTTGCAAGTTAATTAATACAATACAATACAAAAATATCACAATCAAACATAAAATATTTCCACATACATACATATTATGTTTTTTTACACATCATACATAAGGAATACAAGCTCTTAAGTTTAAAATTAAAATAAACAAGTTATTTTGATCCCAAATTATAAAATACTACAAAAATTTTATGCGTTTATGAGGGTAAGATCGTAAGATCGTAGAAGCGTTTGAGGGAGTATGACTATAAGATCGTAACATTCTACTACCAGGATCGGGATCTTACGAATTTTAAGATCCTACAAGGATCGGGATCGTTTTAGAGAGGTGTGATCGTAAAATCGTAAGATCCTAAGATCAAGATCGGGATCTTAACAACTATGATCTCAACACAAGTTTAATTTTATTTTTTTTTCAAACTTAATAAAGTTGAAGTTTTGTCCTGCATTGGCTAATTACAAATATTTTTAACTTTTTCTTTTAGCCCGTGCTTCGCCTGCTCATATACTCCTATTAAATAGTATCAAATTCAAAATGTCAAATCCCAAACTTCAAACGTTGCCTAATAAACATTTAACTCCAAATCATTTAAGCAGCAAGCACTTACCTCACTTCGAATCGGATATTACAATAGAATCGGCTCTTCAATTATGCATGATATTTAGACTCCTACATTGTTTAGCTGTTTAATTATTGGAAATCCATTTGTTTAAATGATTATTTAGTTGCTCTTTGATTTCGTTCAGAGTATTTAAAAGCTTACTAGCCAAATTATTCAACAAGTGCCATACACAAAAAGAAGCCCAAAATTACACCATCACAAGCAAAAGCAGTACCCCAGTAAAGATTAGTATAATACAGTATGATGCGGTAGGAGCTATTCTATTCTTCATATGAAAAGAAATGAGCATATGAAATAACCATGACAGATCCATCATATGGATTTCAAGAGGTTCATATCAATTCAGGACCAAAACTTCAAAAAACAAAACAAGAGTCATCAGCAGCGCTGATCAGAAAGCAGGGCCTTGGCAGGATCCAATGGCCGGGCGCCATCCACATCTTTGAAGCTCCAATCACTCATGTAATTGGGTCGAGTGGCGGCGGAAGGCACCTGGACATCTCCGGAGAGCATTCCCACAACACGGGACATGGAAGGGCGCTGCTCTGGGGAATCTTGAGTGCACAGGAGTGCTATACCGAGGATCCTTTCTACTTCATCTGAATTGTATTCTGGTAGAGTTGGGTCCACCAGCTCCGTCACACTGTTCTTTTCATGAAGGTTCCAAGCCTGAAATACAATGTACATTAGCATGGGAAAAAAGTTCGATACAGGCATGGCTCATTTAGGAACAGCATACCCATTCTAGGAGATTCATCGTTTCATCTTGCAAACTTTCGTCATAGTTTAACCTTCCACTAACGACCTCAAGGGCCACAACACCATAGCTGTATACGTCGGCCTTTTCAGTAAGATGCCCACGCATGGCATATTCCGGTGCAAGATATCCCCTACACAAGTAATTCAGGTATGAAAGGGAAATTATTCGAGAAAGAGAAATGAATTCTTCTTTGGATCTTACCTTGTGCCAGCAACTCGAGTGCTTATATGTGTCTTTGTGTCATCATACAATTTGGCCAAGCCAAAATCCGATATTTTAGGGGTGAGGTCAGAATCAAGAAGAATGTTGGCGGCCTTGACATCTCTGTGAACAATACGAAGTCGAGATTCCTCATGTAGATAAGCAAGACCCCTGGCTACCCCCAAGCATATGTCATAACGTCTAGCCCAGTCCAAGTGCAAAGATTCACCTTCTGTACAAGTACAAGCACACCAAATGAATTCAATAGTACACACAAAAATCACTTGAATATACTGGTGCCAAACAAGACAGTTGGTCAAGACTCTTCTCCTCAAGCACACCAAACAAATTCAACAGTAAACACCAATGACAAAGTTAAAAGGGCTATTTACTGGTGCCAAACAATAGTTTGTCAAGACTCTTCTTCTCAAGATACTCATAAACAAGCAACCGTTTATTGCCCTCAATACAGCAACCATAGAGTTGAACAAGGTTACGGTGTTGCACAGAAGAAATAATAGCAATCTCGGTGGCAAACTGGCTATTCCCATGCTTTGATGCCACAGACAACTGTTTGACAGCAACTGCTCTTCCATCTCCAAGGGTTCCCTGTTGGGCGGAGCATCGCATCATGTTTCAGGAAGCAATGTGATTATTATATGCCATTAGATTGTTTTCAATGACATTATTAATTATTTCATGCTTTATCATACGAAAAATGATTCACAAGAAAAAACTAGAGATATAAACATGCTCTGGTTTTCTGTACTTCACAATAAGAAATATTTAAAAAAAAAAAAAAAAGAAAAAAAAATCTGCATAATTTTATTTTTTTCTCAACAGCCAAAGAATAGAAACGTACATATTTTCTCTCACAAATTTCTACTATAAAATTCATCTGTTTCCATGTATCTCTTCTGTGGGCTAGTAGTTGTGGAAAAACCAATAGCCCCTGAAGGGAGTGCACAGAGGACCAGGAACACAAACTGCACATGGTGGAGGCTTCTTATTATCATAGCTTACATGAACTCTCTCTCATTAGTTTTCTTATTCATGTCATGATTGTAACATTACGTTTCTAAGTTTCACATTAGAAATAGTATTTACCTTGTAAACAGGCCCAAACCCACCCTCTCCAAGCTTATTAGAAGGATCAAAACCATCTGTTGCAGCTCTAAGTTCACCGTAACTGAACATGTGAGCCCGATCCTCAATACCCAAGATCTCTGCAAATCACACACAACAGATGCTAAGTTTTTGCATCATAGGTGTAAACCAGAGGAGTACGGGGCAACATTAAACCATATGACTTCATTGCTTTCTTTTTTTATTTGAATGACTTCAGATGTGAGAATCATACAAATTTGAAGATGCTGGCAAAGGCTCTTAATGCCTCTGAACAAGAAGACAAAATTACAAAGCCCACACCACACTAAAGGATTAAAATGAAACTGAATTGGTGAAGAAATAGAATCTTTTGAACTGTTAATTTTACCATCATCATCAACATTTTTCTGCTTCTTTCTTCTCCTGAACACAAAGTATACTGCTAATAGGCAAATCAAACTTGCAGCTGCAACACCAACAACAATCCCTACAATCAATCCAGTCCGGTTTGTGTTCCCACCAGGTGGTCTGTTTGAAACAGTTGGAATAAAATCTGTGACAAAACCATGAAATCAATTGCCATGGGAATTAAGAAAAAAACAAAAAAAAAAAAAACAAAAAAGAGCATAAACTACAAACACCCAGGGAAATTCGTGCTTCAGAATTTAGTCAGAATTTGGACATACTTGGGGTGGCACTTATTGCAGAAATTATGGGCCCAAGTGGATCTTGAGTAGTTACACTATAAGTCCCTTTTCCGCCCCAAAACAGATGGATTTCAAGATAGTTCTCGGTCACCTCAGCTGTGAACTGCCTCACCACAGCCCTTAATGAGACCCCACCAGCCTCTCTTTTAAGGTCAAAATCTTTCACCACCAAATTTCCCTGTAGCACATCAAACAAAGAAATCAATCTCGAGAAAACAGATATGTTAAAGGCAGAATATCACGAGCTTAAGCAAATAGTTGCATCAAGGGTAATGAAGTTATCCAGGTAAAGAAAGATAGATATTCTGGGCATAGGGCTAATCCAATGGGTACTTAAGCTAGTAATAGAATCACTTTTAACAGCATCAATATTTACATAAGTAATATCAAATGCTAATTCTGCTTCAGCCCAATTCAATAGTTCTACCTGGTTAGTGCTAGCATTTTTTTTTTTTGTTCCGACATGAAAATTGAACATATTAGTTCCAAGCTTGATGGTACAATTCATTGCTTAGTTCATGATAAAATTCGCACTTGATGTAGAACCTTATGACAATTAGTCTCAAGTCTCAATTGTAATGGCCAAACATAGTATTTTGATTTAAGAACAAAAATAAAATAAATAAATAACCATATTGAACAAGGTTCTAATTTGATACAGACCTGGATATATATGTCAAAAATACGCCGCCCGACACTCTGCCAAGCCGGTGGTCCTACAATAACAGACTCTGCAAATTGGAGTGTCACATTGTAGTTGCCATTTTCCAGGCCTAAGCCATAGTATCTTAGTGATCCAGCTGAAGTTCGAGCAGTTTGGAACAGCTCTGATTCCAAAGTATTTGTAAACGGTGACAAGGTGGAGGTCCTATATGTCAGGTTAGAGCTATGAAATGGCAGGCCAGCATTGCTTACAGCCCATTTGCCAGTTCCAGTCATATAATGTGTTGCCGGACCAAGGGGTTCATCTTCTCTCTCATATAAAACTCCATCTGATGTCGTAATCTGCGGACCACCACATTTAATTGCAAAGCTAGAATCTACAGTTCAATATGCAGAAAGAATTTGTCAATTATTTTTAGTGTATAATATCATAGAAAGTTGAACAAAAATGAGTTCTTTGATGTAACTATTATATGCAAGTGACTACGTCGAGTACGTCCTTGTTTTAACATCTCCGACAGAACACATGTTACAATGGGGTCAATTAAAATGTTTCTAATGCAAAAAACTAAGCAACAAATAATTCAATTTGGGGAGGAAAAAGGTAGCATGTATATGTTGGAACAGCATTTCGGTTATCAAAACCAGATTTACATTTCAAGTATTCATATTTCATAGAAACAGAGCAAATTAGTTTTTAAACAATACTACTGGCAGTGAAAGAAAAAAAAAATACTGAACTAAACATACAAAATTATGTTCACCCTGAACACTAAAAAATCATTAATCTGCCATCTTCGAATGGATGGTAATAGATCTGTATCACTTACAAATAGGTGATCCTCGAAAGCAGGGAAAATTCCTTTGCAGACAATTCAATCCAGGAGGCAATGCACTTAAAAAGGAAGGAAAGGATCAGTTATAGTTTGAACCAGAAAGTAAGAAATGTATTAGGTGCAGTTTTTATGTCAAATTTTGGCTTTGCATGTGTACTTGGAACTTTACCTGCCATTAGAATTGCCAATAGTGAAGTTGTTTGAAACCAAATTCCTATGTCAAAGAGTGAAAAATGATATTGGCATGAGCTAGATCAGCATTAAATGAATACAATAAATACATAAAAATGCAAAATATAATATAATATTATATAATACATATATATATATAATACTCATATAAAGAGAAAGTCAGAGTGATAAAAGAATAGGCTTAATATGATCATACAGTTGTAGGTTCTCCTCACTGACCCAAGTTGGAAAGCTTCCTGATAATTCATTGAATGATAAATCTCTGCATGCCAAAAGAAAAATTCAATTGTGTATTGATGAATCCTTACAAATGGAATATGTGAGTTGCATTATTCCTCACAGCAGCCAAAAATTAGATGTTTGATAATGTGATGTTAGTTGCAAGTAAGCATTATAAAAGTCTTCCCTTCTTCATTAAGACACTTCAAAATTGTATCATCTAATGGTGTTCATTCGGTAAAGCTGAACCAAACAGAAATCGTGGTTCCAAAAATGTAGTACACCACAATTGCATACCCAAGGCCAAAACCGAAAATTTCAATTTTGATTTGGAGGGTATTAGGGGTTTAGGGTGAAAAAAATTAGGTACAACATAATAGACACAATGAAATAATGAAACATGTATGCATACTGACATATTTTGAAGACTTGGACTCTTCCTAGATGGCAGCGCCCCAGTTAACTTGTTATTACCAAGAAACCTGAAAATTGAACAACAGATAAACACAAGTTTGTAGTTTTGTTGCGCTCATTCATTGTTCGACGGAGCCAGTACAAGATAAGAGTTTGAGAAACACAACACTCAGCCATGAGTAGTTTACAAGTTTGTGAGAGAACTATGATTGAAAAGTGAATCCGGAATCGTTCCTGTGAAACTGTTGAAGCTCAAATCCCTGAAACATGAAAATTACCATATTAATTGGGCTATAGAGTATAGAAATCATATAAGAGGGAAATAATTGTAAGCCAATATTTTGAATTTGGTTTTTGTGTGTTAAAGGCTAAAATATGTTAGGCTATAGTAACAGCCATCAGCTTTACATGCTGTGGTTCAAAACTTACAACATTGTCATACTCCGAAATGCACCAAAATAGGCAGGTATGGAACTAGAAATGTTATTGTTCCTCAGAATTCTGCGATCAAAACCATGTTTGGAACTTATCAGTTAAAAGGTGAAAAGAAGTGTCTAAACAATCAGAAGCTGAGTTCATATACTTACAAGGTTGCTAGAGAACTCATATTTCTGAGGAAATCCAGTGAAGAGTTCCCGCCAGATAAATCACTTATTCTCCTAAAGGTCACATTCTTCAAAAAATCATTTAACAAAAGACAAATGAAATAATATGAATATACAAAGAAAAAAGAATGATAACCTTACAAGTCAATCATAGAGGTTAAATTGGAAAATGACTGCGGGATTGGACCTTGAAGTAAATTTCCGTGAAACCATCTGTCAAATATTTTGAGAAGATGATCATAGGCAATAATGTTAAGGAGCTTAAAGAATAATCCAGAGGGTACATACTCCATTGCGCAGTATTGTTTTGTTACTAGCTAGAAGAGAAGCTAAATAATGACATAGTGTTTTGACTCACAGCTGTTGGATGTTCACCCAGTTTCCAATAAAGTCAGGGATCCGTCCGGTTAAATCAGTACCTGGTGCGAACCTGAGATCAAATTATGAAATGATTATTTTATTTTAGGTTTGTAGAAAGTGAAGTGCATATTTTTCTTATATCAATGCTCATACATTGTAGTCAAGCTTGTTAGACGAGCAAATGTGCTAGGTATTGGACCACTTACTCCAGACCCACCAATGTATCTAGCATGATGGGACAAAAAAAAAGATTATGTTCCACCCACTGAAATGTGATGCTTAAGGATAAATCAAGTTGAACAATGGAAATAGCAATTTGGTTTCAACTTCAAGAACAAGATATAGATTCCAACCCAAAACAAATTGGAAATGTGTTAAGTCCAACACACAACATCTCGTTTGTCTCGGCCTCGAGGTGGGACACTCGACATAATATAATCACTTAGAAAGTGTCATCCTCATTTCCATAGGCGGCTGAATGTATAAACATAGACAGAATTTTAGTAACTTTTGAAAGGGAAGAAGGCACCATTGCTTACAGTTGTGTCAATCTTGATAGGTTCCCTATCTCAGATGGTAAAGGCCCAGAGAAGTTGTTTGTGCCAAATGCCCTGCAGATAAGCAACTAGCTCATAAATCACCCAAAATTACTAATAAATATCAGTACATGGTGGAAATTCCAATTTCGCAGATTCATGTGTTTTACATTACTATAATCTTCCTCAAAGGGAAGATTATGTTGGTACTTGGTTGTGCCTCAATAATCATAAAGTAAAAGACTCACAGTGATCTTAAATCTGTCAGCATTCCAAGTTCCCTGGGAAGCTCCCCCGACAATGCATTTATGCCAACAGAGCTAGCATAAACAAAAAATACATGTGTGCGCACACAACATGCACAACCAAACAAAGAAAAACACAAACAAACAAACATTATTTTTTTTCCAAGCAAAAACTGTTGACAGTGGATCAAGTTACATTAGAAAACTTTAGAAGAGAAGAAAAAGGAAAGCAAGAAAGAAGATGACATACAAGTACTGCATGCGCGTAAGACGACCAATGGATGCAGGGAGTGGACCTGTCAAATAATTTTGGGCCAAATTTCTGACAGAAATCAGAGTAAAAGTTATTGCTTTAACATTTGCAAGATATCGGGATACACACACACACACAAAAAGAAAAAAGGAAAGAAAAAAACCTTCCCCCTAGAATTTAATATTCAGCTAGTTAATAACATGTTTGTACCAAGTAGATAACTCACTTACTCTAGATAATACTTAAATCAGAGAAAAAACCGATACAGAAATCAAACTTACAGATCTTCCAGATAAGTCAAATTCCAAAGTGCATCAGGAATTGAACCAGAAACATCCATTTCATTAACTTTCCTGTCAAATTGTTAAAAAGGACATCTCACTAGATCTTCTATATAATATGCAAGGATGAAAACTGCTGAATATCTAATGCCCAATGGGTCTTACAATGTCCACACATATTTTATGGGTTATGCAAGTTGCCTAATCTGCATTTACTTACAGACCAGTGATGCGGCAAGTTGTGCCATTATTGAAGCTGCACCGGCATTTGATGGCCGGATTCAGCATGTCTACAATCCCAGTTGAGTCGATGGCAGCACCACTGCATATTTCGCCGCTACGGTTCCATTGAGCTGTGGCCGAAATTCCCCATCGTTGAAATACTGTTTCCAGAGCTCTCGCTGTAAATTGAATTAAAAAAGAAAAAACTTAAACATGAGAGGGTTTACATTTTACATAAAGATTAGTGGCTAAAAATGTCACCTTCAGCAGGATCAATGGTGGCATTAGTAGTTGAGACCTGCGCCCAGACGATGTCCACCGCGAATCCGATGGCCAACAAGAACCGCAAAAGCAGCAACCACCGGCGAGGCGCCGTAACCGCCTCCATGATCAAGGGAATACGGTTAGCAAGCAGAAATGAGATATTTTGGTTCGATTTAGCTTTTTTGCAGGCGGGCTTGCAGCTGCAGGTAGCAGGCAGCAGTGGATAAATAACGGGGGGGTTGTTTGGTTGTAGTCGATAGGGCAATATAGTACGATTACCACCTACCTAGTCGTATTCAACTATTCATTGAAAAACGAAGGTCAGGTGGCACTGCAGTGGCGCAATTTGGGCAACTTGTGGATTGAATTTTACCAAAACAACCGTCGGGCAGTAATAATCATACCACCAACCAATAGGCAAATAGGCCATAATCAAAACAAAGTACAATACTTTCTAGAAAATAAGAAATTTATTGCCAGCGCAACGCTGACAATTGAGTGATCGCTGTCGGGAAGAAACCCTTTGATATTTGGAATTGGATGTCAAACTTTGATAGAGTTGAATATTCAAGATTTGAAGGGAAACGAACGACTCGGCAAGTCGGCAAGTTGGCAAGTTGGACTAGACTTTATCAAGTGGGGACGGGGAACGGAATCAACTCATCAAGATCCAGAATTTAGATTAGACCGTTTTTGTTTCAAATAATTTTACGTGGCTCTTAACATGCTTTCTTATCCTGGGGAAGTTGACTCCAACAGCTCACCCCATGGTGCTCGGGTATGGGTTGTTATATAAAGATATTACCAAATAACAATAATATTTCCTCCGTATCGTCTCGTCTCGTCATGTTTATTACGTTTGATAATGTGCTACTATTCACACACAAACTTTCAATTAAAATTTTATCATAGTTATATAAGTTAAAATATAACTAAGTAAGATCTTGTTAAATTCGTCTTGTCTTGTAGTTCTTAAATATCGAATTTTAGAATTTTTACTTGTACCCAAGTTAAATTATTACTCCCTCCGTCCCACCCCAAGTGTCCTGTTACTGTTGGGCACGGGAATTAAGGTAGAGTTGGTTTGTGAGTATATAGTGGGGTCCACATAGTTGTTGGAGGGGAAAATTATTTCTATTTATAGAAAGAAGACATTTGTAATGGGACATCCAAAAATAGTAAGTAAGACATTTGGAGTGGGACGGAGGGAGTAATATTTTAAAATATGAATGTAACTGCGTGAAAAATAGACTAGTAAGAAACATAACGAGCCGGATATAATAACATAATTAGTCGAGCAAAAAAAAAAAAAAAGATCTTTCTTTAATCCTTTCATTTTCATAGCAAGTTTACATTGTATTCTTATTAATCCGTTTTACTTTCATTAGGAAATTGACAATCAGTTCTTTGGAATTCAAATCCGATACATGAATCTTATGTTCAGTTCAATATAGGCAGCCCCAATTTAGACACTTCCACATTGACAAAACTTTGGAACATACAAATATATACAGTGACAACGTAAAAATAAGTATGTTTGTGTGTGTCTAACTGACTGACTAACAATCTATATCTATAACTATATACTAGAAGTACTATCTTAAAATAGTACTCCCTCCGTCCCACTCCAAGTGTCTTGTTACTGTTGGGCACGGGAATTAAGGTAGAATTGGTTTGTGAGTATATGGTGGGGTCCACATAGTTGTTGAAGGGGAAAATTATTTCTATTTATAGAAAGAAGACATTTGTAATGGGACATCCAAAAATAGTAAGTAGGACATTTGGAATGGGACGGAGGGAGTATCTCTGATGAACAGTAACATAACTTTATGAACAGTAACCGGAATAAAGGCCAAAATGGTCCTTTATCTTTGCTAAAAAATCAAAATAGTCTTTTATGTTTCAAAATACCCAAATGATCCTCTACAAATGCATAAAATGGCCGGAATAAAGGCTAAAATGGTCATTTATCTTTGCTAAAAAACCAAAATAATCCTTTATGTTTCAAAATACCCAAATGGTCCTCTACAAATGCATAAAATGGCCAAAATAGTCATTTTGTATTATTAAAATGGGCTAGTGGACATCCTCACTTTTATATTTAACCCAAACTTTCAAAATCTTTCATTAAGGCCCTAGAAAGATTTGACTAGGCCCTAGCAAGATTTGACTTTGTACAAAAAGGTCCTCTTTCAAAACTTAAATAATTTTATTGTCCATATGACTTCGGATCCGCATGAAAATTGGTATCAGAGTCTAGGTTTTATTGAAGAACATATTAATTATATTATTTATAATATTTTATCTCTTAATGGTGAAGATCTAATTATTTAATGGATTCATTTAATTTGAAACTAACGAGTTATTTCCAAATTTTGGAAATAAAAAATAGAAATTTCCAGAGGAAATTCTTGAACTTGTCTATAAGACAAGATTTAATTAAAAGTAATTTCTTTCATGAAAATGAGAGGAACTGACTGGAAAGAAATTAATCCATATAGCTCTAAGTTCTCACAAGACTTAAGAGAAATCCAAAAGACGATTCAAGATTATGGTAATCGGGTATTAATTTTACCTGGAAAAATAGATAACTTGAATCAATCAACAGAAGAGATCTTGAAATAATTTCAAGATCTAAAGAAAGAGATTTTAAATATGAAATTTGATATTTCGGATATCAAGAAAAGGCAAAAGGATATCCCTGGATCTTCCAAGAATAACCAAGCCAATATTAGAGATACATTCGGACCCGTACAAGCTTTACATCAAAAAGGTAAAGCAACTATGGTTCCAAAGCAGAAATAACAAGAAGAGCTTGTGATCGATCTCCTAAAAACAGTCGAATGAGTGTTTCTAGGGCAGATCTATCAGATCTATAAGAATTAGCAGAATTATTTCCCCAACTTGGGATTATGGATCTAGTTAATGTAAAACTCAATTAAGTTCTTCAATTGGGTTATGCGGAAGAATCAGGATCCAACGTAACCCACGATGGACCGCCTGATGTCCCAATGAGAGAAAGCACAAACTTCCACATGAACAGGTATCCTGAGGTGCATCTCAATGCAAGACGAAACCTAGGACGGAACCCAAGTAGAGCACCAGAATCCACACCGTAGGCCAAGACGATGTTACAACCATTAAATCCATATGGCATAACACTGAACCTCGATATTATCGACTTCCGAAACATCGAAGATCTGATCGACGAATGGGTAGCTTCAATGAAGATTGCAGCAACCACCCTGGATCTCGATAAAGAAAACTTTGTCAGATTAATAGAGCTAAGTCTCGAAGGATCGGCAAAGCTGGGCTGGAAAAACTCCACGGCGGCTTTAAATGAGCAAATACTCGAAGGAGAATCCAAAAGCACAATTTGCGAAAGATTTGGCCTCTTATTCAAAACCCATTTTGTAGGAGATGGTTATTTTGAATAATAGAGAACCGAAAAAATCAAGGTCTATACCCAAGCACTATTGGTATGGAGTTAAGAAGTATTTGCGCAGTAGACGAATATATCTACTGGTTTCATAAATACTATTTTCGGAGTAAGATGACAGCAGAAGTAGCATGTCCCAAGTTCTTTGCAAAGATCTGCAGCCCATGGCGAGAGATGTTGATCGAATCGTACACAGTACCCTGGTACAGTAGATTCAATAGCCCGAAGAATGTCCTTCTTAAAGGATAAGCTCAGAGAATGGTATCAACAGGCAGCAGCCCAAAAGAACATCAAGAGACTAAGAGGTAAAATATATAGAACCCCTCTTTGCTGTGAAAATAACGATTTTCCAACAATTATAGGAGAATCAGAAGAAAAGAGAATAAAGAAGAAGAGTCGAGGCTCATACAGTAAAAGTTTCAGAAGACCTCCATTCTGAAGAAGAAGAGCATGGTGGTCTCAGAGCAAGGCCAGAACATACAAAACTGGACAAAGAACGGGAATGACGAAGAGTTCATCCCAAGGCTCAACTAGCTCAGTAGCAAGGAGCACGGGGAGAACGACATCCAAGAGAACGTTCAGACGAGCCTATACCCGAGCCAGCAAAAGTTACAAGGACTGCAACTGTTGGAAGTGTGGAGCCAGAGGTCATATCTCACCCAATTGCCCCCAGAATCGTGAGATACGAATGTACGAAGCCACGGAGGACATCGTAGAAGCGGTCTACCATGGAAAGCTGGTACCAGTCTATCAGTTTGAATACATCCCCTCGGATGAAAGCATCTATGAGGAAGAATTAAGAAGTGACGCGGACTCATATTCAGATGGATCTTCAACCGAGTCTGATTGAGGAGGACATGATTCAGACCACTGAAAACCTGTCTGGATTCTTTTCAAGGATGACGATATCGAATCGAACCATGTAAAGAATAATGCGACAAGATTCCAACCTCAGCCCATATGACAGATTCAGAATTGGCGGGATTGGACGAGTTCTTAACCAGATGGGACTCAACCAGAGAAGACATAACATCATCTACAAGGTAAGTGCAGGTGAGTTCTTAACCAGATGGGACTCAACCAGAGAAGACATAACCAGAGAATTCTGGCATATAAAGGGAAGGAGTTCATCAAAGATCTAACTCCTCAATCCATTGGGGTAGATAATATAAAGATAAAATGCCCTGAAGGATGGAAAGAAATACGGGTAATATTCGACATCACTGAAAAGATTAACCGTTTTCCATGTGATGACTTATGCTACTTGCAGCAGCCATCAATAGGAACCTATTAAGGAACAATTGAAATTGCAGGACACGAGATCAGAGTCGTAGGCACCGCCGGAAAAGACAATGGGGTTATGATTTTGGGATTAAGTTTTCTCGAAAATCATAAATCATGGGTAAGAAATGATAATGGTATAGAATTTAATCTGAAGGGTCACACCATCAGAATTAAATGACAAGTCCATTCTCCATTTATATCTCAGTAGGGATAATATACGAAGAATATAGTCAGAATATTTCGCAGCTTATATTGATTCAGGATCAGGTATTTGCACGGCAAAACCAGGAGTTTTCCCTAGCGAAGCTATGGAATCATTACCCATTATTGCAGGAAGAGATTTTTCCCAAAAAATCTTAGTACTAAATAAGGGTATTCGACAAGCCAATATCATGATTGAAGTAGTAATTAAGGCAACCTTCAAAGAAGGCATTGATTCTGAATTACATCTATCAGTCACTGATAGAAGAATCAATAACATTAGAGATGGTCTTCTTGGAACTATGGTAGGAAATTTATATGCTGGGAAGTTAATGTTTGACATATATCCCAGAATTTCCTATAACTTAGGTGACCAAGATTTTAGTAGAGTTCTAACCCTTCATCAGGATTTTAAAAGAAAAGATCTGATGAAAGAAGGGAACATGCCATATTCTATAACTTATAGAATCTCTTATGCACTTTCCAATAGTCTTCATTCTGACTTATTTCTCAGGAAAGAATATATAGAAATTCCTAGAATTTTCAAGGAATTTGCTAAAGTCATGACTCCAAATCCTACCCAGATTCCAAGGTTAGGAGAAGTAGACATACAAATAAGAGATCATCCAATTCTAGACAGATCAACGAGTGCTAGAATTGAGTACGTAAGCCGTATGTCTTTTTCGGAAGACAGAATTCTGGCATATAAAGGGAAGGAGTTCATCAAAGATCTAACTCCTCAATCCATTAGGGTAGATAATATAAAGATAAAATGCCCTGAAGGATGGAAAGAAATACGAGTAATATTCGACATCACTGAAAAGATTAACCGATTTCCATGTGACTTATACTACTTGCAGCAGCCATCAATTGGAACCTATGAAGGAACAATTGAAATTGCAGGACACGAGATCAGAGTCTTAGGCACCGCCGGAAAAGACAATGGGGTTATGATTTTGGGATTAAGTTTTCTCGAAAATCATAAACCATGGGTAAGAAAGGATAATGGTATAGAATTTAATCTGAAGGGTCACACCATCAGAATTAAATGACAAGTCCATTCTCCATTTATATCTCAGTTGGGATAATATACGAAGAATATAAGTCAGAAATTTCGCAGCTTATATTGATTCAGGATCAGGTATTTGCACGGCAAAACCAGGAGTTTTCCCTAGCAAAGCTATGGAATCATTACCCATTATTGCAGGAAGAGATTTTTCCCAAAAAATCTTAGTACTAAATAAGGATATTCGACAAGCCAATATCATGATTGGAGGAGCATTTGGTACACCTTGGTATAAGGTAAAAACGCCTCCTATTTACTTTCATGACACAGGAGCGGATATTTTGTTAGGGAATAATTTTATACAATCTTTTACAAAATATGTTCAAGATAACAAAAGAAATTTGTCAATATTTACCACAAGTTGTGCAAATGAGATACAGGTGTTGCACAGGGAAAATGCATTCAACAGGTTAATGCCTATATTATTTCGCAGCAAACGTGGTGATAATGATGCCAAACTAACCTATCCAAAAATGCAGGATAAAAGAAAGTTTGGTAAGGCTTTGTTGTCGTTTAGTCAAGGATTCAATGAAGCTTCTATTGAGGAAATTATAAACCTCAAAGAAGCAATGCAGGAAATGAAGTCATTAAATATAACTTCATTAGACATTGATGGGGAAACTAAATTGTCCCTCGAAAATGTCAAAAGACTTATCCAGAGAAACTTTAACGAGGATCCTCTGGCATGGTGGGATAAAAACAAGATCGAAGTTACTCTATAGGTAAAAGAACAATATAGATATGAGTATGTTCGATACAAACCCATCTTAATAAATATGCATGATAAGAAAGATATGCAGCAAATTATCAAGGAGCTTATCGATCTTAAACTCATCGAGCCTGGAGTCTCAACTTATAGTAGCCCTGGATTCTTGGTAAGAAACTACGGTGAAATAAAAAGAGGTAAACCCATGTTGGTAATAAACTATCAAGGTATTAATAAAATAATACAATTTGATGGTTATTACATTCCGAGTAGGGAACACTTAATCGATTGCATCAAAGGTGCTAAAGTGTTTTCTAAATTTGATTGCAAATCTGGTTTCTATCAGATTAAGATGGAAAATGAATCGAAGAAATTCACAGCATTCTCCAACCCCACAAGGACAATATATCTGGAATGTTATGCCAATGGGGCTTTCTAATGCCCCTCAGATATTCCAAAGAAAGATGGATAATCTATTTAAGGATTATCTAGAGCTTATGTTCGTCTACATAGATGACATTCTGATTGCATCTCGAAATATTAAAGAACATATTAAACACCTTGAAATATTTTCAGATGCATGTCACAGGGAAGGTCTTGTTCTCTCTGAGAAAAAGGCTACCATCGCTGCTAACAAAATTGAATTCTTAGAAGTTCAAATTGATGAAGCAGGGATAGAGTTACAGGAACACATTGTTGAGAAAATCCGCAATTTTCCTGACATATTAAAAGACAAGAAACAACTTCAGAGTTTCTTGTGAGTTGTAAATTTTGCAGGTATGTTTATAAAAGACCTTGCAAAATATAGAGAGGATTTTAGACCACTTCTGAAAGAGACTGAAAGCTCTAGATGGAAATGGGAAGAAATTCATACGAAGAGAATTCGCGAACTAAAGCAAGTCTATAATAGTTTGCCGAAACTCGCGATACCTCAAGATGAGGATGAGTTGGTAGTCTATACAGACGCTAATGACTTTCGATGGGCAGGAGTGCTCATGAGAAAAACTACTACGGGTCAAGACCCTGTAGATACACTGGAGGGTTGTTCACTGAACAACAAGCCAACCTTTGGCACATTAACGAAAATGAATTCTTTGCAGTATGGAAAACATTTAAAAAATGGCCTTTATTCTTACTTGCAAAGAAATTTATATTAAAGGTTGATAATACCAATGATAGAGCTTTTCTAAAAAATAAACTTGAATCAAAAATTGAAAAAGCTCGTATTATCAGATGGCAAGCTGAATGTCAATATTATACTTATGATATTGATGTTATAAAATCTCATGAAAATGTTCTTGCAGATTTCTTGACGAGAGATGGAAGCATTTGAAGCAGATTCCATCATAACGAGATTCAGGCACCTCAGAGAAAACCTAGAGGAGCTATCAAAGCATTTTGGACAGCTCGAGATCAATGCACGAGCAGCTGGCCAAATACAACAGAGCGATGTGGACATGGTCCGCAACAATATACGAACCTCCCATATAGCAATGACAGCGCTATGAGAAACAGTATTAGAGCCAATCAGGAAGGCATCAGCCTCCCTGGTAAACAAAGAGAAATGTTCCAAAAAATTAAGGTGGTCACATATGAAGAAGCAGATTCAAGCACTGCTTCAAAGGAACCATTGTCGGATACCGACAAAAATGTTGAGCAAGAGGAAAGTCATATTTCCAAAAGTTCAAGTCAACCCACTGCCTCTGGGGTAAAAGAGGAAGAAATTAACCTTAGGCCAATGACAGGCACTTCTAAGGTTAATTTAGAAGAAAAGGTCATTTCTACAGCCTGGCTGGACTACCAAGGAAAATGGGAACAACTGGTGTTCAAAAAGGGAATTAACCCCAGCAAGGCGGTGATTGAAACATTCGGAAGATACAACGGGTATGGATGCTCGAGGGATCGAAGCCAAAAGAGGTTCGAAAGTGGTATGATTTTGGATCATTAGCATCTGTTCATAATACCTCACCAGGGTTTCCGGAAATAGAAAAACTTCCAGGATGGATAAGCAGCGCGGTGCATGAATCATGGCAGAACAACCCGCACCTCCAAAGAGGAGATATTCTGGAGCTTAAGTTTATTTCAGCAGCACCATAAATCATTGGAAAAGGTTCATACCCGGTCTTTCATTTTATTAAATTGCAAAGGCCTGATATGATAGGATTCAACAGAGTCAAGTCCATTAATGACAAGGCACCATTGGTATCTTCCATCAGTGAAGATGAAATCTCCACCAGACGAGCATGAGGATTTTGGGTCTGTCTCACAGAGATGGAAAAGGTCAAATATCCATTTAAAATCGTTTCCAATAATTTAAATGGACTGTTCCTGGTTAATTCTTTAACAGGAAAAAGTACGGAGTTTGCGGAAACCTCTTTCGAAAAGAAGGGGCTACTCATCTGGGAAAATAAGTTGCCAGCAACTGAGTCAACCAGAAGAAAGGCATGCAATATGATGCATGTTGGCCAATGGGAGAACTGCATATGCCCATATTGCGCAGAACAGGAAAACCCCCTATTCGGCACAAAGATTCGGGTAACTCAGAAGAAATTCGGATCCGAACAAGTAAAGGGGAAGAAACGTCCAAAAAACTTTCACAAGCCAAAGTGAGAACAACTGGATGTAAGAGAAAAAGATGTGTCGGCAACATACAATAATTAAAGGCCGACAAAGCAAGTCTGGAGTAGTTGGCAGTTAGTGGCCGATAAAGAAAGGTGGAAAGTTGACAAAAGATGCCACCCAAGATTAATAATTCAGCTATAATGTAACCAGCTGGAATCCAAAGCGTGTGACGAACGCAGTGACGTCACAATGCATTAGAGAAAATTTGGAATCCGCAATTGAAATCCGCGGGCGCCTATAAATAGAGACATTTGAAGCAGATGGAAGGCATCGAAAATTCTCCCAACTCTTCAAAATATTTGTAATATTTTCTTTCTGCAAAAATTTCCTTTATGTCTGTAATAGTATGGGGTACATCCCCAAGAGTCTAGTATCCTCTGCCATGAGGAGCTAAGTGTTTGTCTTCTCCATTAGGAGAAATTATGTTTGAATAATATTTTTAATATTTCTTTAATAAAATCCAGGCTTCCTATATCTATAATCTTCCAATATTAGAATTAAACTCTTTTGCCCCAAACCTCGCTACGTCCTAATGTAGGAAACGAAATAGGACTGTGCTAACTGTTGCTAAAGGAGCCCGGAGCTGGTGAACCATTGGTTGCGGTTGTGTGGTTGGAAGGAGTCCGTAAAATCCCAGAGCTTGGAAGACCCGGCAACAAGGCGGTCAAACCCGAGGTATGAGGTTTTTGTTTAATTTTTCTTACGGAAGCATGTTGGGCATTTATTTGATGTATGGATTAATAAAAATCACTATTTAAAGTTTTGGGGCTAAAATGAAATAGTTTAAAAGGTTGGTGGTCAATTTAATATAAAAGAGTGTCAAGTGGAGATTATTTTATACAAAAAGGACTAAATTGGACATTAAGACAAAATGTCGAGGACTAATTGGGTATAAAAATAGATAAAGGACTGATTTGGCCAAAAAAGAAAGAAAAAGGACTAATTGGGCA